>JAJHZJ010000673.1:244047-449211 GCA_023548195.1 Bettongia penicillata ogilbyi
CACAGGCAGTCACGGAGGTGGCCACCACCTGACCCGGCTTCTAGTGCAAACCCAGAGTCAGGCACAGAGTCTGTCTTAGCTGAGTGTGTTGGGGAGGGAGATTCCCTTGAGTTTACATCAGGGTAGCCCAGCAGCAAGGGACTGGTTTCCTAGAGAAACTTCTCAGGGCAGGGCAGGGCAGGGCAGGGCAGGTAACTATCCTCCCTGCTGCCTGCAGTCTGGCCCAGAGCCTCAGAGGGGACTCTCAGAGACTTAGAGCTGGGATGGTCCCTGCAGGCCAGAGACTCCAACAACTTCAGTTTCCACATGAGGAAAAAAGGGCCCAGGGAGCAAGGGACAATTGCACAGGGATTCAGAGGCCCAGGCAGACTGGAAGGCAGAGCCTCTGAATGCCAGGCCAGTGCACTCTCCACAGTCCCAGAGGGTGATTGGTGTTTAGCCAGAGAGAGGAGGCAGAGGAGACTGGATCTCAGGGAGTGGAACATTGGGGAACCCATTCCAGCAGGGTGCAGGTCTGGAGAGCAGCCCTGCACCCAAGAGACTCTGCCTTGAGATCTCCTACCACACACCCTTTCTGGAATAAATCAGCAGCAGCCTCATCCTTGGGCATGAGCCATTCCTGCCAGGGGAGCATGGAGGCATCGGGGCTGGGAATGCGTAATGGGTGGTCATTGTCTTCTCCTCTCTGCTGCCTACAATGACCTGAGATGTGGTGGGCAGACTGCTCAGACTTGAGTTACTCTCCTCAGAGTAAAACCATTTTCATGGAAGTGTCCTTGGATCTGTATCACACGCCATATTGGATCCCCTGGGGGGAGCTACCCATGTCTGCTCTAGAATGCTGAACATTCTGTTCCCCTGCCTTGTATCTGCTCCTAGGGATAAAGGGTCTGTTTGTTAACCACTGAACCCCAAGGCTTCAGGAAGATGACTCCAGATAACCAAGGGGAATACATGGCCAGGAACATCCTTTTCTCCAGGACTTACATGGAGAAGTGTCCTGGCTTGAGCTGCTCTCAAGACCTTCAACCTCCAGTAAGCACTCTGGTGACCCAGGGTGCCCAAAGTGTGTTAGAGACACTAGAGACCCAAGGTACCTGGATGTGAGCCCCTCTGGATGGAGCTCAGCCCATCCTCAGACAGAGATAGACAGACACACAGACTCCAGGCCTGAGTGGGAAAGTGCCTTTCCAGGCATGGAAAGAAGTGCCAGGGATCGGGAGCACCTGGCTCCGTTCTGGGGGACCCAGGGCCACCCCCTGCACTGAGTTGTGGCACCGCAGGGGATTTTTAGCAGAGTTTTCTAAAATGATGCCGTTCCTTGACCTAGTAGTTCTGGGACAAACGTGTCATTCATCCTTGATTGGAAGGAAAGTACAGGCTAGTCTGTCTGTCCACAGGTTTCCAGAAGCAGCGTTTGTGGTTCCGAAAAGTTGTGAATATAGTCCTCCAGCATATGAGGACCCGACTGGGACATGTTGGGTCCGCAGTCCTAGAAGGCAGTGGAGAAGGAGTACTGAGGGGACTGTCAGGAATTCTGTAGAGACAGTAAAGGCAGAAGAGGACAGGCCCAAAGCCAAGGCAGTTGGTGTGCCTCCCCATGGGGAGGAAAGGGAATCATAAGGCTGGGGCCTGGGGCGGGAGGGGGTGGGCATTTCTGACAGTGAGGATGGGGGTGTCCACAGAAGATGGGGGAACAGAGCTCATGGGCTCTGGAGGGACATGTCAGGGTCTTTGGCAGAAAGCAGAAAGGTTGGTCAGTACAGGGTCATGGGACTGTGTGACTTGGAGGCAAGTGGGCCCACAGTGTGCCTTCCCACATACTGATTGGCCTAGACCCAAAGGGCTTAGTCCCTGGCACTGCCAAGGGCCAGGTTGCGGAACCTCCTCTAGGGAATGAGCTCCATATGCTAATGGCGTTGAGGAGTTCATTGGCTGAGGTGCGAACTGGCTTCCAAGCAGGCTGAAATTGAGATCTTCTGGGGTAATAGAGGCAGAGGAGGGGAATGCTCAGCTCATTGTCCTTGAGTTATTTCCAGAGCCCTGTGAAGGGTGAGGCCAGGGAGTAGATCCAGCTCCAACCTGGTAGGTCCTTGGGCCATCCTATCACCCTCCTTAGGCAGAGGAGTTTTCCTTCAGGTACAGGAGGTTTCTTATCCCATGGCCAGCGGGGGAGATTTCTGAGGGTCTGGGACCTGGGTGGTGGGCAATGTGTACCAAGACCTTCGGGATTTCTCACAACGTAATGGTTTTCTTTGGATTCCTCGGAGTTTGGTTTGAGGCAATAAGAAAGAAGATTCTGAGAAGGGTGGGTGGGATGGTTGCTGGCTGTCATGAAGCAGCCTGGCTGCCAGAGGGGCCTATGACACAGAACAGAACCAGAACTTGCTCCCCACTCTCCCTGGCACATGCCCCCTCCCCTTTAGGGCTGCCTGGCCGAGGACTCAAATTCCCCAAGCTCTTGGGCATCCCCTGGGGTATCATTTTTACTTTTTAAAGGGTGCTGTGGAGTGGTGTTGCCAACTGGGGAAGGAGGGCCTTCACTGTTCCCTGTGCCAATCTTTCCCACCATTTGACACCCTGTTCCTCCTTTCTGGGAGAGCTAATTGTCTTCAGGGAAGTGCCTAAAGGGGATTCCAGGTTTCTAGTTTTCCTCCTTCCCCAGGTCAGGGATGGCTTTAGGCCGTAATGGACATTCTGTGTGTCTCCTCCACAAATTTGTGCATGTGCATATTCTAAGGATCATTGATGCTGGAAGAGTCCTCGGGAATTGTCTGTGCCTGGTTTGGGGTGACAGAGAGTAGACCTGCTGGCAACAGAGGAGAGACCCACAGACCTGGGTACTGCCCTGACTGGGGGCAGTAGTACAGTGGCTTTTGGAGAAAGGGTTTTTGCCAAGTCTCTAACACCTGGGCCAGACCTCCTTGCCTGCCCTGCCTTGCTCCTCTCCCTTGGAAGAGAAAGGGACTTCAGGGCCCCTGTTGCACTCCCCACATTGTGACCATCCATGTTACAATGGGCTATGTCATGGCAACATTCTGTAGTCCATGTTCCTCACAGGAAGGCATCTCGGTCTCAGCATGTTGTTGCTGTACAGGGGTGCAAGGCATCATAGATGATCAGGGAATGACCAGGGTCCCTTCCCTTACAGATGTGTCTCAGATCAAGCCAACATTTGGGAACCATGCTGAGACCTGGATGCATGTCTGCCCAACCACAAAGTGAGTGACCTTTGTCTCCTCCTGGCTGGGGGATAGGCCTGGCTTTCCATGGTCTGGCTTCTCTGTCTCTGGTCACTCAAGGCCCGGGTGGGGCTGATTCAGGCAAAGCCAAAGCCTGAGGGTAATGTATACATGGTTTCTTTAGGCTTTTTCTGTCTGCCTCTCTCAGTGACCTGGCACTCTTATAGTCATACCTCTCCCCTCTCAATCTCTGTGGGCTTCCAGAGGCCTCAGCCTGATGTAAACTGCAGGCTACCCAGCACCCAGCTGGGCCAGTCTAAGTGACTCCCAGGTTTAGAACTTTGAGGTCTCTTATCAAGTGGGTTGTGACAACTGAATGATAGGGCAGTGATAGAGAGATAAGACAAAAGAGGAGAGACAACCGAGTGGGTGAGCTGAAAGGGAAAAGGCCTGTCCCCTTGCCCTCTCCTCTTCTCCATGACTCCCACTACCTTTCCTCATCCCCAAGAATGGTGCAGAGACCCACCTATGTAACCCCCTGATTACGAAGGTCAGGGGTGAATGGGGAGAGGGTTGGTTGGGGTGTGGGCCAGAGAGACCAAGGCAGATGCTTCCACAGTTGCCCTATGGGGAGGGATTAGCCTGTTTGTGTGTGGCTACCCCACAAGGCAGGACAAGGATATTTGGGTGGAAGTTAGTGACGGGAACAGGAGGCAGAATGATTGCTATGTAACCATGGAGGGTGCTTCCTGGGTAGGGTGCTTCATGGGGAGGTCTCTCTGTCATTTTGAGGGCTTCAAGCAGGGATCCTCCTGGTCAGCCCCACCAGGCTCCAGATCCTCACCACAGAACTCACAGAACAGAGACAGTACACTGTGGCCCTCTGAGATATTCCTGGAACGAGAGGGACACAGTCGAGGGGGCAGAGTCTGCCTTCCTTGCAATTACAAGCCTGTGAGACAAGGCGCAAACTTGGTTCCACTGCTCTCGGCCTCGGTTTCCTTCTCTGTCAATTGGGGGCCAACAAAACGCAGAGGAAGAACAGACCGCCTCTGGAGTCCAAGCCCTTTGTTTTACAGAGGAAGAAACAGGCAGAGATAGGCCAGGGAAGTAGGTGCCACCTGTTAGTTGTGTGGAGAGTCCCACAAGAAGCAATGCAGCTCTTTGTCCCTTCCAGAAAGTTCAGTGGTGGGGAAGTGAAATCACAGGAAAAGCATAGGAGCCTGCATGGGATGGAAGATAGACTAGGGACACTAGGAAGGAGGCGCCTCTCCAATCTCAGTCCCCAAGGGAGTTTGGCCTTCTCACTCCTACATCCCAGTGCCCAAGTTGTATGCTTCAGGGACGGCCACATTGGACCATTGAGAACCCAGGGAAAACCATGTTTGGGCATGACTTCCAGGGCCCCTGTTGAGTGTTGCCTGCTGTTTCTTTGAAAGGTGAACTCCAGTGTAGATTCTGTTTCAGCTTCCAACTTGGCCAAATCGAGCAGACATTTAGCGCAAACAGTGGGTATGAGAAGGTATCTTGCTCCTCCTGAGTAGGTTCTCACTACCACTGATCAGGGGCTCCCTCTCCCCAGAAGCATGGCTAGAGAGAAAATCACTGAGGCCTGTTGGGAATGACAGCCACACCTCCCCAACCCCCTTATGTTTCCCATTGCTGTATCTCAATCTCTAGGTGTACCTACACACAGGGACATACATACCCCACAGCCCTGTTGCTTCACAGAGTGGCAGGGCCCCCTTGTGCAGGTGAGGGCCCTCAGCTTCTTCCAGGGCTCTGGGGCCTTGGATGTGCCTGGCAAACAGAGTGGCTGCTGTGCTGATGCCATGTGCCCAGCAGGGGTCCAGAGTCCAGGGAAGAACCCAGCTGAGAACATGTCCAGAAAAGAAGAGGAGCCCCAATAGTCAGCTATGAGTGGAAAATCCCTCTGGGACACCCCCCTACACCCCCGCCACCATCATCTACTTGCCTCCGTCTATCTGTGATGAGCATGCGGGGAAAGCAGAGACACTGTGGTAGGGCCCATGGGTATTCTGAGACCCTGAACCTCTCACTCTGTTTTTGTCCAGGTGAAGGGCCACAGACCAGCATCGAGAAGGGGACCTTTGGTCCCCTGACTCCCCAGGGAGCAGTTCTGGTGGCCCTGGCCTATGAGGAGAGGTTCAGAGGGGTTAAGATTTCTGCCTCCCAGGGCAAAAGCCTGGCAGTGGACGATGGAGAAAAGGAAGATGATCCGTGAGTGCCCCTGGTGCTTGTTGACTTCGGCTGACATTTGTCTCTCCTACCCCTCACTGAGAGGCCCTTCACCTCGGACCAGGGCCTGACTACTTGGTGGTGGTGCTGGAGGTGGTGGAGGCTGGAGGTGTCTTGGGAACAGTTCTGCCATGGAACTGAGTTTGTTTTCTTGTATGAACTTAGAAATATGTGTGTGAGAAAGGTTCCCTCCCCTCACATTGTGGGAGGACAAGTCAAGGGAGAGAATGGAATAAATGGAGGGCAGGGCAGGACAGGACAGAGGGAAATGTGGTTAGTCTTCTACCACGAAACTATTACGGAAGTGTTTTGTATAACCACACATGCATGACCTACATTGAATTGCTTGTTATGTCAATGAGGGTGGATGTGAAGGGAGGGAGGAAATGAATATAGGTTTAAAAATGGCTTTAAATATTAATGCTAAAAATCGTTTTTTCGTGTAAGTGGGAAATAAGATGAACAGGAAATGGGGTACAGAAATCTATTTTGCCCTCCAGGGAAACAGGGAGGGAGAGGGGTGGGAGATGTGGGTAAAATACAAAGGACCACAGATTGGAGGAAGGGGTGATTGCGGTACCTGCTCTCCTGGGGTGTGGGTGGGAGAGGGTGGGGAGCAAATTTTGAATTCAAGTTCTTGGGGAAGTGAGTGTTGAGAAATTAAAAGTAAGCAATTTGTACATTTTTAAAAATAGAGCTGGATTTTTAAAGTTTACCCACTATGGTCCTGCTGAACTCTCAACTGAATTCTGGGAGAGACAATTGTGCCATAAGTAGTTACAGGAGAAAGGCAGCTACAGAACAAACTCTAGTGCTTGTAAAAAGGAAAAATCAATAAAGGATACACAATTATTCGTAATCATATCAATGCATCATAAAAATAAAGTGAGTGAAAAGAAATATAGAAAGGAAGTTTTCCTAGGATTCCTGTCAATTGCACACACACACACTCACAAACACTCACAAAGACACGTACAAACCGGCACACACACACAGGACACACAGACACAGAAGACACACAGGTCAACACACACATACACACATTCACACGTACACACATACATGCAGACTTTCACACACAGGCACACACTCAAAAAGATGCACACACACAAAAAGATATACACATACACACACACACACTGATACACACACCCGGGCATGCACAAACTGACCTGCTTTCCCCTTTCCATGCATGATCTTTCCCTGATTCCTGAAGCCCCATCAGTACCACAGTAGTCTGGGGCATGACCCTGCCTGGCACTGTGCCCACATTCCCTCTTCCTTTCAGGCAACCAAAAACCTACCTGCTTCCTGAAAGCTCTCCCAGTGGCCAAAGCCTGACACTGCTGAGGAGAACTGTGAACTTACCTTACAAGGACAGGCTCAAGGTGGGGAGTCCCGTGTGGCAAGGTTGGCTGTGGGTTCTCAAAGATACTAAGGACCAGCTGTCAGAGACAGCTGCCTGCTCTGAGTGCTGGCTGGCTGGCTGGCTGGCTGGGGTATGGCTTGTGGAGAGGTCAGTCCATTCACACTGTGGGCCTGCCCAGACAGGAGTGAGCTGAGACGCCTGAGCTGGCTGTCCTCCGGGCAGTTGCCCTGGATGCTTGTCATCCAACCCAGAGAAGACTTCTGGGTACCCCCTGTTCTTCCTGCCCCAAAGGGCTTCAGAGGAGGGAGAGCCCCAAACAACAGCTTGATTTACCAGGGCTGCCCGACCTTGCCTATTACATGCCAGGAGCCAGATCCTTTTCTCTTCTGGCACATGGGTCTAGAGTTTATATCAGCACCTTGGTGTCCACATGGCCAAGTGCCTTTCCCTCTCTGAAGCCTGGTCACGGAGCTTTCCCTTAGAACACAGGGTAGAAAGAGAGAGTTCAGCAAAGCCCACTGACTCTTCCCAGGATTCCACAGCCCTGCCCATGGGAGTTCTGTGTCTCCTGGACCCAGGAGTCCCACAAGTGGTTCTCCTTCCCCTTCTGGATGCACAGGTTTGCTCCCTTATCCCTGCTCCGGTACCCTCTAAGCAACTGACACCTCCTTTCATGTCCTGCCTAGCTCCCCCTCTCTCTGGCACTCCCATTTTTTCCTCCACTTGCAGCTTGGGATCTTATGTCTTTTCACTCACCTGGCTTCTTCCCTCCCCTTGCCTTGGCTCTTTCCTTAGTTCCGCCTGATGTTGAAGGTATGGAGGGATAGGAACTCCCTAAGGCTGCCCAAAAATGGCATGGAGAGGGCCAGCAGAGAGAGAAGACATGGTTCTGGGTGCTCGGAGAAAAGAGCCAGAAGTCAGCCAGTGTCTTGGCCCTTATGGGTCACTGGGAGTACATGGGTGTTTTCCAGGAAAATGTGAAGAAAGGGGCCTGGCTAGACTAGAAGAAAAACCTTTCTGCATGTCCCACGACCTCCTGGGAGAGACAGGGAAGGAAACATTTGCCCAGCAGGGAAAATAGTACCACTCTCATCTGTTCCTGACCAAGACAGGTCTGGGAAGGAGGGGCCAGGTCTGGCTGGGCAGGGCTGGGTAGGGTGGCCTCCTCTGTTCCTCCGGCATCAATAGACAACTGCATCACCTCTTTTCTGTCCCCAAATCGTGTGCAGCATTCCAGAAATGCTGCCCACCCAGGGCAGCAGGCTGGAGGAGGACCCAGCCCCTGCCTGCTGTGGCAGCCTGTGCTCAGGATCGCTCTGCATGCAGCTCAAGGTCCTACCAGCTTCACTTTGCTTTCCCCTTCTCTGCTCTCCAACTTTGGAGCATGGCAGTGGGCTGGTGGGAGGTGTGCCAGGACCCCAGCTCAGCCCCTTGCTCTCTGTCCACAACCCTGGAAGTAGGCAGGTCATCTTCTGATGAGAAGCCAAATGCAGAAGACTAGTGGGGGTAGGGGCTTGGTAAAGTCACCCAAGTGACTGACCACCTGGAGTCAGACATGACCCAAGACTCCTGACCTCTAGTCCTTATGCACTGCACTGTGCTACTTGTCCACAATGAATGCTCCCCCGGGACACATCGGAGGTGGATGATGGACCCCTCCATTTGCCTTTCCTCTCTCCTTAACCCTTCTTGGCTCCGAGGTCCCTTGGCAAAAGCCAAGGACTGGTTGGAGCTGGGGAATTGCAAATGGCAGTCCACACCTGGTGGATGAAGTCACCGAGGCCTCAGTAAACGTGACCATGTAACTTCAGGCATGGGAGAGGGCAAGGAAACCAAGATGGAGCCGCCATAATGGGTTAGAAATGCTCCCCTCCACCCTGTGCCTGGCTGCTGGTGCTGCTGCACCTTCTAATGCCATGATGTATATGGATCCCTGGTCACTGACATGGTCCATGCTCCAGAACCCAGGAGCTCTCCATCCACATCACCCCACAACCAGTCCTTGTGCCACCCAGCAAATGATTTGTGCTGTTGTCTTTCAGGTTCTCTGTGACTCAGCTGATCGATGGGCCTCATTGTGAAATGACGAACCTCTCCGTTATATATTTCACTCGGTGCAGACTGAGGGTAATGGGCATGAGGGTCTTGGCCGTCTCTAAGGGATTTCACTCAGAGCAATTGGAAAAATGACCCCTTTCCCAGTCTGAAGCTAGACCAGGTGTACTTTGTAAGACCCAACTCATTCTGAGAAGGACAATGTCTCGCTTGGGGGAACTCTCTTAAACTCCCAGAATCCTCTGCCCCTCATTCCCCTTCCTGACCCTACCACTTTGCCCCCACTGAACCGTGTCCACTGAGTGACAAGAATGGTGCCCTCATCTCACTGACTCCCAGGAAGAATACCCAGGAGTAGATGCCCACCCAGGGCAGAGCTGCCCACAGCTCTGCAGACTGTGTCGGGTTCCTTTTGTTATTTCTGGACCATGGCAAGGGCTGTCCATCCTCATCCCCAGACTCAGTTGGAGTCAGTATCCTCTCTACGGCTTGAGCCACCCTGGGCCCAATTTGTAACCACAATGACAGTAACGATAACGAGAAGCAGCAGCAGCCCCTGCTAGGGACCTCCTGGATAGCCTTTCTGTGTGACATTTCAAGATGGCCATGGCAATTGTGTACAGGCGTTATCACATTTCAGCCACCCAGAATCCTTTGGAGGCTGCTGCTGTTAGCATCTCCACTGTGGAAAGGCGGAAACTATCGCTTAAACAGTCCAGGTGACATTCCCAGTCATTTGCCAGACGCTGGACAGCATCTAAGGCAGTATCAGAACTCAGTGTTTCCTGCCTGCCAGACCCAACGCTCTACCCGTGATGCCATCTAGTCCTCTCTGGTGACTCACTCCCTCTGATCCCAGGAGTGTCACAGAACCTGAGAGTCCAGGTAGGAGTTTCTGAGAGCCACTCCTTTCACCTGGAATAATCTCCCCATTATCCCCCCTCTTCCCTCACTTCCCCACACTCCCTGCATTTACAACACACTCAAGATGTAACATGGATCCAGCCTAGCATTTATGACAGATGTCTGACTGGAAACCCCACTGGGTCCCCATGGCCACCACTGGCGCTATGGGGCAGCTCTGAGTGCTGGGCAAAGGTGGGTAGCATCAAGGCTTTGCTAAGTGACTGGCCTTGGATGAATCCCTTCAGCCTTCTGGACGAATAGGTGTCCTGTCAAATCTCTCCAGGTGTGTCCACTAGACTCTCTTCATCCCAATGTGTACCCTGGGCCCCCTGTGCAGCTTGCGATCCCCAGAACTGGCTCTATCCCTTGTCTGTCTTCAGCCCAAATCAGTCTAATGTTTCCTTCCAAGACCAGCCTGACAGACACCGGGCCAGCTCTCTCAGGTCTCCAGGCTCACCCCTTGCTTCCTCAGGTGAATCAGATTAGCCCATAGGCCTTTATGGTCTCCAGTTACAGGCCTGTCATATCCACACTTGTACAATCTCTCCCCTCTAGTGACATAATCTCCTACCCTACCCACAGTCCAGGGGTCCAGGCTCTCCTATGTAACCCACAGAGGACCCAGACCAAATTGTAGCCAGGAATATTCAAAGGTCCACCTCAGGACAACAGAAAAGGCCTGGCACAGGAGGCAGCAACTGGCTTGGGCTTCACGGGCAGCTCAGGATTTTAGATTCAGAGTTCCTCTGGGGTTACAGCTCCCCCAGTGGAGGCCAGTGATCAGGACTGGATCTACTCAGGACAGAAGAGCAGACGTTAGGACTCTCCCTCCCCTTGACACTGCTGGAGGGTTTCCTTCAATCTTCACACGGCCCAGAAGAGGGGGCTTTGGTATTGCCTGTCCTGCGTCACTTCCCACTGGTGACTGACTGACCAGGGAGCCCAAGGATCCATACCCAGCCTCCTCATCTTAAAAGAACTGCTGTCCCACACTGATGCTCTGAGCTTGTCCCTGAGAGGCCGTGGCCCTAGGAGTTCATCTGACATTCCAGCTCATAGAGTTCATGGGGGGATGGGGATTCTTTCATCCACTGTGGGCCCTGATCCTCCTGACTTCCTGGCATCTCTCCCTCTCTGTCTAGAAGTCTGTGTTGTCTGGCTGTCTCTTTCCCCACCCTCATTCTCTGCCCTCTGTTTGTGTCTCTGATAATAAATATTGAAGCATCTCCTCTGGGTCCAACCCTAGGCTCTCTCTCACCCACCCATTCCCTCTCCTTCACCTCTCACTCTCCATCTCACTCCCACCTGCAGGACCCTCCCTCTCTTCTCCTTTCCTCTCCTACTCTTTCCCCTTTTCTCTGTATTCCAGTCTTCCTACCTATGACTCTCTCCTTTCCCTCTGTCTCTCATATCTCTCTCCTTCTGTGTCTCTGTCTCTCTCCCACCCCTCTCACTCTCTTTCCTGTGGTCTCCTCTCTCCTACCCCTAGTTTCCTCCTTCCCTGATTCCTCCTCCCCTTGCTCTTCCCTTCCCCTTTCTGTCCCTGGTTCTGTCCCACTGTCTATCTTTATGTGTCTGTGTCTCCCCTCTACATCTCTCATATCTGTCCTTCTCTGTCTCTCTTTCCCTCTTCTCTTCTTGTTGCTCCCTCCCAGGAGCCTCTGACCCCAAGCCTCTCCCTCCTTCTCCCCCTTGCCCCACAGAACCACTCCTCTCCCCAGTCTGGTCTCACTGAGAGGGACAGTGCCTGACTACTTGGTGGGGTTATTGGTGGTGGTGGTGGCTGGAAGTGGCTTGGGAACAGACTGGAATGGAACTGGAGTGCTCAGTTATCCAACTGGTTTTCTTGAATGCACTTACAAATATGTGTGTGAGAAAGGCTGTGAATACTGTGCCGGAGTGGGGAAGGGGAGAAAATTTTGAATTCAAATTCTTGTGGAAGTGAATGTTGAAACCTGAAAAATAAATAAGATATATATATATATATATATATATATATATATATATATATATATATATATATATTTTAAATTACATCTGGATTTTTAAAGTTTACACATCGTGGTCCCTCTCAACTCTCAGATGAATTCCAAAACAGGGAATTGTGACATAAGTAGCTACAGGACAAAGGCAGTGACAGAAAAAAAATCAATTACTTGTGAACAAAATAAATAAATAAAGGATACATATTTCTTCTTAATAATAGATATGCATCGCAAAAATAAAGTGGATAAGCAGAAATATAAAAAAGAAAGATTTGCTAGTATACCTATCAATGACACACACGCACACACACAGAAATACAAACACATAGACACACAGATATACACACATATCCACATATGCACACTGACACCAAGACATACAGGCACAAACACACACACACACACACACACTCACACACACACATACACATACACGCTCCCACACATAAGCAGATCTGGTTTCCCCTCACCATGCATGCTTTTTCCCTGATGCCTGAAGCCCCAGCAGTAGCACAGGAGTCTGGGGCATGACCGTGTCTGGCACTGTGCTCACACATATCCTCTCTTTCCAGGTACCTGAAAACCTACCTGCTCCCTGACAGCTCTCCAAGGGGCCAAAGGCTGACACCGTTGAGGAGGAGAACTGTGAACCCAGCTTACAAAGATAGGCCCAAGGTAGGGAGCTCCAAATGGTCAAGGGTGGCTATGGTTTCCCAAAGATACTAACGATCAGCTCTCAGTGGGAGCTGCCTTCTCTGAGTACTGGCTGGCTGGTTGGGGGCTGGCTTGTGGAAAGGCCAGCCCATTAGCACTGTGGGCCTTCTCTGAAAGTAGAGAGGCATGCCTCCTGGGCTGGGTGTCCTCTGGACAGCTCTTCTGGATGCTTGGCATCCAGCCCAGAGAAGTCTTCTGGGCACCCCCTGTGCTACCTTCCCCAAAGGTCACCAGAGGAGGGAGAGCCCCAACCAAACTCTTCATTTCCTGGGGTTGCCTGAGCTTCCCATTACAGGGCAGGAGTCAGCTCCTTTTCTCTCCTGGCACATGGTTCTAGAGGTTAGGGCAGCCCCTTTGCCATCCAGATGCACAGGGACCCTTCCTCAGCTGGAGGCTGGACACAGAGTTTTCCCTTACAACACAGGGAAGCAAGAGAGAGTTCAGCAAAGTCAACTGACTCTTCCCAGGATTCCACAACCATGCCCATTTGGGTTCTGTGTCTCCTGGACCCAGGAGTCCCACAGGTGGTTCTCCTACCACTTCAAGGTGCACAGGCTTGCTCCCATCTCCCTGCTCTGCTGCCCTCTAAGCACCTGACACCTTCTTTCACATCCTGCCTGGATACCGCTCTCTCAGGCGTCACCGGTTCCTCCTCCACTTCCAGGTTGGAGTCTTTTGTCTCCTGGCTGCTTCCCTCCCCTTGCATGGCTCTTTCCTCCATCCTGACTTATGTTGAAGGAATGGAGGGAGAGGAGCTCCCTAAAGCTCCCAAAAGGTGGCATGGAGAGAGCACAGACGTGGTTTTGGAAGCTCAGGACACACAGCCACAAGCCAGCCAGTGTCTTGACTTTATAGGGCACTGGGGGTACATGGGATGTTTTCCAGGACAATGTGAAGAAAGGGGCCTGGCTAGAACAGAAAAAAAAACAACCTTCTGTGTGGCTCACGGTCTCCTGGGAGCCAACATCTTCCTGGGAGAGATGGAGAGGGAAACATTTGTCCAGCTGGGAAAACAGTACCACTCTCATCTGTTCCTGAACAAGACCCCTGGGACGGAGGGACCAGATCTGGCTGGGCAGGGCTGGGTAAGGTGGGCTCCTCTGTTCATCTGGCATCCGCAGGCAACTGCACCACCTCTTTTCTATCACACAATCGTGTGCAGAATTCCAGGAGCACTGCCCACCCAGGGCAGCAGACAGGAGGAGGACCCAGCCCCTGCCTGCTCTGGCAGTCTGAGTTCTGGGTCCCACTGCATGCAGCCCAAGATCCCACCAGCTTCACCTTCCTCTCACTTATTCTGCCCTCCCAGTATGGAGGTGTGAGCATGAGCTGGTGGGAGGTGTGCCAGGGCCCCAGCTCAGTCGCTAGCTATCTTTCCAGAACCCATACCTGGGAGGAGGTAGACCATGGCCTTGTGAGGTCATTTCCATCCCTAGAGAGGCCAAGACGCAGGGGATTAACCACACCCAGATGGGGTAAGGGCTTGGTAAAGTCACCCAGGTGACTGACTACATAGTGCTAGATTTGGCCCAAGACCCCTGGCCTCTGCTGGCTTTCCACTGCACTGTCCAGCCTTTCCACAAAGAATTCTCCCTAGGGACCCATGGGATGAGGGGATGACCCCCTGCATTGGACTCCCCCTTCTCCTTGCACCTTCCTGGCAAGAAGGTCGTTTGGTAATAGCCAAGGACTGGTTGGAGCTGGAGAATTGGCAGTGAGAACCCCTACATGGGGGTGAACTCTCTGAGAGATTTAGAAATGTGATGATGTAACTTCAGGCATAGAATAGGGCAAGGAACCAAGATAGGACCCCCATTAGAAATGCTCCCTCCTGCACGGGCCCAGCTGCTGGTGATGCTGCAGCTGTTACCGTCACAGAGCAGATATGTTACTTCATATTGCCACAGTCCGTGCTCCAGAACCCAGGAACTTCCAGTTCACATCACCTCAAAACCCATCCCTGGACCCCCCACCAACTGACTTACACTGTTGTCTTTCAGGTTCTCTGTGACTCAGCTGATCGATGGGCCTCACTGTGACGTGATGAACCTCTCCATTATACATATCACTCAGCGAACATTGAAGATTATGGGAGGGAGGGTCCTTGCCCTGCAAACAAGGTGTGTTTTGCAAAACCCTACTCCTTCTGAAGACAATGTCTCACTTTGGGGAATTCTCTTAAACTCCCTCTGCCCCTCAGTCGCTATCCTAACCCCAGAAGGCTACCCCCACTGCCCCCTGTTCAATAGGTGCCCAGACTGGTACCTTCACTGTCATCTCAATGACTCCCAGGAAGAAAGTCCAGGAGTTGCCCACCCAGGACAAAACCACCCACAGCTCTGCAACCTGTCTTGGGTTCCTTCTGTGTTTTCTGGACCATGAAAAGGGCTGTCCATCCTCATCCTAAGACTCAGTGGAAGCCAGGATCCTCTCTACGCCTAGAGGAACCTGGGCCCCAAATTGTAATCACAATGAGGACAGTAACGATAACAGAAGCTTCAGCAGTCCCTGCTAGGGGCCTCCTTGATAGCCTCTCTCGGACATTTCAGGATGGCCATGGCAATTTTGCGCAGGTGTTACCACATTTGAGCCTCCCAGAATCGCTTGGAGGCCGGTGCTGTTAGCACCTCCACTGTACAAAGGAGGAAACTGTGGCTTAGACAGTCCAAGTGACATTCCCAGTCATTTACCAGATGCTGGCCAGTATCTAAGGCAGGATCACAACTTGGTGTTTCCTGCCTGGCAGACACATTGCTCTACCCATGATGCCATCTACTCCTGTCTGGTGGTTGACTCCCTCTGATTCCAGGAGAGTCACAGAACCTGAGAGTCCAGTCAGGAATCTCCTGAGAGCCACGCATTTCACCTGGAAAATTCTCCCCGTCCACCCTCTTCTTCCCTCACCCCCCACACACCCTGCCTTAAAAAGACACGCAAGATGTAACCTGGATCCAGGCTTGGTTTGAAGCCAGAGATCTGACCAGAACACCCACTGGGGACCCAAGGTAGCACTTGAACCTTTGGGGCAGCTCTCAGTGCTGGGCAAATGGGCCCAGTATCAAGTCCTTGCTAGCAGGCTGGCCTTGAATGAATCCCTTCACCATTCTGGACTTCCAGGTGCCCTGTCAGATGCCTCCAGGTATGTCCTGTAGGTTCTCTGGGACCCCTACAGCATTCAGTCAACAAGCCTGACTCTCTCCCCTGGCTGTTGGACACAAGCTCTCTTAAGGTGAGGAGGCTGGGCAGGGCTCCTTGGGCTCCCTGGCAGTGAGTTGCCAGTGGGAAGTGGGGTAGGACAGGCCGAGCCAAAGCCCCCTGCTCTAGGCTGTGTGAAGATTGGTGGAGACCTTCCAGCAAGGGCAGGGCAAGGAGGAGTACTCCTCCGGGCTATTTAGGCTGAAGACAGCCTAAACCAGTCTCATGTTTCCTTCTCAGGTCAGCCTTGCACATACAGGGCCATCTCTCTCAGGTCTCCAACCTCAGCCCTTGCTTCCTCAGGTGACTCAGCCTAGCCCGTAGGCCATTATGGTCTCCAGTTCCCAGTCTATCTTGGACACACTTGTCAAGTACTTCCCCTCTAGTGACATCTCCTCCTAGATGACCCACAGTCCAGGGGTTCAGGCTCCCCTTTGTAACCCACAGAGGACACAGACCTGTTACAAACAAGGATCTACAAACTCCAAGTTCAGGACATCAGGAAAGGCCTGGAAAAGGAGGCAGAACCTGGGCTGGGCTTCACAGGTAGCACAGAATTCTATACTCAGGGTTCCTCAGTGGTTAGAGCTCCCCAAATGCAGGCCAATGGACTTCAGTTGAAATGATGACCCAGGATATCTGTGTTTTCTTGACCATTAACATGCCATGACATACTACATGTCCCCAAAATATGAAGATATGTAAAAAGTCGCAGGATTGAAGCTAGTGCCTCAGATTAAAGCATGCTAAGTCAACCCCATCTGTACTTGGGATCATTAGACGATGGATTCTCTGAGTTGACTTCACAGAACAGAGACTGTTAGGTCCAGGCTCTTCTTCTGATTGAAGCACTGGCCATTACTAAAGTCAAAATAGGGTATGAAATATTACCAGGGGATTAGGAAGAACAGACAGTCCTGCAGATTTGTGGTAGGGCAAAGAGCTCCAGCTGCACTGGGAGTCCAAAGCCCAGAATTTGAATTCTGGTTCTACCAGTAACTGACTGTGGAACTGGGACCAGCTGCTTCCACCCTCTGACCTTCAGGTTCTACTTCTACTCCCAAGGGAGGCTTCCATGGCAATTCACTCTCCTCCCCAGCCAGAGGCCTGCCCCAATGACTCCTGGGCTCTGCAATCCTCAGGTGCTGCCTTAGGGCCTTTTGTATGGAGGGGAGATACCTTGCTTTTTTCCTAGCCTGACCTGCCCTTCCTTGTCTTGTCAAAGGAGGGGAATAACACAGATCTGCTCCACAGGTGTGTTGGGAGAATGCAACTTGGTTGGAGCAGACAAGAATTCAGAATGTATAAATGCGCCTGCCTTTGCTACTCCATCCCTCCTCCCTATTGGGATGCAAACAGGAGGGGGAAGCTCAAGAGGATCTCTCCCCTTGGATAAATTCCACCCAGCTTCAGTTCACCAAGGACATGAGCTATCCATCATCTGGGTCTCAAGGCTGAGGTGTGTCCAGGCTAGGAACAGGGAGGGAAGAGAAAGGATCCAGCAACCGCCCTCCCCAACAACCTGGTCATTTCTCTTCCCCTCTCTCATTCAGACTAAATGGTATGTGAAAGTGACTGTGCTAAGTGGACCTCTCCAGGCCTCACCAATAGGAGCCTGGGAAGTGGGGCGCATGGAGTCGTCAACTGTGGGAATGGAGAAGGCACCAAAAGACTGACTTGGCATCCTAGATCCCCTCATAGCCCTGCCTTGGGATGCCCTGACAGGCATTCACCAACCTCCCTCCCTTCCTTCCTGCCTACAAACTCAACCCTGAGAAAGGGAGACTTGGAGGAAGTGCCAATGGGGAGCTCTTGGAGACTCCACCCCAGGAGTATTGCTCCTTGGAGCGCATTGTTTGCAGACAGGGGGTGCAAGTGTGGATGACTGGAGGTCAAGTGCGCACTGGTGGCTGCTTGACACACATGGTCCCTGTTGCCATGTCAGTCTCCCAAAGGGTGCCAAAAGATGCTACAGGGCAGTGGGGCTAAATGAGTGCTCCCAGTCAAGGGCAAAGAAGGAATGCAGCAGCTCAGGGAGGAAGGGAAGTACCTCAGGGAGACCTCAATACGGGAGGTGAAATGAATGCATTTTCCAGAGCTTCCAGTCAACTCACCAGCCTGAGAGCTAGGAGTCTTGGCTGACTGAGCAATCCACTGCTGCTCTGTTGTCCTCAGGTTCCTGTTCTGTCCAATGAAAGCCAGGAGTGGGGCCATGAAGGGGGTGGCTGGTAGACTCTGAGGCCTGTTCTGCTTCTCAGTCTGGGGTTGGCACGCAGAAAGAAGGCAAGAAGCTTGGCAGGGACCCCAGTCTTCACCGGGTTCTGCAGAGGGATGAGTGCAGCACGAGGTATGAGCCAGGGGGGAGAGACTAGAGGGCAGATCTTCCTGGGGAGTAGGGAAGCGCCCCCAGGGAGAGTGTAGGTACAGGGTGGGGGCCAGACCCTGCAGAGAGACACAGGGGAAGCCCTACTGGCTTTGGGGAAGAGCAGCCTGCTTCGAGTCCAGCTTTGCTGCTCAAAGAGCTGTTTGGGCACATCTCCTTCATCTCTTGCCCCTGCTTCCTCTTATGGCAATTGCCAGGAAGCAGAGACCTCATCCTCTGAGGCAACTTCAGAGATGTGTGATGACAAGACTGACCCCTAGTTTGCTTTCTGCACCTTAACCCGGGCTCCTAGGAGCCTGGAGATGTCTTTGCAGGAGCCAGAACAAGAAGGGATCAGTGACCCCCATAGAGGCCAGGAGAGGCAGAAGGACAGGACAGTGAACTGGGAGTCAGTGAGGGTTTGAAGGAAAGGGACAGTCAGTGGGGGGTGCTCCAGCTGTCCAGGTGGGGCAGGCTGCAAAGGCCACTCACTGGCCTGGGCAATGTGCGAGGCCCTGGTGAACCCTGGAGGAGGGCAGGGAGGAGGGAGGGATGACTGGCAGAAGAAGAGGGTGAAACAAGTGCAGAAGTTGTAATGACAAGGCCCTGGCTGTGGTTAAGATCCCATCCAGAGGGAACCAGCCTGCTTGGGCCTTTCCTCCTCCTCGGGGAAGTCAGACTAGCTCGTGCAGAGGAAAGGCTACTGCTGCACTGGAAAGCTCAGCTGTGCTCTGCTATGAGACCTTGAGCCAGTGCCTTGCCCTCTCTAGGTGGCCTCAGGTTCCTCAGCAGACACTGTGGGGCTTGGACCAAATGATCTCGAGGGCATAGCTCTAGAGCATTGATCAGCTGACCAATGCTCTCAGCCTACTAGGAAGTCATGTTGGAAGATGCCAGAAAGAAGCACATCATCCCCCATCAGGCAGCTTTTACCCTGCCTTGGATGTGCTTGGGCACAGCCATCCTCGTGTACCATGAAAGGCACCAGGCAGGAACCCCCTTCCCCTCTCACTTCTTCTGTTTCTGAGAGTGGCTTGAATGAGAAAGAGGCTGAGGCTGAACCTGAGCCCCAGAAGATGGAGGGCTTTCAGTGTTTGGGAGGAGAGCCCCTGGATGTGGTGGTCACCCAGAGGCAGTTGAGGGTCAGAAAAGTTCCTAGAAGTCCTTAGAAGTGGGTGTCGGGCTGTGGGCGCTTTGGGCCAAGGCTGGAAGGACCATCCTGGGTCAGATTTGGTGGAGAGGGTGTGCTGGGTCAGGGAGGCTTTGTGCTAGATGGTGATAGCTAGCATTTCTGTAAGCCTAACTCTGAACCAGGCACTGTACCCAATGCTTCACACACAGAATGTCATTGAACATCTCAAGCACCCTGGATGGAATGTGCTGTTTCTTTTACACATTTACAGGTGGGCAAAATGAGGTAGGCAACAGGGAGGTGACATGACCAGCAAGGGAGTACGTGAGGCTGGGAGCCTTCCAGAATTCCCATCCCAAGAGGGATAACTTGTGGCCTCTGGGCCTGAGTCAGCAGGTGACTGGGACCAGAGATACCCTGCTCACTTCTTAAGTTCAGGGCATGGAAAATCAGCCTCTTTTCATGAGGTGCTAGAAGACCTGGATAGAGGAGAGTGTGTTTAACAGGGATGTCCTTCTGAAGTTTTCTAAGTACCTTTGTGGAGATGGATATGACACTGTCCTGCCTGAGAGGTGGGCAGGGCAGCGCTGAGGCTCCAGAGACAAGTAGGGGCTATGCCTTTAAGGATGTCACAGTGCAGAACACTGGAGAGTTCTGGGGTTGCCAAGACAGAGAGCCCCTACATCAGATCACTCATTCTGGCCGGCAGGCTGGTCTGAGTTCTTGTGGTCAGCTCTCAGACAGGGATGGAAATGGATTGGCAGGAGGAGGACTATGTTCTTTTGGAATTGGAGCCTATCCTGAGTTCCCTAGAACTGTCCCTTGATGATAGTTGTGATGGAAGTGATGATGTCATATTTGAGCCTCATCCCCCACCAGAAGACCACCTCGGAGTGAATCAGGGTCAACAAGAGGGCGTCCAGGATCGGAGAGATGGAGCAGGGAGGGGGAGAAGCTGTCCGCCCCCAGTCATCTACATCAGGCGGAATCAGGCAGTCCCCAACGTGTTGGTCACAGTAATGGGCCTTTCACCCGAAGAACGTGTGGGAGCTATTCCACCTCTGGAGCTCAATGTCAACCAGCCTCTGCCCTACTTCGAATACATTCTAGCATCACTTGCTGCTTCGGGTGAAGGGAGAAATGGAGTAGGCCTTCAGGGGCAACGCTCCGAGGACGTCCCTGAGAGTAGTCAGGGATATGGACACGTGGACCATGATCTAAGACTGAGTCCCGCCCTTGAAATCAAGCCAATACATCTGGTAAGAGCAGCGGAGGGCGCACAAGCAGCAGACATTGAAGCTTCTTCCCAGGCTCTCCCTGCAGGAGCCCAGCGGTCCACCAAGAAGAAAAGGCGAAGAAGACCTTCCAAACTGCGCTGCCGGTACCTACGTTCTCTAGATTACCCAGTGGGAAAGGGACCAAATGAAGGAGGATTTAAATGCAGTCGTTATTTTCTGAGACTACGGAAGACCGTTTAATCCTGGCCCTGGAAGCCCTGGAAGCCCCCCCACCCCATTCCTCATGCTTTGCCCCTTCCCTTTCTCTTCATCCGTACCCTCCCTTCCCCTTGGCCTTCCTTTTGGACCCATCTCAGGCCCCTTGGTCATGGCCCACTCCAGCAGCCTCCCCTAAGTTGACCCAACGTTTGGGTCCATGGGACTCTCTCTCACCTTTCCCCCAAGCATTTCCCATTGACGATGTATCTTTGAAATTCCATTGGGTTGTTGCCTTACATCATTTCTTCTAAAAATAAAAAAAAAAAACATCAAACATAGAAAAATAAAGAACTTCCATGGTGAATTTTTGAGTCCTTTTGTCTTCTTCTGGGGCGTCCTCTATGACCTGCGCCATGGTTCTTCCCCTTCCACCCCCTTTCCTTTCCACATGCTTCTAGTTTCTGTCCCCTGAGAGCCACCCCCACCAGGCTGCAGGGAAAGGAACCCCCTGGGCTACACAGCTTGGGATTTTCCCTACTCTGAGTTGGGATGGTCCCTGCAGGGAAGAGACTCCAACAAACTCAGGTTCCACGTGAGGAAATATGTGCCCAGGTAGCAAAGGGCAATTGTCCAGGGAATCAGCTCTAGGCAGACTGGAAAGGAGAACTTCTGAATGTCAGGTCAGTGTGCTCTCCACAGTCCCACGGGGTGATGAGTGTTTAGGCAGAAAGAGGAGGCAGAGGAATCTGGATTTGAGGGAGGGGAACAGCTAGGGAAACCATGGTAACAGGATGTAGGTCTGGAATACAATCCTTGAGCCAACAGGCTCTGCCTGAGGTCTCCCACCCGTCTCCCTTTCTGGAATAAGTCAGTAGCAGCCTCACCCCTGAGCATGAGCCATCCCTGCCAGGGGAGCAGGGAGGCACTGGGGATGGGGAAGGGTAATGGGGTGCCATTGCCTTCTAGTCTCTGGTGCCTACCATGACCTGATGAGAGCGGGGCAGGCTGCTCAGACTTGAGCAGCTCTCCTCAGGGTAAACCCATTTATTGGAAGTGTCCTTGGATCTGTACAACACGCCACATTGGATCCCCTGGGGAGAGATAGCCAAGTCTGCTCTAGAATGCTGAACATTCTGTTCTCCTGCTTGATCCAAGGGATAAAGGGTCTGTTAGCTAACCACTGAGCCCTCAGGCTTACAATAGGTGGCCCGAGTTAATGAAGCGTGGCACGTGATCAGGAAAGTCCTTTTCTCCAGGAATGGCATATAGAAGTGTCCCGACTTGAGCTGCTCTCAAGATCTTTAACCTCCAGTAAGCACCATGATGACCCAGGGTGCCCAAAGTGTGTTGGAAAAGCGATAGACCCAAGGGACCTAGCCGGGATTCCTTCTGAACGGAGCTAAGCTCATCCTGAGTCAGAGGAAGAGACACACAGATTCCAGGACTGGATGGGAAGGCTCCCCAGGTTGGTAGGAATTGCCAGGGCTGGGGAACACCTGGCATTGTTTTGTGGGACTCAGGGCCACCCCCTGCACTGAGATGCGGCACCGCAGGGGATTTTTAGCAGAGTTTTCTAAAATGATGCCATTCCTTGACCTAGTATTTCTGGGGAAAACATCTCATTCATCCTTGATAGGAAAGAAAGGACAGGCTAGTCTGTCTGCGCAGAGGTTTCCAGTAGCAGTGTTTGTGGTTCTGAAAACCTGTGAATACTGTCCTCCAGCATATGAGGACCCAACTGGGACATGTTGGGTGCCACAGCCCTAGGAGGCAGTGGAGAAGGAGTACTGAGGGGCCTGTGAGGAATTCTGGAGAGACAGAAAAGGCAGAAGAGGACAGGCCCAAAGCCAAGGCAGGTGGTGTGCCCAGTTGTCCCCATGGGGAGGAAAGGGAATCATAAGTCTGGGGCCTGGGGCTGCAGTGGGTGGGCATTTCCGACAGACAGTGAGGATGGGGGTGTCCACCGAAGATGGGGGGACAGAGCTCATGGGCCCTGGAGGGATATGCCAGGGTCTTTCACAGAAAGCAGCAAGGGTGGTCAGTACACAGTCATGGGCCTATGTGACTTGGAGGCAGGGGGGCCCGCAGTGTGCCTTCCCACAGACTGATTGGCCTGGACCCAAAGGCCTTGCTTCTGGCACTGCCAAGGGCCAGCCTGGGGAGCCTTGTCTGGGGAGTTACCTCAATGTGCTAATGGGGATGAGGATTTCATTGGCTGAAGTGTGACCTGGCTGCCAAGCAGGCTGAAATTGAGATATTCTGGAGGCATAGAGGCAAAGCAGGGGAATGCAAGGCTCAGTGTTCCCGAGTTATATCCAGAGCCCTGCCCAGGATCAGGACAGTTAGCAGACCCAGCTCCAACCTGGTACATCCTTGGGCCAGCCTAACTCCCTCCTTAGGCGGAGGAGTTTTCCTTCTGGTACAGGAAGGTTCTTAACCCAGGGTCAGGAGGGGAGGTTACTAAGGGTCTCAGACCTGGCAGGTGGGCAGTGTGTGGTATGACCTGGGGGTTTCTCTCATGGTGGTGATTTTCTTTGGATTCCTCTGAGTTTGGTTTCAGGCAATAAGAAAGTAGATTCTGAGATGGGGGGGGGGATGGTTGCTGGGTGTGATGAAGCAGCCTGGCTGCCAGAGGGGTCCATGTCATACAAAAGAACCAGAACCTGCTCCCTGCTCTCCCTGTCACATGCTCCCTCCCCTTTAGGGCTGCCTGGCTGAGGGCTAAAATTTCCCCAAGCTCTTGGGCATCCCCTGGAGCACCGATCTTGACTTTTTCCAGGGTGCTGTGAAGTAGTGTTGCCAACTGGGGAAGGAGGGCCTTCACTGTTCCCTGTGCCAATTTTTCCCACCATTTGACACCCTCTACCTCCTTTCTGGGAGGGTTAATTGTCTTCAGGGAATCCCCTAAAGGTGATTCCAAGTTTCTAGGTTTCCTCCTTACCCAGTCACGGCTGGCTTTTGGCCTTAATGTACATTCTGTGTGTCTCCACCTAAAATTTGTGCATATCCTAGGTACCATTGATGCCGGAAGAGGCCCAGGGAATTTTCTGAGACCTGGTTTGGGGTGATAGAGGTATAGACCAGCTGGCCACAGAGGAGAGACCCACAGACCTGGGTGCAATTTATGGGTGGTTTCTTAGTGTTTTCTCTGTCTGCCTCTCTCAATGACCTGGCACTGTTGTGGTCATGACCCTCCCCTCCCAATCTTTGTGGGCTTCCTGAGTCCTCAGCCTGATCCAGACTGTAGCCTACCCAGCCCCTCAGCTGGGCCAGCATAACAGGGACTCCCAGGTTTAGATCTTTGAGGTCTCTTATAAAGTGGGTTGTGACAGCTGAATGATGGGGCAGTGACAGAGACACAAGGCAGGAGAGGAGAGCCGGGGCAGTGGGTGGGCTCCAAGAGACAAGACCTGGCCCCTTGCCCTCTCCCCTTGCCCATGATTCCCACTCCCTCTCCCCATCCCCAAGAATGGAGCAAAGCCCCAGTTGTACCATTGGCCTTTTTGTACTCTGCCTAGGACAGAGAAAACTCACCAGGCACTTCTGCCTGTTTCTGTCAGTCCACACCTTGGCATCTAGAACCAATCACTCAGAGTAAGAAGGTCCGGGGGGCCTGGTAAGATAGTTGGTTAGGGTGTGGGGCAGACAGAAAAAGATTGATGCTTCTACAGTTGCCCTATGGGGAGGGATTAGCCTTTTTATGTGTGCCAACCCAAGAGGGCAGACCCAGGACATTTGGGTGGAGGTTAGTGATGGGAACAGGAGGCAGAATGAGAGCTATGTAACCATGGAGGGAGCTTCCTGGGGAGGGTGCTTCATGGGGAGATCTCTCTGTCATCCTGAGGGCTTCAAGCAGGGATCCTCCTGGTCAGCTCCACCAAGGCCCAGATCCTCACCACAGAGCTCACAGAACAGAGACAGTACACTGTGGTGGCCCGGAGATATTCCTGGAGTGAGGGAGACCCAGTCAGGGGGACACAGTCTGCCCTTCCTACAATTACAATCCTGTGGGAGAAGGTAGTAAAATGGTTACACTACTCTCTGCCCCAGTTTCCTTCTCTGTCAAATGGGCAGCAACAGAACACAGAGGTACAACACAGAAGCCCTGGAATGTAAGCCCTTTGCTTTACAAAGGAGGAAAGAGGTTGAGATAGGCCAGGGAAGGAGATTCCACCTGTCAGGTTTGTGGTGAGTCACACACGAGGCAATGTTGCCCTTTGTCCCCTCCAGAAAGTTCAGTTCTGGGGAAGTGAAGTCACAGGAAAGGGTTGGGAGGCTGCATGGGATGGAAGGTGTGTGGGATGGAAGGAATAGTGTCTAGGTACACTAGAAAGAAGCCCCCTCCCCAATCTCAGCCCCCAGGCAAGCTTGGGCTTCTCACTCCCACCTCCCAATGCCCAGGCTGTATGTTTCAGGGACAGCCACATGGGACCATTGAGAACCAGGGAAAGAAATGTTTGGGCATGACTTCCAAGTCCTCTATTGAGTGCTCCCTGCTGTTTCCTTGACAGGTGGACTCCAGGGTAGATTCTATTTCAGCTCCCAGATTGGCTAACTCCAGAAGACATTTAGCACAAACAGTGGGTCTGAGAAGGTCTCCTGCTCCTCCTCAGTAGGTACCTCCCACCACTGAAGAGGGACTCCCTCACCCCAGAAACATGACTTGAGAGAAAATCATTGAGGCCTGTTGGGAATGACAGCCACACCTGCACAACCCCTTTAGGTTTCCCATTGCTATTTCCCCATCTATAGGTCTAAATACACACAGGGACATACATACCTCACACCCATGTTGCATCAGAGAGTAGCAGGGCCCCCTTGTGCAGGTGTTGGCCCTCAGTCTCTTTCAGGGCTCTGGGGACCTGGATGTGACTTGGAACCGAGTGGCTGCTGTGCTGATTGCCATCTGCCCAACAGTGGTCCATAGTCCAGGGAAGAACCCAGCTGAGGACATGTCCAGAAAAAAAGAAGAGCCCCAATAGTCAGCCATGAGGGGCAAAGCCCTGTGGGCCTCCCCCTTACACTTCCCCCACCATCATCTGCCTGGCTCTTTCTGTCTGTGCTGAGCATGGGGGAAAGCAGAGACACTGTGCTAGGGCTCATGGGTATTCTGAGGCCCTGAAACTCTCACTATGCTTTTGTGCAGGTGAAAGGCCGCAGACCAGTATGGACAAGGGGACCTTTGCTCCCCTGCCTCTCCAGGGAGCAGTTTTGGTGGCCCTGGCCTATGAGGAGAGGTTCAGAGGGGTCAAGATTGGTGCCTCTCAGGGCAAGAGCCTGGCAGTGGAGGATGGAGAAAAGGAAGATGATCCGTGAGTGCCCCTGGTGCTTGTTGGCTTGGGCTGACCTTTGTCTCTCCTGACCCTCACTGAGAGGCCCTTCACTTCGGACCAGGGCCTGACTACTTGGTGGCGGTGCTGGTGGTGGCTGGAGGTGTCCTGGGAACAGTTCTGCAATGGAACTGAGTTACTCAGATATGCAGTTGGTTTTCTTGTATGAACTTACAAATATGTGTGTGAGAAAGGTTCCCTCCCCTCACATTGTGAGAGGACAAGTCAAGGGAGAGAATGGAATAAATGGAGGGCAGGGCAGGACAGGACAGAGGGAAATGTGGTTAGTCTTCTACCACGGAACTATTATGGAAGTGTTTTGTATAACCACACATGCATGACCTACATTGAATTGCTTGTTATGTCAATGAGGGTGGATGTGAAGGGAGGGAGGAAATGAATATAGGTTTAAAAATGACTTTAAATATGAATGTTAAAAATCTTTTTTTCATGTAAGTGGGAAATAAGATGAACAGGAAATGGGGTACAGAAATCTATTTTGCCCTCCAGGGAAACACAGGGGAGAGTGGTGGGAGATGGGGGTAGGATACATGGGACCACAGACTGGAGGAAGGGGTGATTGGGGAACCTGCTGTCCTGGGGTATGGGTGGGAGAGGGTGGGGAGCAAATTTTGAATTCAAGTTCTTGGGGAAGTGAGTGTTGAGAACTTAAAATAAGCAATTTATATATTTTAAAAATAGAGCTTCATTTGTAATGTTTACCCACTACTGCCCTGCTGAACTCTCAACCAAATTCTGGGAGAGACAATTGTGCCATAAGCAGTTACAGGACAAAGGCAGGTACAAAAAAACTCTAGTGCTTGTAAAAAACAAAAATCTATAAAGGATATACAATTATTCTTAATCATATCAATGCATCATAAAAATAAAGTGAGTGAAAAGAAATAAAAAAAGGAAGTTTTCCTAGGATTCCTGTCAATTGTACACACACACACACACACACACACAGGGCACACACACAGGACACACAGACACAGAAGACACAGAGGTCAACACGCACATACACACATTCACACATACACACATACATACACACAGGCACACACTCAAAAAGATGCACATACACAAAAGGATACACACATACACAAAAAGATACACACATACACACACACACATACACACTCTGACACACACACCCGGGCATGCACAAACTGACCTGCTTTTCCCTTTCCATGCATGCTCTTTCCCTGATTCCTGAAGCCCCATTAGTACCACAGTAGTCTGGGGCATGACCCTGCCTGGCACTGTGCCCACATTCCCTCTTCTTTTCAGGCAACTGAAAACTTACCTGCTTCCTGACAGCTCTCCCAGTGGCCAAAGCCTGACACTGCAGAGGAGGAGAACTGTGAACTTAGCTTACAAGGACAAGCTCAAGGTGGGGAGCCCTGTGTGGCAAGGTTGGCTGTGGTTTCTCAAAGATACTAAGGACCAGCTGTCAGAGAGAGCTGCCTGCTGAGTGCTGGTTGGCTGGCTGGCTGGGGACTGGCTTGTGGAACGGTCAGCCCATTCACACTGTGGGCCTGCCCTGACAGGAGTGAGCTGAGACCCCTGAGCTGACTGTCTTCTGGGCAGCTGCCCTGGATGCTTGGCATCCAGCTCAGAGAAGACTTCTGCGCAACCCCTATTCTCCCTGCCCCAAAGGGCTCCAGAGGAGAGAGAGCACCAAACAACAACTTGATTTCCCAGGGCTGCCTGACCTTGCCCATTACATGCCAGGAGCCGGCTCCTCTTCTCTCCTGGCACAGGGGTAGCAGCACTTTGGTGTCTACATGGCCAGGTGCCTTTCCCTATCTGAAGCCTGGTCACGGATCTTTCCCTTAGAACACAGGGAAGCAAGAGAGAGTTCAGCAAAGCCAACTGACCCTTCCCAGGATTCCACAGCCCTGCCCATGGGAGTTCTCTGCCTCCTGGAACCAGGAGTCCCAGAAGTCGTTCTCTTTCCCCTTCAGGGTGCACAGGCTTGCTCCCTTATCCCTGCTCCGGTACCCTCTAAGCACCTGACACCTTCTTCCATGTCCTGCCTACCTCCCCCTCTCTCAGGCACTCCTACTTTCTCCTCCACTTCCAGATTGGGATCTTGTGTCTTTTCACCCACCTGGCTTCGTCCCTCCCCTTGCCTTGGCTCTTTCCTCAGTCCCGCCTGATGTTCAAGGGATGGGGCTAGAGGAGATCCCTAAGGCTGCCCAAACATGGCATGGAGCGGAGTAGCAGAGAGAGCAGATGTGGTTATTGGGGCTCGGGGTAAAGAGTCTGAAGCCAGCCACTGTCTGGGCCCTTATGGAGCACTGGGGCTACATGGGATGTTTTCCAGGACAATGTGAAGTAAAGACCTGGCTAGTCTAGAAGAAAAACCTTTCTGTGTGGCCTACAACCTCCTGGGAGTCAACCACTTCCTGGGAGAGGTGGGGAGGGAAACATTTGCCCAGCAGAGACAACAGTACCAATCTCATCTGTTCCTGACCAAGACCCCTGAGAAGGAGGGACCAGGTCTGGCTGGGCAGGGCTGGGTAGGGTGGCCTCCTCTGGTCATCCTGCATCCACAGACAGCTGCACCATCTCTTTTCTTTCCCACAATCATGTGAAGCATTGCAGGAGTGCTGTCCACCCAGGGCAGCAGGCACGAGGAGGACACAGTCCCTGCTTGCTGCTGCAGCCTGAGCTCAGGGCCATTCTGCATGCAATCCAAGGTCCCACCAGCTTCACATTGTTTTCCTCTTCTCAGCTCTCCGAGTTTGGAGGTATAGGAGCGGGCTGATGGGAGGTGTGCCAAGGCCCCAGCTCACCCCTTTGCTGTCTGTCCAGAACCTTGGGAGGAGGCGGGTCATCTTCTGATGAGAGTCCAAAACACAGAAGATTAGCGGGGTACGGGCTTGGTAAACTCACCCAGGTGACTGGCTACCTGGAGTCAGGCATGACCCAAAACCCCTGGCCTCTAGTCCTTCTCCATTACATTGTGCTACCTTTCCACAATGAATGCACCCCAGGGACCCATGGGAGGTTAGTGATGACCCCCTACATTTCCCTCTCCCCTCTCCTAACTCCTTCTTGTCTCTGAGGTCCCTTGGCAAAAGTCAAGGTCAGGTTGGAGCTGGGGATTTGGCAATAGCAGTCCCGACCTGATGGGTGACATCACTGAGGGCTGGGTAAATGTGACCATGTACCTTCAGGCATGGGAGAGGGCAAGGGAACCAAGACTGAGCCTCCACCATGGGTTAGAAATGCTCCCCTCAACCCTGTGGCTGGCTGCTGGTGCTGCTGCAGCTTCCAATGCCACGATGTAGATCTATCCTGGGCCACTGCAATGGTCCATGTTCTAGAACCCAGGAACTTTCAGTTCCTATCACCCCACAACCAGATCTTGTGCCACCCAGTAACCGACTTGTGCTGTTGTCTTTCAGGTTTTCTGTGCCTCAGGTGATCGATGGACCTCATTGTGATATGATGAATCTCTCCATTATATGTGTCACTCAGTGAATATTCGGGTGATGGGCATGAGGGTCCATAGCCTCTCTAGGTGATGAGTCACTCCGAGAATTTCGGAAGATGACCCCTTTCCCAGTCTCAAGCTAGACCAGGTGTGCTTTGCAAGACCCTACTCATTCTGAGAAGGACAATGTCTCACTTGGGGGAACTCTCTTAAACTCCCAGAATCCTCTGCCCCTCAGTCCCCTTCTTGACCCTACCAGTTTGCCCCCACTGCACCCTGTCCACTGAGTGACCAGAATGGTGGCCTCCTCTCACTGACTCCCAGGAAGAATGCCCAGGTGAAGATGTCCACACAGGACGGAGCTGCCCACAGCTCTGCAACCTGCCTCGGGTTCCTTCTGTGTTTTCTGGACCATGGCAAGGGCTGTCCAACCTCATTCCCAGACCCAATGAGAGCCAGGATCCTTCTAGCTCTAGAGCCACCTGGGCCCCAAATGTAATCACAATCAGGACAGTAACCATCACAAGAATCAGCAGCAGCCCCTGCTAGGGGCCTCCTTGACGGCCTTTCTCGCACATTTCAAGATGGACATGGCAATTGTGCACAGGTGTTATCACATTTGAGCCTCCCAGAATCCCTTGGAGGCTGGTGCTGTTAGCATCTGCACTGTGCAAAGGAGGAAACTGTGGCTTAGACAGTTCAGGTGACTTTCCCAGTCATTTTCCAGATGCTGGTAAGCATCTAAGGCAGTGTCAGAACTTGGTGTTTCCTCCCTGCCAGACCCAATGCTCTACCCATGATGCCATCTAGTCCTCTCTCGTGATTGGCTCTCTCTGATCCCAGGAACGTCACAGAACCTGAGAGTCCAGGCAGGAGCCTCTGAGGGACACTCCTTTATCCTGGAATAATCTCCCCATCGTCCCCCCTCTTCCCTCACTTCCCCACACACCCTGTGTTTACAACACACTTAAGATTTAACATGGATCCAGCATTGCATTGAAGACAGATGTCTGACTGGAAACTCCACTGGGTCCCCAAGGCCTCCATTGGCCCTACGGGGCAGCTCTCAGTGCTGGGCAAATGTGCCTAGCATCAAGTCTTTTCTAGTTGGCTGCCCTTGTGCCAATCCTTTCAGCCTTCTGGACATCTAGGTGTCCTGTCAAATGCCTCCAGGTGTGTCCAGGAGACTCTCTTGCTCCCAATGTGTACCCTTGGCCCCCTGTGCAGCTTGCAATCCCCAGGACTGGCTCTATCCCTTGTCTGTCATCAGCCCAAATCAGTCTAACGTCTCCTTTCCAGACCAGCCTGACAGATACTGGGCCACCCCTCTCAGGTCTCCAGCCTCAGCCCTTGCTTCCTCACGTGACTTTGCCCAGTCCATAGGCCATTATGGTCTCCAGTTCAGGCCTGTCATATCCACACTTGTCAAGTCCCTCCCCTCTAGTGATATAAGCTCCTAGCCTACCCACACTTCAGGGGTCCAGACTCTCCTATGTAACCCACAGAGGACGCAAACCCAGTTATAGCCAGGAATGTTCAAAGGTCCACCTCAGGACATCAGAAAAGGCCTGGCACACAAGGTAGCACCTGGCCTGACTTCACAGACATCTCAGGATTCTAGATTCAGAGTTCCTCTGTGGTTGCAGCTCCCCGAACGGAGGCCAGTGGTCTGGATTGGTTCTGCTCAGGACAGAAGAGCAGATATTAGGACTCTTCCTTCCCCTGACCCTGCTGGAGGGTTTCCATCAATCGTCACACAGCCCAGAGGAGGGGGCATTCCACTCCTTGTCCTGCCACACTTCCCACTGGTCACTTACTACCACGGAACCCAAGGAGCTCTGCCAAGCCTCCTCATCTTAAAAGAAATGCTATTCAACTCTGCTGCGCAGAGCTTGTCCCTGAAGGCTGTGGTCCTAGGAGTTCATATGAATTTCCAGCCCATGTAGGTCTTGAAGACACGGATTTTTCACCCACTCTGGGCCCTGATCCTCCTCACTTTCTGACATCTCTCCACCTCTGTCTAGACGTCTGTGTTGTCTGGATGTCTCTTTCCCCTACCCTCTTTCTCTGCCCTCTTTTTCTGTCTCTGTCGCTGTCAATAAATATTGAAGCATCAACTCTGTGTCCAGCCCTAGGCTCACTCTCCCCAACCCATTTCCTCTCAGGGTTTCCTCCTTCCCCTCTCACTGTCCCTCTTGCTCCCACCTGCAGGACCCTCTCTCTCCTCTCCCTTCCTCTCCTACTCTTTCCTTTTTTCCCTGTATTCCAGAGTTGCTGCTCAGCCTAGGAGCTCTCCCAGGTCCCTCTCTTCCGATACTGTTAGTGAGGTATGGCTGGGCAGGACCTTCCCCAGCAGCCTTGATGGTTTGTAGTTCACGTTCCCAGATGCAGAATGACAGCATCCTTCAAAATGATGGCACACACTTGGCCAAGGGGCATCCATCTTTCCTCCCTATTTACCACCTTACCCCAGTCCCATCTTCCATAGATTGGATCTTTTGCTTCTGGTGCCCCTGTGCTCCCTGAGACCTTCCCTTATCTTCCAGGGGATTAGCTCTCTTTCCACTCACAGCAATCTGCACATCTTGCTTTCCTCCTTGATTCCAGCTTGACATAAAGTATCCCACGGCCAAGAAGCAAGTTAGCAAGTCTGTGCTTTGAGGCAGCCTGAGAATTCCAGAGTCAGAGTCAGGGAAGGAGAGCATTGTGGGACCTGGGTCTGGGAATGGAAACCCTGGAAACTGAGTGACACAGAGGAGATCCTCCCTTATGCTTGTTCTTCCTCTTGGGCCAATGATTTCTTGTTCAGGTTACATTAATTATTTGATCTTGCCCAAGATCTTCTTCAGGTTTCTCTTCTGGGGTGAACTCCTTTTTGAAATAGGAACTCTAACTTTTCAGGCTTCCTTCACTCCCACTCCCAATGAGGTTCTTTAAAAACTTTTCCCCCGCTCCCCAATGCTCTCCTCTTGCTTAAAATTGAAGACAGTGTAGACTCTACAAAGGTAGACATCACTCTCCAGATACCAATCCTACACTTCGCAAAGGTGGCATGGACAGGGCACATCATTCCAGGAGCAGGTTGCCCCAAAACTCTGCCACTCACTAACATTTCCCAGGGAACACCAACCTTGGCTGGGGTCCTCCTGGGGCACCAAGCTCTTTACCACTGGGTAACATTTGACAGAAGTACATGATTCAAGAAAAGCTGCCCTGTCCCCTGTCCTGTACTACTCCTACTCAGCTTTCCAGTGTGAGCCCAAGGATAGAACCTTAGTCATAGAAGTTAAAGTCTCCCAGAAGCTGATTCCGTAATGCTTTCCTCTTTTGTAATTTGATGCTAGGGTGTAAGGCACATTGTTGCAGGCTTCTGAGGATTTGAGTAGCGCTTTTCAGAGAAAAGTCTGGGGATCTGGAAATTTTCAGTTCTTTCAAGGGGGTGTGATTGTAAAGAGAAGAGTGTACTGCTCACATGGACTGTGCTCTGGTCTGTAAGGGACCGCAAGCACTCTTTTCTTCCCTGGAATGTTGAGGAGTGTCTTGCCTTGACTGTTGGTGCAAGCTCTGCTACGCTAGTGCTCCTACTCACCCTGGGATAGCCACTCAGGACCACAATCCGGCTCTGAGCATGAACAAAGCAAGTGTCCTGCCATGAACAAAGCAACACTGTCCTGCCTCAGAGCTAGTAAAGGGACCTCTGGAATGTCCTTTTTGGCCATTTCCACCTGTGGGCTGCCAGCTTTGGAAGCTGCTGCTGCTGAATCGGTGGCTCCCAAGGTTGTTCATGGCTTTCTTGGCTCAAGGCTGTGCTGGTACAGATGTACTGGACTGTGCTCCTCTCTCATTTTTCTCTCAAAGACCTTTTCTGTGGACCATCTACATTTTCTGGGGCTGGACAAGTGTTGTATGCTCCTTTTTCTGTGGGTTCAGTTGCTCTTGTAATCTTTAGAGTCATTAAATGTATTTGGAGGGTTATGGGGGAGAACTCAGGAAAGTCCATGCCTTTATCCTGCCATCTTGGCTTTGCCATCTATTTATACTTTTTTTCTGCTCTAGTTTGTGAGGTCCTGATGCCCTAATGCATGGTGAGTTTTGGTCAGGGTGCCATAAAGAGCTGAGAAAAAGGTACACTCTGTCCTGCTTCCATTCCCTATTCTGTTCTCCAGTAGTCTATTGTACCTAACTTTTGTAAAATTCTTTTGATCTTTCTAATTTTCTTTCCTTATTCATATTATGGTGGGATCTATCAACTTCGGAGACCTGGTATGGATTAATTGTAGGATTGCTCTTGCAGTGCATTTAAGAGAAGTCATTTTAAGGAGCGAATCCAGATTCTATCCTGTTTTGTGCAAAAATGTTTAGTCCTGATTTTACTGGAATCTCTGTTGCCTTTCAGTACAAGGTAGCTCCCTTGATCATCTCTTTTATCATTAATCATGCCTTTTCTTTTGTCTGAGATGCTGGTTCCTGCTCCAGTCCCTTCCTTTATACAGTGTGTGTCTCTCTGCTTCAAGTGTTTCTTTCACAGGGAAAATGAAAAAGCCAAAACCCCCAAAGCACATTGTAGGGTTCCGGTTTTTCAAACACTCTGCAAAGAGTATGGCTTTAATGGGTGAGTTCATGCCATGCAGATTCACTGAGGGTGACTCAGTGTGCATCTCCCTACTCCCTAATTTCTCCTAACGCAGACGTTAACTGATCTCCCCTTAGGAAGGGCGATGGAGGGGGACGGGAGGCAGCTCGACCACTCCCAAAGTATACCCGGGACACCTTTAAAGAACGTTACTCCCGGGACAAAGGGGAGACTCAGGTGCTGATGTTTCTCGTGGAAAAGTTTCGACAAATGGAGTGAACTTGGAAAAACACCAGCTCGGAACCCGCGAAAACCCAGAGCCCCAGGAGTCTGGCCCCTCTACCAGTCGGGGTCTTCCAGAGGCAAGCTGCCCTGGAATGGAGGAAGAAAAGAAAGTGGCCTTTATTGAGCGCCTTCTGTGCGCACCAGGTCCTGGCCCGATCTCTTTGGAAGTATACAATGTGGTTGGACTTTCCCGGTGATGTTGCAGCCAGGAAGGATCGACTTCACCGCATAGAGGAGCAGATGCAGGCAGGTGTCCGAGGAGGGAGTCCAGTGTTGAGATACACTTCCCCGCGGGCCCAGCCGCAAGACAACCCCAAGAGCTTCACAATCTTCAGCGGGTCCTGACAGCCTGGCTGCAAGCATCTTTGCAGCCCTGGCCCTTGGCTTCCGGAGGCCCCGCCCCCTTCTGCTCTCCCTCTGGAGTTCTCAGGGGCAGATGCCCAAGGAGGCGCAGCCACTCTCAAGGGAGGGCCCGTCATGCGTAGAGGGTGGTCTCAGCTTCTGCGGGGCGGGCATTGGGTTTAGAGAGGAATCTCTTTGTGGGCATGAGGTCCCTCAACCTCTGACCTGGCAGGAGACCTTGGGGAGCGTCCTAGGTCCCCTCTCTTTCTGGGCACGAACAGGGTCTCCTCGGGGAACGTCTTGGCTCCTCCCTCCGTCTGGGGAGGGATGAGGTCCCCTGACCCCTGAGTTCTCCTTTAATGACGCGCTAACACTTGGCGTGCAGGTCTTGGTGGCTCGGAGACGTCCACGTCTAAGAGTCCCCTAGCCACAGGCCACACTCAACCTGGTCTACACATCCCTCCCGTGATCAGGGAGTGCCAAGTACCTTGCCCCCTTCTCTACACACCCCTACTCCTGCCCCTCCGATGTATGAATCCCCCTTACCACTAGCGCACACACACCTCCACGCCATGGCACTCCCGTTGCACATCGGCAGGTTCGGACCACCTACGAGAGGTGCCAAGCTTGGTGTATGCCCAAGGGGAACATCTATGCGAGGGACACATGCAACATCCAGGTCAATAAGGAGGAGGAGGCGCCCCCCACCACTATTCCCTCGCCTTCCAATCTCCACCGAGACCTCCCCTTCCCTGTCAAGGGGCTACCCACGTTCGCAGTGACAGCGACTGCCCTACTGATGCCGAGAGCGGAAGGGGTGGCGGTGAGAACTGTAACAGGGACCCGCACGCAGCAGGGGCTTCATAAGTGCCTAAGGAGTGACCACCTGACAGATGTCAGTTGAAAGAAACTGCGTTATTTCCTGACCACTGTTTAACTGGAGTTAGGACACATGAAGCGAAGCAGAGACCAGGAGCAGGGAGAAATGCCAGGAAACCCAACCTGGCAGCAGCAGCAGCAGCAGCACCATCATCAGCAACACCAGCAGGAGCAGCAGCAGCACCACCACCATCCCCAGCTCCAGCAACGCCAGCACCACCAGCAACCCCACCAGAAGCTGCAGTAGCTAGCCAAAGTCCAGCTAGGGAGTGTGAATCTGGGAGCCTTCCTGAACCCCCGTCCCAAGAGGGATAACTTGTAGCCTCTGAGCATGAACCCGGAGAAATCTGGGACGAGAGAGGCTCTGCCCCCTCTTTCACTGGGTCAGTCACAACCCTGCCAAAAGCCACAGTACAGGGGAGAAAAAAATCAGCTGCTTTTCATGAGGTGCTAGAAGACATGGAGAGAGGAGTGTGTGTTTAATAGGGAAGTCCTTCTGAAGTTTTCTAAGTACCTTTGTGGAGATGGAGTTGGCACTGTCCTACCTGACACGTTGGCAGGGCAACACTGATTCTCCAGAGACAAGTGGAGGCTAGGACTTTTGGGATGTCACAATGCAGAACCAAGGAGAGTTTTGGGGTTGCCATGACAGAGGGGCCTTACATCACATCCCCCATTGTGCCTGGCATGTTGATTTGAATTGTTGCTCTCAGCCCTTGGGTAGCAGAGGGAATGAACTCCCAGAAGGAGGACCCTGTTCCTTTGGATGCCAAGCCTATACTGGGACACTCTCAATTGCCCCCTGATGACAATAGTAAAGGAAGGAATGATGGCAGAAGTCCTCAACAAGGGACCACTCCAGAATTCATCAGGGTCAACGAGATGGGACCCAGGATCCAAATGATGGACAAGGCAGGGGAAGAAGAAGTCCGACCCCAGTCATCTATATCAGGGGGGATCAGGCCGACTCTAACCTGTTTGTCACAGTATTAAGACTTGCAGCAGAAAAAGGTGCAGGAGCCGATCCACCTGTGGAGCTCAATGTGAATAAGACCCTGACTTACTTCGAATATGTTCTACAACCATCTGTGGTGCTGCTGAAGGGAGAAGAGGACAGGGTGTCCAAGAGGGATGCTCCCAGGACACCCCTGACAGCCATCAGGGACGTGGATCCAGGACCAACACTCAAAGACATGGTCCCCATCCTGAAAGCAAGTTGGCACATCTGGCAGTAGCTGTGGAGGTCACACCACCAACAGCCACCGATCCTCCCTCCAAAGATCTCCTTGTAGATCCCCAGACATCCACCACCAGGAGAAGGCAAGGCAGACCTCGCAAACTGCCCTTGCCCCTCCAATCTCAAGATCACCCAGTGGACGAGGGACAGAACAAAAGAGCTGAGGAAGATGGTTCGTCACAGATGCCACAAAGAGTAGTTTAATCCCGACCACGGAAGCCCTGGAGGCCCCCACTTTCCTACTTCTCTGCCCCTCCCCTTTGCCACCATTCTTCCCCTCCCTTCCCCTTGGCCTTCCTTTTGGACCCATCTCTGACCCCGCTGCCATCACCCACACCAGCAGCCCCCTATAACATGCCACAAAATACCTGGACTCCATGGGACCCTCTCTCGTTTATTCCTCAATCATTGCTCATTGAGGATATATTACTTGAAATTCTATCGGGTTGTTGCCTTACATTTTTTCCTCTAAAAATAAAGGAAAATTAATAAATTAAAATCAGAGAAATAAGGAATTTTGATGGTGAATTTTAGAGTCAATCAGCCTTCTACTGGGGTCTCCACCATGGCCTGCACCCCCCCTTCTCCCACTGCCAACCCCTCTTTCCTTCCCACATGCTCCCAGTCTCAGGGCCCTGGGCCCCTGGGAACCACCCCCACCAGGATGCAGGGAAAGAACCCTCCTCGGCTACACACCTTGGGGCTTTGGCTGCTCTGAGGCCCTGGTGTCGTTCTGAGCCCTCCTTTCTTTCTGGAACCTACCACAACCCATATGGGAAGAAGGCAGGGGCAAGGAGGAGAGTGCCTCCCTGGCAGGACCACAGGCAGTCTCTGTGGTGGCTACCACCTGGCCCACATTCAGGTGTAGGTCCAGAGTAAGGCACAGAGTCTGTCTTAGCTGAGTGTGTTGGGGAGGGAGATTCCCATGAGTTTAGATCAGGGTAGCCCAGCAGCAAGGGACTGGTTTCCTGGGGAAACTTCTCAGGGCCAGGCAGGCAACAATCCTCCCTGCCTACAGTCTGGCCCAGAGCCTCAGAAGGGACTCTCAGAGACTGACAGTTGGAAAGATCCCTCCAGGCCAGAGACTCCAACAACCAAAGCTTCCACATGAGGAAACAAGGGCCCAGGAAGCAAAGGGCATTTGCCCATGGATTCAGAGACCCAGTCGGACTGGAAGGGAGAGCCTCTAAATGTCAGGCTAGTGTACTCTCCACAGCCCCACAGCATGATGACTGTTTAGGCAGAGAGAGGAGGCAGAGGAGTCTGGGATCTGGGGGAGAGGAACAGTGTGGCACCCAGAAGGGTGTAGTTCTGGAAAACAGCCCTGAAGCCAGAAGTCTCTGCCCCATATGTCACCCACCCCTCACCCTTTCTGGAATGAGTTAGCAGCAGCCTCACTCATGGGCATGAGCCAACCCTGCCAAGGGAGCAGTGACACATCGGGGTTGAAGAAGGGAAAATGGGGTACCATTGCCTTCTCCTCTCTGTTGCCTACCATGACTTGAAGTGAACTCGGCAGGCTGCGCAGATTTCAGCATTTTATTTTTCATGGAAATGTCCTTGGATCTGTATCACAAGCCATATTGGATCTCCTGGGGATAGCTAGCCCTGTCTGACTCTGGGGATATGCCAGCATCTTTGGCAGAAAACACAAAGGGTGGTCAGTACAGGATCATGGCTCTGTGTGACTTGGTGGAAGGTGGGCCCACAGTGTGCCTACCCACAGACTGAGTGGCCAACCCACAAAAGGCTTTACTCCTGGCCCCTGCCAAGGGCCAGCCTGGGGGGCCTTGTCTGGGGACTGACCTAAAGGTACTAATTGGGGTGAGGAAGTCATTGGATCAGGGAACCATTGTGATCTGCTGACCAAGTCAGCTGAGATTCAGGTCCTCTGGGGACATAGAGGCAGAGGGGGCAAACGCTCAGCCCAGAGTCCCTTAATCCCTTACAGAGCCCTACCCTGGGTAAGGACAGGCAGCAGAACCAGCTGCCAAGCTGGCAAGTCCTTGGGCCAGGCTAACACCTTCCTTAGGCAGAGAAGTTTGCCTTCAGGTACAGGAGGGTTCATAACACAGGGCCAGCTGGGGAGATTTCTGGGGATCTGGGACCTGGGAAGTTGTGCCGTTACCCGGGAATTTCTCTCAATGTACTGGTTTGCTTTGGAGTCCTCTGAGTCTGGTTTGAGGCAATAAGAAAGACGATTCTGAGAAGGGTGGGTGCAGTGGTGGCTGGGTGTCATGAAGCAGCCTGGCTGCCAGAGGGGACCATGTCACAGAACAGAACCAGATCCTGCTCACCCTTCCCCGTGCAACATGACGGCTTCCCTTTAGGGCTGCCTGGCTGAGGGCTAAAATTTCCCCAAGCTCTTAGGCAACCCCTGGGGCACAATTCTTCACTTTTTCAAGGGGACTATGAAATACTGTTGCCAACAGGGGAAGGAGGGCCTTAGCTCTTCCCTGACCAATCTTCCCCACAATTTGCCACCCTCTCCCTCCTTTCTGGGAGGGCTAATTGTCTTCACCGAAGCCCCTAAAGGGCATTCCAGGTTTCTAGGATTCCTCCCTGCCCAGGTCAGGGCTGGCCTTTGGTCTCAATAAACATTCTGTGTGTCTCCACCTAAAATTTCTGTAGATTCTAGGTGTCACTGATGCTGGAAGAGGCCCCGGGAACTGTCTGAGACCTGGTTTGGGGTGACAGAGGGTAGATCTGCTGGCCCCAGGAGAAACCTACAGTTCTGGGTACTGCTCTGGCTGGGGGCCGTAGTACAATGGGTGGTATAGGAGGGGTTTGGGCCAAGTTTCTAAGACCTGGGTCAGACCTCCTTGCTCAACTTTCCTTGCTCCTCTCCCTTGGAAGACCAAGGACCTTCAGGGTCTCTGCTTCACTCCCCACCTTGTCACTCATATAGACAGTCATTGTATCCATGGGGACTGCCCAGATTGCCAAGTGAAGCTGGTGACTTCTGACGTCCAGGAGCTCTCCTGAGGATCCAAAAGGGAGGGTGCTCCAAAGGGCTGCATGAGGCCTGCCAGGAAAGGTCAGTACTTAAAGGAAGCCTTAGGAAACAGGCTCCACGAACAGGTGACCCCTGAGGTGTTGACCCTGACATTTTCTGTCCCTCACCCAAAAGGATTATTCCCCATGGATATGCATCTCTTCTTCCAAGAACAGAGACAAACGCTCCCAAAATTGGTTATGCAAGGTGGCCCTCCCCCTGCCCCCCCCACACCCAGGAGCCTCCCGCTAGCGAGGCCAGCTTCCCTGGCCCACCCAAAGCTCTGCTTGGCATTCTGACCTCTTCTTGGGACCAGGGCCCTGTTGGGGCTCTGGTGTCCTTGGAGGACAAGGGTTGGGGCTGACTGGAGGGCCAGGGGTTCTGCTGAGTGTGGGCAGAAGGAAGTCCTCCCACTAGGGGAAAATCAGCCCATCAGCACTCAACCCCTTCCCACATCCAGAACAAGTGTAGTGGGTTCGGGACATTGATCTGACAGTTTAGTTCAAACAGGTAAACAGGCTGAATGCATAGTGTTGATTCTTCTAAAGCTAGTGGTTCCATGATAATGAAGCAAGAAAAACTTCTGCCTGAACGCTACACCAAGGAACAGGCTGAAATCAGTTTGAGGACAATCCAAGGATGTCCGTGTCCCTCAACTTGACAGATTCCATATGTGTTTAACTATTCTATGAGAAAGGAATTTCTGAATTGAATAAGTTGCAAATACCATAAGATAACACAGTTGACAGTTTCCATTGAAATGATAATCCAGGATATCTGTGTTTTCTTGACCATTAACATGATATAACACAGTATATATACACGAAATATGAAGATATGGAATAAGTCCCAGGATTCAAGATAATTTCTCATGTTGCTACATCAGAGGCATCTGGCCTTGAGACCATTAGAGGAGGGTTTCTCCGGGTTTACTTCAGAGAACAGAGAATGTTAGTTCCAGGCTCTCCTTCTGATGGACTAATTCAAGCACTGGCCATCATTAAAGTCAAAAACGGGTATGAAATATTACCTGGGGATTAGGAAGGGGCAGAGCAGACAGTCTTGGAGTTTTGGCCTAGGGGAAAGAGCCCCAGCTGCACTGGGAGTCCAAAGTCCAGAATTTGAATTCTGGCTCTACCAGTAACTGACTATGGAACCTGGGAACAGCTGCTTCCACTCTCTGACCTTCAGGTTCTACTTTTATTCCCAAGAGAGGCTTCCATGGCAATTCTCTCTCCTCCCCACCCAGAGTCCTGCCCCAATCAGTCCTGGGCTCTGCAATCCTCAGGTGCTGCCTTAGGGCATTCAACCTGGAGGGGAGATTCCTTCATGGCTTCCTGGTCTGAAATACCCTTCCTCATCCTGGCAAAGGAGGGGGCTAACACAGATCTGCTCCACAGAATGAGTGGGGGAAAACCATTTGGTGGGAGCAGCCCAGAAGTCAGAGGGTGTACATGTTCCTGCTTATTCTGCTCCATCCCTCAGGCCCAGCTTGGCAGCAAGGGGAGGGGGAAGCCCAAGAGGGTCTGTCCCCCTGGATTAATTCAGCCCAGCCTCTGGTCACCAAGGGCATAGGCTATCCATTCCCAGGGACTCAAAGTTGAGTCCTATCCAGGCTTGGAGGAAGGAGAGAAGAAAAAGGATATAGCCACTGTCCTCTCCAACAACATGGCCCTCTCTCTTCCCATCCCTCATCCACAGGAAATGGTATTTGAAAGGGACTGTGGTAGGTGGACCCCTCCAGGGATCACCAGGAGGAGGAATTGGGGTAGAGGGTGTTGGCAACTGTGGGCATAGAGGGGTCACCAAAGGACTGATTTGACACCTTTATAGCTCTGCCTTGGGATGCCCTGACAGAGACACAACCACTTCCCTCCCTTCCTCCCTCCATGCCTACCAACCCAAGCCTGACAAATGGAGCCTTGGGGAAACAACTCTGGGGGAATCATTCTCTGGGAAACAAGGGCCTTCACTGCTGGATTTGAAAGGTCCCAGCCACCTCCTCAGCCAGCATCCATCCCATCACCTGCCTGCACATAGCCCATTGCACATCAGACACTGGGGTGAGGGGCCCAGGGAAGAGAAGGGTGGGGAATCAGACCCAGCCAGAGCCGATGAGCCCCAACCTACCTCTGAGGAGAATGCCCCAGAATCTGCCTCCCCTCTCTCCTGGAACCCTGGACTGTCTAAGGCTTTATTCAACAGACAGTTCTTCTGAGGAGGGGGAATCAGCTGGTGAAGGCCTATGTGCTCTTTCCGCATCCCAACAGGGGCCGGGTTGTCAGGCCTCAATAAACAGTAGGGGCAGGACTCAGGAGGCCATGTCCATGTGCAACCATGCCTGGCATTTTCAGGAAAGATTGACTTTTCTGCCCTTGTGGGCATCAGGTTCCTTTCATTGGAAAAGGAGGTTTTTTCTGACAGATTTGCAGGGGTTGCTCTATACCTCTGCCAATGTGTGATCCTAGGATCCCTCCCCAGAAGCAGGCTGCCAGGGCCAGGCCTCAGTGGGCCCTGTCCACTGGCCTACCCCACCTTCCCTTCAAAGGAATCAACAAAGGGCAGATTTCCTGCTCAGGGATAGGCTTCTCTGGAGGAGACCATAATTCCTTACTTTAATGCCATGTGGGTATGCTGGGTCTACCCTGGGGTGGGGTGAACTTGTCAAGCCCCTTGATGAATTCCTGAGATGCTGCTTTGACTTATTCCAGAAGCCAGTGTCCTGAGGAAGTGGATTTTCCTTTGACTTGCCAAGAATGGATATAAAACCTTGCGTTTCAATATCCTGGCATGAATAAGTGCTGGTGAGAGGGCACTGAATGAGTGGTTTCTGAGACACAACCAAGGAATGCCCTGGTGAGGTGATTTGGCCTGTGTGCACACATGCGCATGTGTGTTTGTGTGTGTGTGTGTGTGTGTGTGTGTGTGTGTCTACTGGGTGTATGACTGAGTTCTATATGGTACTCATGTGACCTGGGGGGGAAGGGGGAGTAATATAACCATATTTAATGCCTTTCCCTGTGCTTCTGGGGTGACTACCTTTCACTGTGTCTCAGGGATTGTGAGGATGCTGGTATATGCAGAGAATATCACTGTGGTCCTCAGATATGCATTTTGGGGGCCTCCAGGCCCAAGAGACCAACAGCATCTCCTTGAATGGCTGATGGAGAGGCCTGCTGCGCCTGTGGGCAGGTGTATATTACCCAGCCCATTTCACTATAGTGTACATGGGTCAGGGGACATGTCAGTACTTCTCAGGGTGTGAGGAATTGGAGGGGGCTCCTTGCTTCTGGGTCTCATAGGTGACATGAGCCCTGTTGCAGTGCCAATGGGTTTCACAGCGAGAAATTCATCAAGGACATGGCCCATCCTTCCTGACTAGTGGAGCAGTCAGCCCTGGACCCAGGGCACCAGGAAGGTGCAAGGCCCTTCCTTCCTAGGGACCCTGAAGACCTGGGCTGCTGTCCCTGCATGGCCATGGAGCGGTCAGCAAGTTCCCTGACCCTCTGTATCCTCATCTGGAAGAAAGACTTGGCTGGCCTGTTTACCAGGGATGCTGGGATGAAAGAAGGGCTGTCTTTCTCATCCCTTGTGTTGGAGACATGGGACCACTAGCAGGGCAGGGTGGAGAGGGGCATAAGGGAGGAGAAAGACTGCTGGCTCTGGAGTCAGAGGTGCTGGGTTCAGAGCCTGCTCGGCTGCTCACTGTGGACTGCAGGCCCCTCCTCTGTAAGAAGAGGACCTTGGACCGGATGGCTGCCAGGGTCCCTGGCCACCGTGCGGAACCTGGGCTGCCAGCCTTCTTAAGAGCCTTTTCCCAGGCTCTGACATCCAAAAAGGAAAGCCCAGATGTAGTGGGGTATGAACTCTGAGAGGACAGTGGTAAGGGCAGGGAGAGCTCTGTCCCAGCAGGCAAGGGGGTGGGGGATGACTGAGAATGACCATGGGTATCCTTGCACCTGGGGCCTGCTGAACAAGGGATATTTATGGTTTGCCAGACAGGATCAAGTGCCCTGGCTTGAGAAGCAGAGGACCTTGTTCTTTGCGTGTGTCCCAGCCCACCTTGTTCACACACCCCCACTGATCTGGCAGGTGGGGACCCAGCCTGGGCAGACAGGGGTCTGGGGTCACTACACGTTTCACCGTGACCTAACACCTGGCAGGTTTACAGAAAAATGAGCAGGAGAGATGAAATCTTACCTGTGCATCAGCAAGAGGAGGACTCCTGATTCATTGTGGGCAGAGGGGCCCATAGGACAGAGAGCACGGGATCAAGAGAGCTGGGAGACTTCACCTTCCCTGCACCCCCAGCTAAATAGGATTCCAGTGAGGAAGATGGGCTGGGTGGGCTCCATATTGGGTTGCGTATCCTACCCCTTCTGTGGCCCAGAATGGACAACGAGGCTGGTCCTCAAACTGCCCATTGCCCACCACGGGTAGGGGGGCTACCCTCCCCTGATTGCCAAGGGAACTGCACCAGGCCAAAGGTTTCTAGACTTTCCCCCCCATGCAGAAATGGGCCAGGTATATTCCCTCGCTGTTGCGTGAGGGTAGGTTTCCAGTCACATTAACCTTACTGGCAGAGATTGCTGACCATTCTTTCTCTCCATGGGGTACTCAGTTAGATTGGGTTCATTCACTCTGGCTCTCCCTCAGTCGAACCCTGAGAACTCAAGCACTTGTTCCAGGTGAGGCCCTGCCTGACCTAGCCATGGGCTCCTTCCTTCCATGGTTCAGCAGCCATCACAGGGATGGACTCCCAGCTGTTCCTGACGGTCAGGGTCCTGGGCTGTCTCCACTGGATCACGAGGGGAGATCAATGGTGGTCAAGGTGGTGCTGACAGATGCTTGACATGCCTGGTATATGGTACCAAATCCTTGTCCCCAATGGTGCCATGCGATGCGAATGTCCCTATTCCGGAGAAAAGATGAATGGGAGGAGGTCAGAGCAGGAAGGGAGGTACGCAGGGAGACCTCCATGGAGGAGGTGAAATGAACGAGATTTCCAGAGCTGCCAGTCAAGTCACCAGCTTGAGAGCCAGGACTCTTGGCTCACTGAGCAATCCTCTCTTGCTCTGTTGCCCTAAGATTCCTTCTGTCCAAAGTAGGACAGAAGTGGGGGCAAGGAGCCGGGGGCTGGTGGACTCTGAAGCCTGTTGTGCTTCTCTGTCTGCAGTTGCTACACAGAAATAAGGCAGGAAGCTGGGCAGGGACCCCATCTCTCTCTGGCTTCTGCAGAGGGACGACTGCAACACGAGGTATGACCCAGAGGGGAGAGATTGGAGGGCAGGTCTTCCTGGGAAGTGGGGGACCACCCCCAGTGAGAGTGAAGGAAAAGGGTGGGGACCAGCCTCTGCAGAGAGACACAGGGGTAGCCCTGCTGGCTGTGGGGCAGAGCAGCCTGCTTGGAGTCCAGATCTGCTATTCAAAGTGCTATTTGGGCATATCTCCTTCACCTCGGGCCCCTGCTTCCTCTTCTGGAAAAAGGCAGGGAGCAGAGACCTCATCATCTGAGGCAATTCCAGAGATGGATAATGACAAGACTGACCCCTAATGTCATTTCTGGGCCTCAATCCGGGCTGCTAGGAGCCTGGAATTGTCTCTGTAGAAGCCAGGACAAGAAGGGATCAGGGACCCCCACAGAGGCTAGGAGAGGCAGAAGGACAGGGCAAGGAACTGGGAGTCGGTGAGGGTTTGAAGGAAAGGGAGGGTCAGTGGTGGGTACTCCAGCTGTCCAGGTGGGGCAGTCTGTAAAGGCCACTCACTGGCCTTGGCAATGTGCGAGGCCCTGGTGACCCCTAGAGTAAGGCAGGGGGGAGGGAGGGCTGACTGGCAGAAGAAGCAGGTGTAGCGAATGTAGAAGTTGTAATGACAAGGCCCTGGCTGTGGTTAAGATGCCATGCAGAGGGAACCAGCCTGCTTGGGCCTTTCCTCCTCCTCAGGGAAGTCAGCCTCACTGGTGCAGAGCAAAGGCTACCGCTGCACTGGGAAGCTCAGCTGTGCTCTGCAATATGACCTCTAGGCCACTGCCTTGCTCTCTCTAGGTAGCCTGAGGTACCTCAGCAGACACCTGTGGGGCTTGGACCAAATGATCTCGAGGGGACAGCTCTAGAGCTGACCAGTGCTCCTACTCCCTCTCAACCTCGTGAGAAGACATGTTGGAAGCTGGCATAAAGACCCGAGAAGCTTTTGCCCTGTCTTGGAGGTCCTTGGGCACAGCCATCCTCGTGTGCCATGAAGGGGTCCAGGGAGGAGACCCCTTTCCCTCCCAGGTCTTCTATTTCTGAGACTGTCTTGAATGACAAAGGCACCTGAGGCTGAACCTGAGCCCCAGAAGATGGAGGGTTTTCAGTGTTTGGGAGGAGAACCTGTGGATGTGGTGGTCAGCCAGAGGCAGCTGAGGGTCAGAAAAGTTCCTATCAGTGCTTTGGAATGGGGGTCGGCATGCAGGGGCTTCGGGCCAAGGTTGGAGGAACCATTCTGTGTCAGGTTTGGTGGAGTGGGTGTGCTGGGTCAGAGAGGCTTTGTGATACGTGGGGATAGCTTGCATTTTTATAAGCCCAACTGTGAGCAAGGCACTGTACCCAATGCTTCACAAACAGGATGACATTGTCACGGCCACCCTGAGATGGAGGTGCTGTTTCTTTTACATATTCACAGATGGGCAAACTGAGGCAGGCAGCAGGGAAGAGACTTGGACAGCTAGGGAGTGTGTGATTCTGAGAGCCTTCCTGACCCACTATCCTAAGAGGGATAACTTGTGAACTCTGAACCTGAGGCAGGAGCAGACTGGGACCAGAGAGGCTCTGCCCCCTCCTTGCATGGGTCAGTCACAGCCCTGCCAAAAGGCACAACTCAGGGGAAGGAAAATCAGCCTCTTTTCATGAGATGTTAGAAGACCTGGAGAGAGGAGTGTGTGTTTAACAGGGACATCCTTCTGAAGTTTTCTAAGTACCTTTGTGACGATGGATATGACACTGTCCTGCCTGAGACGTGGGCAGGGCAACACTGACGCCCAGAGCCAGGTGGGGGCTAGATCTTTGAGGATGTCGCAATGTAGAACCCAGGAGAGTACTGGAGTTGCCATGACAGAGATCTCCCACATCAGATCACCCATTCTGGCAGGCAGGCTGCCCTGAATTGTTGCTGTCAGCCCTGCTGCAGGGGAGGGAATGAACTCCCAGAAGGAAGACCCTGTTCCTGTGGATGCCAAGCCTATACTGGGATCCTTTCAACTGCCCCCTGAGGACAGGAGTAAAGGAAGGCATGATGGCAAATCTGATCCACAGTCACCACCAAGGGACAATCCCAGAACGCATCAGGGTCAAGGAGATGATATCCCGGATCCAAGTGATGGACAAGGAAGGGGGAGAAGTCCGCCCCCAGTCGTCTCTGTCAAGGGAAATCAGGCTGTCCCTAACCTGTTCGCAACAATACTGGTTCTTGCAGCAGAAGAAGGTACAGGAGCCGTTCCACGTGTGGAGCTCGATGTCAATAAGCCCCTGGCCTACTTAGAATATCTTCGAGCAACCGTTCGTGGTGCTGGTGAAGGGAGAATTGAACAAGGTGTCCAAGAGGGACGCTCCCAGGACCGCCCGGACAGTCATCAGGGACGGGGATCCAGGAGACGCACTCGAGGACATGGGGCCCAATCTGAAAGCAACCTGGCACATCTGGCAGTAGCAGTGGAGGTCACACCACCAACAGCCGCCGATCCTCCCTCCAAAGCTCTCCCTGTGGATACCCACATATCCACCACCAGGAAAAGGCAAGCAAGACCTCGCAAACTTCCCTTGCCCCTCCATTCTAAAGATGACCCAGTGGATGTGGGACAGAACAAAAGAGGAGATGAGAAATATGGTTCGTCTCAGATGCCACAAGGGGTGGATTAATCCTGGCCGTGGAAGCCCTGGGTCCCACACCGTCCTGCTGCCCTGCCCACCCGCCCCCTTTGCCTGTATCTTTACCCTCCCTTCCCTTTGGCCTTCCTTTGGACCCATCTCTGCCCCATTGGCCATCACCCACCCCAGCAGCCCCACATAAGGTGCGACAACAACCCTGGGGTCCATGGGACCCTCTCTAACCTCTTCCACCAATACTAATCTTTTGAGGATATATTAAGTGAAATTATATCGGGTTGTTGCCTTGCATTACTTCCTCTAAAACCCCCCAAAAAAATTAAAAACAAAAAAAAATAAGGAACTTTGATCGTGAATTTTTGAATCCTTTGGTCTTCTACTGGGATCTCCTCTATGGCCTTAACACCCCCTTCTCACCCTGCCACTCCCATTCTCTGGGCCGTGGGACCCTGAGAGCCACCCCCACTAGGTTGCAGGAAAAGAAGCCTCCTAGGCTACACACCTTGAAACTTTGACTGCTCTGGGGCCCTGGTCTAGACTCCCTGCCTGTAGATTCCTCCTTCACGGAGCACTTCTTTCTTCGTGGCTCCCAACACAGCGCAGATGGGCAGAGGGCAGGGAGGCGGGAGGAAGAGTGCCTGCCTGCCCAGGGCCACAGGCAGTCTCTGAGGTGGCCACCACCTCATCCGGTTCTAGCGCAAACCCAGAGTCAGGCACAGAGTCTGTCTTAGCTGAGTGTGTTGGGGAGGGAGATTCCCATGAGTTTAAATCAGGGTAGCCCAGCAGCAAGGGACTGGTTTCCTACAGAAACTTCTCAGGACAGGGCAGGTAACTGTCCTCCCTGCCTCCAGTCTGGCCCAGAGCCTCAGAAGGAACTCTCAGAGACTGAGAGCTGGGATGGTCCCTGCAGGCCAGAGACTCCAACAACCTCACGTTCCATATGAGGAAAGAAGGCCCCAGGCAGCAAAGGACAATTGCTCAGGCAGTCAGAGGCCCAGGCTGACTGGAAGGCAGAGCCTCTGAATGCCAGGCCAGTGTGCTCTCCACAGCCCCACAGGGTGATGGGTGCTTAGGCAGAGAGAAGAGGCAGAGGAGTCTGGATCTGAGGGAGGGAAACACCTGGGGAAACCATGCCAGCAGGGTGCAGGGCTGCAAAACAGCCCTGCAATCAGGAGGCTCTGCCCTGAGGTCTCCCTACCCATACCTTTTCTGGAATAAACCATCAGCAGTCTCACCCCTGGGAATGAGCCATCCCTGCCAGGGGAGCAGGGAGGTATGGTGGTTGAAAAGGGCAATGGGGAACCACTGCCTTCTCCTCTGTGGTGCCTACCATGACCTGAGGTGAGCTGGGCATGGGACTCAGACTTGGGCACCTCTCCTCAAGGTAATACCGTTTACATGGAAGTGTCCTTGGATCTGTATCACAAGCCATATTAGATCCCCTGGGGATGGCTAGGCATCTGTGCTCAAGAATGCTGTACATTTTGTTCCGCTGCTCCAAGGGAAAAGGGGTCTGTTAGCTAACCACTGACATCACCTGTTTTCAGGAATATGACTCCAGATAACCAAGGGTCACACATGGTCAGGAAAGTCCTTCTCTTCAAGACTGGGATGGAGAAATGTTCTGGCTTGAGCTGCCTTCAAGACTTCAACCTGCAGTAAGCACTCTGATGACTCAAGGTGACAAAAGTGTGTTGGAGATGCCATAGACCCTAGGGACCTGTCTGTGAGCCTCTCTGGATGGAGCTCAGCCCACCCTCAGACAGAGACAGACGTACACACAGACTCCAGGCCTAAAAGCAAAGGTTCCCCAGAATGCAAGGAACTGTCAGCTCTGGGGGGAACGTGGCATGGTTTTGGGGGAATCAGGACCACCCCCTGCACTGAGATGGGGCACCACAGGGGATTTTAGGAGAGACTGCCTAAATGATCCATCCCTTGACCTAGCAATTCAGTGACCTGGCATGTTCGTCTCATTCCAATTTTATTGGAAACAAAGGACAAGCAAGTCTGTCTGTGCAGAGGTGTTCAGTAGCAGTGATTGTGGTCCCGAAAACTGCAAATACAGTCCTCCAGCAGGTAAGGACCTGACTGGGACATGTCAGGTACCACAGTCCTAGGAGGCACCTGAGATGGAGAACTGGGAGAATGTCAGGAAGTCTGGAGAGACAGAGATGGCAGAAAAGGACAGGCCCCAAGCGAAGGTAGGTGAGAATGCTCAGTTGTCCCCATGAGGAGGAAGGGGGAGAATAAATCTGGGGTCTGGGGCTGAAGTGGATGGGCACGGCAAACACACAAGTAGGAAGGGGGTGTCCACAGAAGATGGGGGCAGAGCCCATGGACTCTGGAGAGTTATGCCAGGATTTTTTGCAGAAAGCACAAAGGGTGGTGAGTACAGGGCCATGGCACTGTGTGGCTTGGTGGCAGGTGGGCCTACAGTGTGCTTACTCACAGAATGACTGGCCTGCTCTCATAGGGCTTTGTTCCTGGCCCCTGCCAAGGACCAGCCTGGGGGTCCTTGTCTGGGGACTGAGATAAAGGCATTAATGGGGTGAGGAAGTCATTGGATGAGGGCAGTATTGTGACCCGACTACTAAGTCAGCTGAGACTGAGATCCTCTGGGAACATAGAGGCAGAGGAGGCAAATGTTCAGCCCAGGGTCACCGAATCCCTTCCAGAGCCCTGACCTGGGTAAGGACAGGCAACAGACCCAGCTGCCAAGCTGGCAAATCCTTGGGACAGGCTAACACCTTCCTTAGGCAGAGAAGTTTGCCTTCAGGTACAGGAGGGTTCTTAACACAGGGCCAGCTGGGGAGATTTCTGCGGGTCTGGGACCTGGGAAGTGGGCAGTGTGTGCCATGACCTGGGGATTTCTCTCACAGTACTGGTTTTCTTTGCAGTACTCTGAGTATGGTTTGAGGCAAAAAGAAAGAGGATTCTGAGATGGGTGGGTGGGGGGTTGGCTGGGTGTTATGAAGCACCCTGGCTGCCACAGCGGCACATGTCGCAGAACAGAACCAGAACCTGCTCACCCTTCCCCCTGCAACATGCCCCCTGCCTTTTAGGGCTGCCTGGCTGAGGGCTAAGGTTATCCCAAGGTCTTAGGCAACTCCTGGGGCACAATTCTTGACTTTTTCGAGGGTACTATGAGGTACTGTTGCCAACAGGGGAAGGAGGAACTGAGCTGTTCCCTGATCCAATCTTCCCCACTATTTGCCACCCTCTCTCTCCTTTCTGGGAGGGCTAATTGTATTCACTGAAGCCCCTAAAAGGCATTCCACCTTTCTAGTTTTCCTCCCTGCCCTGGTGAGGGTTAGTCTTTTGCTTGAAGGTACATTCGGTGTGTCTCCACCTAAAATTTGTGTATATCCTGGGTGTCTTTGATGCTAGAAGAGGCCCAGGGAGTTGTCTGAGACCTGACTTGGGGTGACAGAGGGTAGACATGCTGGCCACAGGGGAGACCCACAGTCCTGGGCACTGCTCTGGCTGGGGGCGGTAGTGCAGTGGGTGGTGGATGAGGGGTTTGGTCCAAGTTTCTAAGACCTGGGCCAGATCGCCTTTCCCACCGTTCCTTGCTCCTCTCCCTTGGAAGACCAAGGACCTTCAGGGTCTCTGCTTCACTCCCCACCTTGTCACCATCCATGTCACAACAGGTTACATCATAGCAACATTCTGTTTCCTCCCTCCTGAGGAGAAGGCATCTCTGTCTGAGTGGGGTTCTGCTGGACAGGCCTGACAGGGGTCACAGACGGTCAGGGAATGACCAGGGTCCCTTCCCTTCCACACCAACTTCGGCTCAGGCAATTTTCTGGGAACCATGAGGAGACTTGGGCGCCTGTCTGTGCCCAAACACAAAGTGAGTGACCTTTGTCTCCTCCTGGGTGGAGGTGGGCCTGGCTTCCTTTGGTGTGGCTTCCCTGTCTTTGGACACTCAAGTCTAGAGCGGGGATAACAGTCAAAGCCATGGGCTGGGGTCAATGGATGGGTGATTTCTTTGGGCTTTTTCTGTCTGTCTCTCCCAGTGACCTGGCACTGTTGTAGTCATGACCCTCCCCTCCCAATGTCTGTGGGCTTCCTGGGACCTCAGCATGATAGAAATTGCAGCCCACAGAACTTCCAACTGCGTCAGGCTAAGGTGGGCCCTCAGGTTTAGATCTTTGAGGTCTCTTGTAAAGTGTGTTGGGACAGCTGAATGATGCAGCCGTGACAGAGAGACAAAGCAGGAGAAGAGAGCCACCTCATTGGGTGGGCTCCAAGAGACAAGGCCTGTCCCCTTGCCCTCTCCCCTTGCCTATGATTCCCTCTCCTTGGGTTAGAAATCCAGGGTTACAAATGGTCCCCTCCTGCCTTGCCAGGCTAATGCTGTTGCAGCGGCCGGGAACATAGTGCAGATGTGACTCTTGGCACTGCCAAGTTCCATGTGCCAGAACGTGGAAACTTTCGATCCACATCACCCCATAAGCTGTCCGTCTGCCACCCAGTAACTGACTTGTGCTGTTGTCTTTCAGATCTCTGTGCCTCAGCTGATGGATGGGCCTCAGTGTGACATGATGAATCTCTCCAGTAAATATTTCATTCAGTGAACACTGTGGGTGATGGGAAGAAGGGACCTTGCCCTCTGTAGGGGTTGAGTTATTCTCAGTAGTTGGGAAAATGACCTCTTTCACAGGCTAGAGCTAGACAAGGTGTGTTTTGCAAGACCCTACTACTTCTGAGGACAATGTCTCACGTTGGGGAATTCTCTTAAAACCCCAGAATCCTCTGCCCTTCACTCCCCATCCTGAGCCCACTAGGCTTCCCCAACTACTCTCTCTTGTTAGGTGTCCAGACTGGTGCCCTCACTATCATCTCGGTGATTCCCAGGAAGCAAGTCCAGCAGGAGTTGCCCACCCAGGACAAAACCACCCACAGCTCTGGAGCTTGTCTTGGGTTCCTTCTGTGTTTTCTGGACCATAACAAGGGCTGTACATACTAATCCCCAGACTCAGGGGGAGACAGGATCCTCTCTAGGCTTAGAGCCACCCCAGGCCCAAATTGTAATCACATTGAGGACAGTAACGATAACGAAAGCTACAGCAGCCCCTGCTAGGGGCCTCCTTGATAGCCTCTCTCTGACATTTCAAGATGGCCATGGCAATTTTGTACAGGTGTTACCACATTCGAGCCTCCCAGAATCCCTTGGAAGCTGGTGCTGTTAGAATCTGCACTGTGCAAAGGAGGAAACTGTGGCTTAGACAGTTCAAGTGACTTTCCCAGTCATTTACCAGATGCTGGTCAGCATCTAAGGCAGTGTCAGAACTTGGTGTTTCCTGCCTGCCAGACCCAACGCTCTATCCATGATGCCATCCAGTCCTCGCTGGTCGTGGACTGCCACTGATCCCAGGAGAGTCACAGAACCTGAAAATACAGGCAGGAATTTCTGAGCCACTTATTTCGCTTGGAATCATCTCCCATTCACGCCCTTCTTCCTTCACCCACCACACACACCCTGCCTTAACAACACACTCAAGATGTAACCTGGATGCAGCTTTGGTTTGAAGCCGGAAGTCTGACCAGAAAACCCACTGGGGCCCCAAGGGAGCCCTGGAACCTTTGGGGCTGCTCTCAGTGCTGGGCAAATGGGCCCAGCATCAAGTCTTTGGTAGCTCGCTGGCCTTGAATGAATTCCTTCACCATGATGGACTTCTAGGTGCCCTGCCAGATGTCTCCAGGGGTGTCCAGTAGGCTCTCTGGGACCCCTACAGCATTTAATCTTCAGGCCTGGCTCTCTCCCCTGGCTGTCTTCAGCTGAAACCAGTCTGATGTCTCCTTCTCAGGCCAGCCTTGCAGGTACTGGGCAACCCCTCTCAGGTCTCCAGCCTCAACCCTTGCTTCCTCAGGAGACTCAGCCTAGCCCATAGGCCATTATGGTCTTCAGTTCCCGATCTGTCCTGGACACACTTTTCAAGTCTTTCCCCTCTAGTGACATCACCTCCTAGACTACGCACAGTCTAGGAGTCCAGGCTATCTATGCTATGTAACCCAGACAGGACACAGATCCTCTTACAAACAAGGATGTCCAAAGCCCCAGTTCAGGACATCAGCAAAGGCCTGGAACAGGAGGCAGGAACTGGGCTGGGCTTCACAAGCAGGTATTTGGATGTTTATGTGGCAGAGCTCAGGAAAGCCCCTGCCTTTATTCTGCCATCCTGACTTTGCCTCCTATTTCTCTTTTTCTGCCTTATTCTGGGAGGCACTGATGCCCTAAGGCATGGTAAGTTTTGGTCAGGGTGCCATGTAGAGCTGACAGAAAGGTGCACTCTGCCCTATTTCCATGCCCAATTCTCTAGAAGTCTGTTACACCTGACTTTTTCAAAATTCTTTTGATCTTCCTGATTTTTTTTCGTATTTACATTGTGGTAGCATTTATCTACTTCTGACAACTGATATAATTGTATTGTAGGATTGCTCGTGTAGCTCCTTAAGGGAAGTCATTTTAACGGAAGAATTCAGATTCTATCTTGTTTTGGGCATAAATGTTTAGTCTTGATTTTTCCAAATACTCTATGGTGCCTTTCAGTAAAACGTAGCTCCCTTGATCATCTCTTTTAATGACACCCATTTCTGTCTTTTGTTTTGTCGGAGACACTCGTTCTTATTCCATCCCCTTACCTTTAAGTCTCTACACTTCAAGTGTTTCTTTCGTAGAGAAAATGCCAAAAACTCCAAACCACATTGTAGGATTCTGGTTTATCATGCACTCGACAAAGAGTATGGCTTCTATGGGTGAGCTCACACCAAGCAGATTCACTTAGGATGACTCAATGTGCGTCTCCCTCCTCCGTAATTTATTTCTCCCAAGGCAGGCATTAAGTGATCTACCCTTAGGAATGGCGATGGAGGGGGAGGGGAGGCAGTTCGACCACCCCCAAAGTATACCTCGGACATCTTTAATGAACGTTACCCCCAGGACAAGGGGGAGCCTCAGGTGTTGATCTTTCTCGTGGAAAGATTCGAGAGATGGAGTGAACTTGGAAAAAACACCAGCTCGGGACCCGGGAAAGCCCAGGGCCCTGGGGATCTGGCCCCTGCACCTGTCGGGGTCTTCCAGAGGCAAACTGCCCTGGAATGGAGGAAGGAAGGAAACTGGCCTTTATTGAGCGCCTACTGTGTGCTCCAGGTCCTGGGCCAGTCCCTTTGGTGGCGGTCAATGTGCTGGACCTTCCCGGTGATTTTACAGCCAGGAAGGATCAGTTTCATTGTACAGAGGAGCAGACGCAGGCAGGGGTCCGAGGACTGAGTCCAGTCTTGAGCCACCCTTCCCCACGGGCCCAGCCGCAGGACAGCCCCAAGAGCTTAAGTGGCAGCTGACAACCTGGCTGCAGGCATGTGTGCAAGCCCTGCTCCCGGCTCTCAGAGGCCCCGTCCCCCTCTCCTCTCCCTCTGGAGCTGTCACGGGAAGATGCCCAAGGAGCAGGAGGAGTTCCCGGGGGAGGGGCCGTCATGCCCACAGGATTGTTTCAGGTTCTGCGGGGCGGGCCTCTGATTTAGAGGGGGATCCCTTTCTGGGCAGGACGTCACTTATCCCATGAGCTGCCAGTAGCCCTTGGGGAGGGTCCTTGGTCCCCTCTCTTTCACAGCCTGGCCAGGGACTCCTCGGGGAACGTCTTCGCTCCTCCCTCCTTCTGGGGAGGGATGGGGTTCCATGTCCCCTCTCCCCTGAGTTCTCCTTTTATAAAGCGCCGGCATTTGACGTTTAGGTCTTGGTGGCTCGGGGACTTCCAAGTCTTAGGGTCCCCTGATCCCAGGGCACACTCAAACCCCTTGGGCTGCACATCCCTGCCAAGGGAATAACAAGTACCGCCCCCTTACTCTGCGCACACCCACTTCCACCCCTCCGACCTATACACCCCGCCATTATTCCGGCGCACACAGTCTGCCACCCCTTGGCACTCCCGCTGAGCATTGGCAGGTTTGGACCAACTACACAGGTGCCAAGCTTGATGTATGCCGAAGGGAACCAGCTATGCCAGCGACACATGCACCAGCCAGGTCAAAAGGGAGGTGGCGGTGCCCCCACCACTATTCTTTTGCCTTCCCATCTCCACCGAGACCTCCACTTCCCTGCCAAGAGGCTGCCCACGCTCCTGGTGCCAGCGACTGACCTACAGATGCCGAGTGCGGGAGTGATGGAGGTGAGAACTGTAACAGGGACCCACACACAGCAAGTGTTTCATAAATGCCTAAGGAATGACCACCTGACAAATGTCAGTTGAATAAAACTGCATTATTCTCTGACCACTGTGCTCCTGGAAGGAGGATACAGGAATGGCAGCAGAGACAAGGAGCAGGGAAAAATGCCAGGAAACCCAACCTGACAGCAGCAGCACCAGCAGCAGCAGCAGCACCAGCAGCAGCAGCAGCAGCTGCAGCAGTCAGTCAAGGCCCAGAGAAAGGAGGAAGGTTTACAAATCAAGCCAGTTCCCTTGGTGGGTAGGCCTTTACAGTCAGATTCTCGACAGTTTCTCCCCGTAGGACACACCCGATGTGGAGGAAGGAGCAAGCAGAGGGTGGACTATGAAAAAATTGTGACTGATTCCTGTTGGCAGGGCAGAACCTTTCCGACTCGGGGAACGAATTCCCCAACTAGCCTGGGCTCTTAGAGTTGCTGATTTGTGACTGACGGCCCCCATGCGCAGACTTTTCACTCGAGACTAGCCCTACAGGAGTAGGGATTAGAGGTTTTCTGAATTGGAATCCAAGGCTCCAAGAACCTCCCAAGATAGCAATCCTCTCCTCCATCTCCCCCATCCAACTCCACGCCCTTTCAAAGACGAAATGTTTCCAGGGCGCAGGATGGATTCTTTCCACTTCAACCTGCATTCTCATTAATGCTTTCAGACTTCTCCCACCAACCGTGCCAGCTGACATGTGGATTGCATGCCAAACCCTCGGGTTGATACCATACTATCTCCCTGCTCGCCTGGATCTGGAAGAATAGGCAGGGAAGGAGAGGGCCTGCGGTGATCCCTAGAACTGATCGTGTCATGCAGTGTGTGGGGTTTATGGCGACCTGGCCTTGAATACCACCACTGCCCGGGGGACCTTGACCACGTCCCTTCAAACTCCCGTCCCCTCACCTAAGAACGAATCGGGTAGGGGAAGAAGCGTGGCACTAAGCCTTTATTAAGCACCTACCTCCTTTCTACCAGGCAAGTGTTAAGTAGTGGGGAAATAGAAAGAAAGACCAAAGGCAGACCCTACCCTGGAGACGATCTGGTCCAATGGGAGGCAAACCAGCTGCAGGCAGCAGGAATGACAGATGATGAGAGAGAAGGCACCAGAATGAAGAGAGAATGGGAAAAGTTTCCTGAAAGAAAGTGAGATTTCAGCGGAGACTTGAGGGGAGTCAGGGAAGTCAGGAGGCAGAGATGGAGTGGCAGGGGGGACAGGTGGAGCAGAGAGGTGAACCGACTCCTTCCAGGCAGGCACTGTTGGTTTGAGGTGAGTATCAGTGGGGGGAGGCCAGGGGGAAGCCTGGAAAGGGCAGGAGGGGGAGGTGGGGAAGCGCTGTAAATACCAAGGGGGATTTGGCCTTTGGTGCAGGAGGAAATAGGAAGCCATTGGATTGAGGATGGAGGGAGGGAAGAGGTTATCTCTAAGTTTGTCCTGACCTTTCAGAAAAATACTTTAGTGGCTAAAAGGAGGATGAAGTGGAGTGGTGAGATATGTGAGGCAGGCAGAGATGCCAAAAGGCTATTTTTGGGGGTGGGGTAAGGTGAGCAGGTCCATTCTGGAAGTCAGTGAGCTAATGTTAAAAGTGGCCATTCAGTGGTGTCCCTGGCAGTTGGAGATGCGAGAGTGGAGGTCTGCTTCGAGATAGGGCAGGAAGGATGAGTGGAGAGTCATCAGCATATAGACAGTCATTGGATCCATAGGGACTACCAAGATTGCCAAGTGAAGTTGGTGACTTCTGAGGTCCAGGATCTCTCCTGAAGATCCGAAAGAGAGGAGGGTCCAAAGGGCTGCATGAGGCTGGACCGGGAACATTGCCATCTCCAGGAAGCCTTAGGAAACAGGCTCCAGGAAGAAGGGACATAGGAGGTTTTCACCCTGCCATTTTCTGTCCCTCACCCGGATATGCATCTCATCTTCGAAGAACAGAGTGAGATGCTCCCAAAATTGGTTTTCAAAAGTCATCCTCACCCCAGCCTCCACACCCAGGAGCCTCCCACTAGCCAGGCCAGCTTCTCTGGCCCACCCAAAGCTCTGGTCAGCCTCCTGACCTCCTTCTGGGGCCATATGCTGCGGACTGGGAATGCTCTGGTCCCCTTGGAGAAGAAGGATTTGGGCTAGCTGGAGGCCCAGGACAGACTCCCTCTGATTCTACTGAGTGTGGGCAGAAGGAAGTCTTCCCACTAGGGGAAAATCAGCCCATCAGCCCCTGTCCCTTTCTCCCATCCAGCCCAAAAGTAGTGACTTGTGGGTGTCCACCTGAAAGTTTGGTTCAAATAGGAAAACATGTTGTATGCATATTGTTGATTCCTATGAAACTAGTGGTTCCATCGTAAGGGAGCCAGAAAAAACTTCTAATTAAAGGAACAGGGCCTCAGGGCAGTACCAGGCTGAAATCTGTTTGAGGACAATCCAAGAGTGTGTGTATTTCTCAGCTAGATCGTGTTCATGTATGTTTTACTATTCCATGAGAACGGAATTTAAGAAATGAATAGATTGTCAATACCATAAGATAACAGAGTTGACAGTTTCTATTGAAGTGATGACCAGGGTATCTCTGTTTGCTTGATCATTAACATGACATAACATAGTCAACAAAATATGAAGATAGGGAAAAAGTCCCATGATTCAAGATAGCGTCTAGGGTTAAGTGTCTCCTAAAACATGCTAAGCCAGCCCAATCTGTCCTTGAGACTATTAAAAGAGGGATTCTCTGAGTTTATTTCAGAGAACCAAGAGACTGATAGGTACAGGCTCTCCCTCTGATTGATTGATTCAAGCTCTGGCCATTATTAAAGTCCAAAGGCGATGTGAAATATTATCATGGCATCAGGAAGGGGCACAGAAGAAAGTCCTGGAGCTTTGGGGAAGGACAAAGGGACCCAGCTGCACTGGGAGTCCAAAGCCCAGAATCTGAATGCTAGCTCTCCCAGTAAGCGACTGTGGGACCCAGGACCGGCTGCTTCTATCCTTTGACACTCAGGTTCTACTTCTTTTCCCAAGGGAGGCTTCCATGGCAATTCCCTCTCCCCCAACCCAGGGTCCCGCCATAACCATTTCAGCCCTGTGCAAACCTGAGGTGCTTCCTTAGGGGCTATTGCCTGGAGGGGGGATTCCTTGCTAGCTTGCTGGCCTGAACTACCCTTCCTTGTCCCATAAAATGAGGTGGATAACCAAGCCCTAGTCCACACGTTGGTTGGGGAAAACAGCTTGGTGGGAGCAGCCAAGAAGTCAGAGGGTGTAGATGCTCCTGCCTGTGCTGTGCCATCCCTCAGGGCCATCTGGGAGGCAAAGGGGAGGGGGAAGTCCAGGAGGGTCTCTCACCCTGGATTAATTCAGCCCATCCTCTGGTCACCAAGCGTATGGGCTATCCTTCCCCAGTGTCTCAAGGCTGAAGTCTGTCCAGATTAAGAGGAGGGAGGGAAGGAAAGGGATCTAGCCACCATCCTTCCCAACAACCTGGTCCTCTCTCTTCCCCTCTCTCATTCAGACCAAATATTATGTGAAAGGGACTGTGGTAAATGGACCCTTCCAGGCCTCACCAAGAGGGAGCTGGGAAATGAGGTAGAGGGAGTCATCAGCTGTGGGAAGGGGGCACGAAAGGGCTGATCTGGGAGCCTAAGTCCTCTCATAGCCCTGCTTTGGGATGCCCTGACAGAGATGCAACCACGTCCCTTCCTTCCTCCCTCCCTCGGTACAAACACAACCCTGCGGATGGTAGCCTTGGGGGAAACACCCTTGGGGAGCTGTAGCAGACTCCAGCCCAGGAGCCTTGCTCCTTCCAGGGAGGGCCTGCTTCATGCAAACAAATCTGCAAAGTCATCCTGGGCATGTCCCTGGCTACTGGCTCGACCATGTCCCTTCTCCTCTCACAGCCATTCTCTGCAAAACAAGAGCTTTCACTGCTCTATCTGAAAGGATCTAGCCAACTCCTTAGCCAGGATCCATCCCATCAGCTGCCTGCAAATAGCCCACTGCACATCAGACACTGGGGCCTGGAGGCTAGGGGGAAGAAGTGTGAAGAGGCCCAGCCAGAGCAGATGAGCCCCAAGCTCCCTCTGAGGAGAAACTGCTCAAGAATCTGCCTCCCCTGTCTCCTGGCACCCAGGATTGTCTAAGGCTTTATTCTATACACAGCCCTTACCAGGAGCAGGAATCAGCTGGTGAAGGTCTGTGTGAGCTCTCTTCATCCCAGCAGAGGGCTGGGGTGTCAGACCTCGATAAGCAGTGGAGGCAGGACTCAGGAGGCCATGTCCATTGGCAGCCCTGCCTGCCACTTCCTGGAAAGGTTGGCTTTTCTGCCCTTGTGGGCAACAGGTTCCTTTCTTTGCAAAAGGAGGTTTCTGCTGACAGATTGGCAGGGGCTACTCTACACTTCAACCAGTCTGTGAGCCTAGCAACCCTCCCCAGAAGCAGGCTGCCAGGGCCAGACCTCAGTGGGCTCTCTGCACTGACGTACCCCATCTTCCCTTCAAGGAAATCAGTTGGGGGCAGCTCCCCTGCCCAGAAATAGGATTAGCTGCAGGAGACCATAATTCCTTGCATTAATGCCATGGGGGCATGCTAAAGGATTCTCTGGGGTGGGGGGAACTTGTCAATCCCCTTCATGAAATTCTGATATGCTGCTTTGTCTTTTCCTAGAAGCCACTGTCCTGACAAAGTGGGTTTTCATTTGAACTACCAAAAATGAATAAAAAGCCCTGGGTTTCAATCTTCTGGGAGTAGGTCCTAGGGAGGGGGCACTGAGTGAGTGTTTCCTAAGACCCAACCAAGGAGTGCCGTGGTAAGGTAATTCTGTGTGTGTGTGTGTGTGTTTGTGTGTGTGTGTGTGTGTGTGTGTGTGTGTGTGTGTGTGTGTGTGTAGGGTATACAGGATGTATGACTGAGTTCTGTATGTTACTCAGGGGCCCTAGGGGTGGGGTGGCATTATGTAGCCATATTTCATGCCTTTCCCTGTGCTTCTGGGGTAACTACCTTTCACTGTGTCTCTGGGATTGTAGAGATGATGGCATATGCAGAGATTGTCACTGTGGTCCCAAGATGTGTATTTTGGGGTCTCTTGGCACCAGAAACCACTAGTATTTCCATGAGAGCCTGATGTAGTGGGCTGCTGCCACTGTGGGCAGGTTTATTTTACCCAGTCCATGACTGCTACTGTATATGTGGGTCTTGGGGAATCTCGGGACTTCTCAATCTGTCAGCATTTGGAGAGGCTTCCTTGCTTCTGGGCCCTATAGGTGACATGAGCCCTGTTGCTGTGTCAACGGGTGCGGTACTTTGTGCACCAAGGAGAAATTCACCAGGGACACGACCCATCTTTCCTGACTGGTGGAGCAGCCATTCCTGAAGCCAGATCACCAGGAGGATGCAAGGCCCTTCCTTCCTTGGGACCCTGAGGACTTAGGCTGCAGTACCTGAATGGCCATGGAGCAGTGAACAAGGACCCTGTGCCTCTGTGTCCTCATATCAAAAGAAACTTGGCTGGCTTGCTTGCCAGGGATGCTGTGAGGAAAGAAGGGCTGTATTTCTCATCCCTTAAGTGTTAGAGGCCTGGGACCAGTAGCAGGGCAGGGTGGGGAGGGGCATAAGGAAGTAGAAAGGATTGTGGCTCTGGAGTCAGAGGTCCTGGGTTCAGAGCCTGCTCTGCTCCACACTGTGGACTGCAGGGCCCTCCTCTGTAAGAAGAGGACCTTGGACCAGACGGCTGCCAGGGTCCTTGGCCACTGCCTCAACTGGGGCTGTCAGCCTGGTGAAGAGCCTTTCCCCAGGCCCTGGCATCCAACAGGGGAGACCCAGTTGTGGGGGGGTGTGAACTGTGAGAGCGTGGTGGTAAGGGCAGGGAGAGCTCTGTCCCAGGAGGCAAGGGGGAGGAGGATGACTGAGAATGACCATGGCTCTCCTTCCATCTGGAACCTGCTGAACAAGGGATCTCTAGGTTTGGCAGGCAGGATCAAGTGATGAGACTTGGAGCAGTGGACCTGGTTACTTAAAGGTGTGCCAACCCACCCTGTTCACACACCCCCACCCACCTCGCAGCAGGAGTCCCAGCCCCTTCAAAGTCCTTTCTAGCCATGCAGTCTAGGAACTTCCAATCCCAGTTTCAGGACTACTTCCCCAGGGCACATGAGCAAGACTTTCTCCCCTCTCTGGACCTCAGTTTCCTCACCTGTGTAGCAGGGACAGCGATGTGCCTTTGCCTTGTCTCCCACAGCTGCTGTTTGTTCACCAGGGACTCTTGAGGGCATCCCTATAAACCACTAATCAAGCACATTGGCCTGGTCCTGCTTTGGGTCCCAAGGAGTAGGAACTTCTGCCTGATTTTGTCTGTCCACACCTTCGCTTCCAGAAACAATCACCCAGAGTACGAAGGTCAGGGGAGCCTGGGGAGAGAGTTAGTTCGGGTGTGGGGAAGAGAGACCAAGGCTGATGCTTCTACAGTAGCCCTATGGGGAGGGATTAGGCTGGTTGTGGGTGGCTACTCCACAAGACAGGCCAAGGACATTTGGGTGGAGGTTAGAGAAGGGAACAGGAGGCAAAATGAGAGCTATCTAACCATGGCGGGAGCTTCCTGGGGAGGGTGCTTCATGGCGAGGTCTCTTTGTCATTCTGAGGGCTTCAAGCAGGGATCCTCCTGGTCAGCCCCAACAGGCTCCAGATCCTCACCACAAAACTAACAGAACAGAATATATACGGGAGGTAGTCCTGTAATGACAGGGCACAGTTGAGAGGCAGAGTCTGCCCTCTTTGCAATTACAAGCCCGTGGGACAAGGCACAAACATGGTTCCATTGCTCTCTACCTCGGTTTCCTTCTCTGTCAATTGGGGGCCAACAAAACACAGAGGAAGAACAGAGAGCCTCTGGAGTCCAAGCCCTTTGTTTTACAGAGGAAGAAACAGGCTGAGATAGGCCAGGGAAGTAGGTGCCACCTGTTAGTTGTGTGGAGAGTCCCACAAGAAGCAATGTGGCTCTTTCTCCCTTCCAGAAAGTTCAGTGGTGGGGAAGTGAAATCACAGGAAAAGGATAGGAGGCTGCATGAGATGGAAGATAGACTAGGGACACTAGGAAGGAGGCGCCTCTCCGATCTCAGCCCCCAAGGGAGTTTGGCCTTCTCACTCCTACATCCCAGTGCCCAAGTGGTATGCTTCAGGGACAGCCACATTGGACCATTGAGAACCCAGGGAAAACCATGTTTGGGCATGACTTCCAGGGCCCCTGTTGAGTGTTCCCTGCTGTTTCTTTGAAAGGTGGACACCAGTGTAGATTCTGTTTCAGCTTCCAACTTGGCCAACTCCAGCAGATATTTAGGACAAACAGTGGGTATGGGAAGGTATCTTGATCCTCCTGAGTAGGTACCCCCCACCACTGATGAGGGGCTCCCTCTCCCCAGAAGTATGGCTTGAGAGAAAATCACTGAGGCCTGTTGGGAATGACAGCCACACCTGCCCAATCCCCTTACGTTTCCCATTGCTGCTTCCCAATCTCTAGGTGTACCTACACACAGGGACATACATACCCTACAGCCCTGTTGATTCACAGAGTGGCAGGGCCCCCTTGTGCAGGTGAGGGCCCTCAGCTTCTTCCAGGGCTCTGGGGCCTTGGATGTGCCTGGCAAACAGAGTGGCTGCTGTGCTGATGCCATGTGCCCAGCAGTGGTCCAGAGTCCAGGGAAGAACCCAGCTGACAACATGTCCAGAAAAGAAGAGGAGCCCCATAGTCAGTCATGAGTGGCAAATCCCTTTGGGACACCCCCTACACCTCCACCACCATCATCTACCTGCCTCCGTCTATCTGTGCTGAGCATGGGGGAAAGCAGAGACACTGTGCTAGGGCCCATGGGTATTCTGAGACCCTGAACCTCTCACTCTGTTTTTCTGCAGGTGAAGGGCCGCAGACCAGTATGGACAAGGGGACCTTTGCTCCCCTGGCTCTCCAGGGAGCAGTTCTGGTGGCCCTGGCCTATGAGGAGAGGTTCAGAGGGGTCAAGATTTCTGCCTCCCAGGGCAAAAGCCTGGCAGTGGAGGATGGAAAAAAGGAAGATGATCCGTGAGTGCCCCTGGTGCTTGTTGGCTTCGGCTGACATTCATCTCTCCTGCCCCTCACTGAGAGGCCCTTCACCTCGGACCAGGGCCTGACTACTTTGGTGGCGGTGCTGGTGGTGGCTGGAGGTGTCCTGGGAGCAGTTCTGCAATGGAACTGAGTTACTCAGTTATGCAGTTGGTTTTCTTGTATGAACTTACATATATGTGTGTGAGAAAGGTTCCCTCCCCTCACATTGTGGGAGGACAAGTCAAGGGAGAGAATGGAATAAATGGAGGGCAGGGCAGGACAGGACAGAGGGAAATGTGGTTAGTCTTCTACCACGGAACTATTATGGAAGTGTTTTGTATAACCACACATGCATGACCTACATTGAATTGCTTGTTATGTCAATGAGGGTGGATGTGAAGGGAGGGAGGAAATGAATATAGTTTTAAAAATGGCTTTAAATATCAATGTTAAAAATCCTTTTTTCGTGTAAGTGGGAAATAAGATGAACAGGAAATGGGGTACAGAAATCTATTTTGCCCTCCAGGGAAACAGGGGGGAGAGGGGTGGGAGATGGGGGTTAAATACAAAGGACCACAGACTGGAGGAAGGGTGATTGGGGTACTTGCTCTCCTGGGGTGTGGGTGGGAGAGGGTGGGGAGCAAATTTTGAATTCAAGTTCTTGGGGAAGTGAGTGTTGAGAAATTAAAAATAGGCAATTTGTACATTTTTAAAAATAGAGCTGGATTGTTAAAGTTTACCCACTATGGTCCTGCTGAACTCTCAACTGAATTCTGGGAGAGACAATTGTGCCATAAGTAGTTACAGGACAAAGGCAGCTACAGAACAAACTCTAGTGCTGGTAAAAAGGAAAAATCAATGAAGAATACACAATTATTCGTAATCATATCAATGCATCATAAAAATAAAGTGAGTGAAAAGAAATATAGAAAGGAAGTTTTCCTAGGATTCCTGTCAATTGTGCACACACACACACTCACAAACACACGTACAAATCGGCACACACACACAGGACACACAGACACACAGGTCAACACACACATACACACATTCACAAGTACACACATACATGCAGACATTCACACACAGGCACACACTCAAAAAGATGCACATACACAAAAAGATACACGCATACACACACACACACACACACTGATACACACACCTGGGCATGCACAAACTGACCTGCTTTCCCCTTTGCATGCATGCTCTTTCCCTGATTCCTGAAGCCCCATCAGTAGCACAGTAGTCCGGGGCATGACCCTGCCTGGCACTGTGCCCACATGCCTTCTTTTTTTCAGGCATCTGAAAATCTACCTGCTTCCTGACAGCTCTACCAGGGGCCAAAGCCTGGCACTGGTGAGGAGGAGAACTATGAACTTAGCTTACAAGGACAGGCTCAAGGTGGAGGAGCCCTGTGTGGCAAGGTTGGCTGTGGTTTCTCAAAGATACTAAGGACCAGCTGTCAGAGAGAGCTGCCTGCTCTGAGTGCTGGCGGGCTGGCTGGCTGGCTGGGGTATGGCTTGTGGAGAGGTCAGTCCATTCACACTGTGGGCCTGCCCTGACAGGAGTGAGCTGAGACGCCTGAGCTGACTGTCCTCTGGGCAGCTGCCCTGGATGCTTGGCATCCAGCCCAGAGAAGACTTTTGGGTACCCCCTGTTCTCCCTGCCCCAAAGGGCTTCCGAGGAGGGAGAGCCCCAAACAACAGTTTGATTTCCCAGGGCTGCCCGACCTTGCCTATTACATGCCAGGAGACGGATCCTTTTCTCTCCTGGGACATGGGTCTAGAGTTTGTATCAGCACCTTGGTGTCCACATGGCCAAGTGCCTTTCCCTCTTTGAAGCCTGGTCACGGAGCTTTCCCTTAGAACGCAGGGGAGCAAGAGAGAGTTCAGCAAAGCCCACTGACTCTTCCCAGGATTCCACAGCCGTGCCCATGGGAGTTCTGTGTCTCCTGGACCCAGGAGTCCCAGAAGTCGTTCTCCTTCCCCTTCAGGGTACACAGGTTTGCTCCCTTATCCCTGCTCCGGTACCCTCTAAGCACCTGACACCTTCTTTCATGTCCTGCCTAGCTCCCCCTCTCTCTGGCACTCCCATTTTTTCTTCCACTTCCAGCTTGGGATCTTGTGTCTTTTCACTCACCTGGCTTCTTCCCTCCCCTTGCCTTGGCTCTTTCCTCAGTCCCGCCTGATGTTGAAGGCATGGAGGGAGAGGAACTCCCTAAGGCTGCCCAAAAATGGCATGGAGAGGGGCAGCAGAGAGAGAAGACATGGTTTTGGGTGCTGGGGGAAAAGAGCCAGAAGCCAGCCAGTGTCTTGGCCCTTATGGGTCACTGGGAGTACATGGGTGTTTTCCAGGAAAATGTGAAGAAAGGGACCTGGCTAGACTAGAAGAAAAACCTTTCTGCGTGTCCCACGACCTCCTGGGAGAGACAGGGAAGGAAACATTTGCCCAGCAGGGAAAATAGTACAACTCTCATCTGTTCCTGACCAAGACCTCTGGGAAGGAGGGGCCAGGTCTGGCTGGGCAGGGCTGGGTAGGGTGGCCTCCTCTGTTCCTCCGGCATCAATAGACAACTGCATCACCTCTTTTCTGTCCCAAAATCGTGTGCAGCATTCCAGAAATGCTGCCCACCCAGGGCAGCAGGCACGAGGAGAACCCAGCCCCTGCCTGCTGTGGCAGCCTGTGCTCAGGATCACTCTGCATGCAGCCCAAGGTCCTACCAGCTTCACTTTGCTTTCCCCTTCTCTGCTGTCCGACTTTGGAGGCATGGAAGTGGGCTGGTGGGAGGTGTGCCAGGACCCCAGCTCAGCCCTTTCCTCTCTGTCCAGAACCCTGGAAGGAGGCAGGTCATCTTCTGATGAGAAGCCAAGACGCAGAAGACTAGTGGGGGTACGGGCTTGGTAAAGTCACCCAAGTGACTGACTACCTGGAGTCAGACATGACCCAAGACCCCTGACCTCTAGTCCTTATGCACTGCACTGTGCTACTTGTCCACAATGAATGCTCCCCCGGGACACATCGGAGGTGGATGATGGACCCCTCCATTTGCCTTTCCTCTCTCCTTAACCCTTCTTGGCTCCGAGGTCCCTTGGCAAAAGTCAAGGACGGGTTGGAGCTGGGGAATTCCAAATGGCAGTCCACACCTGGTGGATGAACTCACCGAGGCGTCGGTAAATGTGACCATGTAACTTCAGGCATGGGAGAGGGAAAGGAAACGAAGATCGAGCCGCCACAGTGGGTTAGAAATGCTCCCCTCCACCCTGTGCCTGGCTGCTGGTGCTGCTGCCCCTTCCAATGCCATGATGTATATGGATCCCTGGTCACTGACATGGTCCATGCTCCAGAACCCAGGAGCTCTCCGTCCACATCACCCCACAACCAGTCCTTGTGCCACCCAGCAAATGATTTGTGCTGTTGTCTTTCAGGTTCTCTGTGACTCAGCTGATCGATGGGCCTCATTGTGAAATGACGAACCTCTCCGTTATATATTTCACTCGGTGCACACTGAGGGTAATGGGCATGAGGGTCCTGGCCATCTCTAAGGGATTTCACTCAGAGCAGTTGGAAAAATGACCCCTTTCCCAGTCTGGATCTAGACCAGGTGTACTTTGTAAGACCCAACTCATTCTGAGAAGGGCAATGTCTCACTTGGGGGAACTCTCTTAAACTCCCAGAATCCTCTGCCCCTCAGTCCCCTTCCTGACCCTACCACTTTGCCCCCACTGAACCCTGTCCACTGAGTGACAAGAATGGTGCCCTCATCTCACTGACTCCCAGGAAGAATACCCAGGAGTAGATGCCCACCCAGGGCAGAGCTGCCCACAGCTCTGCAGACTGTGTCGGGTTCCTTTTGTTATTTCTGGACCATGGCAAGGGCTGTCCATCCTCATCCCCAGACTCAGTTGGAGTCAGTATCCTCTCTATGGCTTGAGCCACCCTGGGCCCAAATTGTAATCACAGTGACAGTAACGATAACGAGAAGCAGCAGCAGCCCCTGCTAGGGGCCTCCTGGATAGCCTTTCTGTGTGACATTTGAAGATGGCCATGGCAATTGTGCACAGGCGTTATCACATTTCAGCCTCCCAGAATCCCTTGGAGGCTGCTGCTGTTAGCATCTCCACTGTGCAAAGGAGGAAACTATGGCTTAAACAGTCCAGGTGACATTCCCAGTCATTTGCCAGATGCTGGACAGCATCTAAGGCAGTAGCAGAACTCAGTGTTTCCTGCCTGCCAGACCCAACGCTCTACCCGTGATGCCATCTAGTTCTCTCTGGTGACTGACTCCCTCTGATCCCAGGAGTGTCACAGAACCTGAGAGTCCAGGTAGGAGTCTCTGAGAGCCACTCCTTTCACCTGGAATAATCTCCCCATTATCCCCCCTCTTCCCTCACTTCCCCACACTCCCTGCATTTACAACACACTCAAGATGTAACCGGGCTCCAGCTTTGCATTGAAGACAGATGTCTGACTGGAAACCCCACTGGGTCCCCATGGCCACCACTGGCGCTATGGGGCAGCTCTGAGTGCTGGGCAAATGTGCGCAGCGTCAAGGCTTTGCTAAGTGACTGGCCTGGGGCGAATCCTTTCAGCCTTCTGGACGAATAGGTGTCCTGTCAAATGCCTCCAGGTGTGTCCACTGGACTCTCTTCATCGCAATGTGTACCCTGGGACTCCTGTGCAGCTTGCAATCCCCAGAACTGGCTCTATCCCTTGTCTGTCTTCAGCCCAAATCAGTCTAATGTTTCCTTCCAAGACCAGCCTGACAGATACCGGGCCAGCTCTCTCAGGTCTCTAGGCTCACCCCTTGCTTCCTCAGGTGAATCAGTTCAGCCCATAGGCCATTATGGTCTCCAGTTACAGGCCTGTCATATCCACACTTGTACAATCTCTCCCCTCTAGTGACATAAACTCCTAGCCTACCCACAGTCCAGGGGTCCAGGCTCTCCTATGTAACCCACAGAGGACCCAGACCCAATTGTAGCCAGGAATGTTCAAAGGTCCACCTCAGGACAACAGAAAAGGCCTGGCACAGGAGGCAGCACCTGGCTTGGGCTTCACAGGCAGCTCAGGATTTTAGATTCAGAGTTCCTCTGGGGTTACAGCTCCCCCAATGGAGGCCAGTGATCTGGATTGGATCTACTCAGGACAGAAGGGCAGATGTTAGGACTCTCCATCCCCTTGACACTGCTGGAGGGTTTCCTTCAATCTTCACATGGCCCAGAGGAGGGGGCTTTGGTATTGCCTGTCCTGCGTCACTTCCCACTGGTGACTGACTGACCAGGGAGCCCAAGGATCCATACCCAGCCTCCTCATCTTAAAAGAACTGTTGTCGGGGGGCGGAGCCAAGATGGCAAAGTAGAAGGACGCACATTTACGAGCTCCGATCCCACAACCCATGGAATTGAGGTAAAAGGAGATCCCCATAAATTCTGATTCTCTGCAGGGGGTGCATAGACATAGGGGAAGAGATTTCCGTTCCACTGAGCCCTGGAGAGCCGTCCCCGGGGTCCATCGCACTCCGGAAAGCGGACCCCACCCCCACCCCTGGCCGCGGCCCCAGAGAAGCTGACCCGAGCAGACTTCAGAGAGGGAAGCTCCGGGGGAAGCTCTGTCAGCCGGGAAAGTCCCTCCGCCCACAGAAGCTACAGGTCAGTAAGAAAGAAGGCTGCGATAGGGGAGGGGAGCAGAGCGTCTCCGTGACTCGGGCCCCTCAGGAGGAAGCGGCCGCGGCAGAGATGGGGGCAGGAAGCGGCAGAGGCAGAGGCGTGGGCGGGCGGCTGAGGCGGCAGCGGCCCGTTACTCAGGAATCCCCCAGCAGCAGGTAGGATCTTCAATACTGAAGATCTTTCCAACCTGAGGGAGCTGAGCCGGGGAGATGGCCCTGCCCCCACCCTGCTCTACTGCTGAATGCCTCTGAATAAAACCCCCAAGGGAGCTGAACATAGGAGGCGGGTCCCCCACCCCGCCCCCACCGGCTCCGTTACTGAAAGTCGCTGCAGAAAGCCCCTGAGGGACCGAACTTAGGAGGCGGCCCTGCTCCCACCCCTGCGCCAGAACTAAACCTTGCCTCCGGAAAGCGCATTTCAATCTCAGAGGCCAAGCACTAGCTGGGCGGATCCAGGTGGAGGTGGAAAGGAATCTCAGAAGTCAAGTAACTGGCTGGGAAAATGCCTAGAAAAGGGAAGAAAAATAAGACTTTAGAGAGTTTTTTCCAACAAATGCAAATGATCCCGACCTTCGGATCTGATGGCGAGGACGAGAACGTATTTTTCCCATCAGGGAAAGATGTGGAGGGCGGGGCCTCAGTACCCCAGACACCCCAGGGGGGTGTTGGGTGGGCTCAGGCCTTGGAAGAGCTTAAAAAGGATTTTGAAAAGCAAGTTAGACAGGTGGAGGAAAGACTGGGAAGAGAAATGACAAAGATGCAAGAAGAGTATGAAAAAAAGGTCAATATCTTGGTAAAGGAGACCCAAAAAAATGCTGAAGAAATTAACACCTTGAAAAATAGGCTCACTCAATTGGCAAAAGAGGTTCAAAAAGCCAATGAGGAGAAGAATGCATTCAAAAGCAGAATGAGCCAAATGGAAAAAGAGGCTCAAAAGCTCACTGAATTTAATAGTTCTCTCAAAATTAGAATGGAACAGATGGAGTCTAATGACTTTATGAGAAACCAAGAAATCACCAAACAAAACCAAAAGAATGAAAAAATGGAAGAGAATGTGAAATATCTCATGGGAAAAACAACTGACCTGGAAAATAGATCAAGGAGAGACAATTTAAAAATTATGGGACTACCTGAAAGCCATGATCAAAAAAAGAGCCTAGACATCATCTTCCATGAAATTATCAAGGAAAATTGCCCTGACATTCTAGGACCAGAGGGCAAAATAAGTATTGAAAGAATCCATCGATCACCACCTGAAAGAGATCCAAAAAGAGAAACTCCTAGGAACATTGTGGCCAAATTCCAGAACTCCCAGCTCAAGGAAAAAATCTTGCAAGCAGCTAGAAAGAAAAAATTCCAGTACTGTCGAAATACAATCAGGATAACTCAAGATCTAGCAGCTTCTACATTAAGGGATCGAAGGGCGTGGAATAGGATATTCCAGAAGGCAAAGGAAGTAGGACTGAAACCAAGAATCACCTACCCAGCTAAACTGAGTATAATACTTCAAGGGAAAATATGGTCTTTCAATGAAACAGAGGACTTTCAATCATTCTTAATGAAAAGACCAGAGCTGAAAAGAAAATTTGACTTTCAAACACAAGAATGAGAAGAAGCATGAAAAAGTAAACAGCAAAGAGAAGTATTAAGGGACTTACTAGAAGTGAACTGTTTACATTCATACAGGGAAAGACAATATTTCTAACTCTTAAAACTTTTCAGTATCTGGGTAGTTGGTGGGACCACACATACACAAGTACACGCATGCACACACATACACACATGCATTCACATACAGAGACAGAGAGCACAGATTGAACTGAATAGGATGGGACCATACCTTAAAAGAAATTAAGGTAAATGGTGAGAGAGAAATGTAGTGAGAGGAAAGAGGGGGAAATGGAAGGGGGTAACTATATGTCATTTAAGAGGCAAGTAGGAGATTTTTTTAGTGGAGGGAAAAAAGAGGAGAGCTGAGGAAAAAACAAACAAACAAACAAGAAGTTTACCCTCATCACATTTGACTAAACGAAGGAGTGAAATGCACACTCATTTTGGTATGAAGACCTATCTTACAGTATAAGAAAGCGGGGGAGAAGGAGATATTGGGGGGGGATGATGGAAGGGAGGGCAAAGGGAGGAGGGAGTAATTGAAAGTCAACACTTGGGGAGGGACAGGATCAAAAGACAGAAGAGAAACAATGAGGGGCAGGTTAGGAGGGATGGCAATTCAGTTAGTCTTACACAACACGACTATCAGGAAGGTCATTTGCAAAGCTACACAGATATGGCCTATAATGAATTGCCTGCCGTACCAAAGGGAATGGGTGGGGAGGGAGGGATGGGGAGAATTTGGAACTCAAAGTTTTAGGAACAATTGTTTAGTATTGTTGTTGCAACTAGGAAAGAAGACATACAGTTAATGAGGAATAGAAAGTCATCTGGACCTACAGGAGAAAAGAGAAGATGGAGACAAGGGAAGGGAGGGATGACAGAAGAGAGGACAGATTGGAGATAGGGAAAATTAGATTGCTTGGGGTATTGGGATGAGGGGAGGGGAGAAAAGGGGAGAAAATTTGGAACCCAAAAATTTGTGAAAATGAATGTAAAAAGCTAAATAAATAAATAAATAAATAAAATAAAATAAAATCCTCTTAAAAAAAAAAAAAAAAGAAGAACTGTTGTCCAACACTGATGCTCTGAGCTTTTCCCTGAGAGGCCGTGGCCCTAGGAGTTCATCTGACATTCCACCTCATGGAGTTCATGGGGGGACGGGGATTCTTTCATCCACTGTAGGCCCTGATCCTCCTCACTTCCTGGCATCTCTCCATCTCTCTCTAGAAGTCTGTGTTGTCTGGCTGTCTCTTTCCCCACTCTCATTCTCTGCCCTCTGTTTGTGTCTCTGACAATAAATACTGAAGCATCTACTCTGGGTCCAACCCTAGGCTCTCTCTCCCCCACCCATTCCCTCTCCTTCCCCTCTGATTCTCCATCTCACTCCCACCTGCAGGACCCTCCCTCTCCTCTCCTTTCCTCTCCTACTCTTTCCCCTTTTCTCTGTATTCCAGTCTTCCTACCTATGACTCTCTCCTTTCCCTCTGTCTCTCATATCTCTCTCCTTCTGTGTCTCTGTCTCTCTCCCATCTCTCTCACTCTCTTTCCTGCGGCCTCCTCTCTCCTACCCCCAGTTGCCTCCCTCCCTGAGTCCTCCTCCCCCTGCTCTCCCCTTCCCCTTTCTGTCCCTGGTTCTGTCCCACTGTCTATCTTTATGTGCTTGTGTCTCCCCTCTACATCTCTCATATCTGTCCTTCTCTGTCTCTGTTTCCCTCTTCTCTCCTTGTTGCGCCCTCCCAGGAGCCCCTGACCCCAGGCCTCTCCCTCCTTCTCCCCCTTGCCCCCACAGAATCACTCCTCTCCCCACACTGATCTCTCCGCCAAGCACAGTCTCAAAACCATTCGTGAAGGGAATGCCTAGTTTTCATTCCAGAGCCCCTACCCTGGCTCTCCCTTCACCCCTGATCTCTTGTGGCATTTGCTCATCTGGGCACACTGGGTGCACTCTTATCTGCTCTTTCCTCCTCGGCCCCTCCTTGGACACTTGAATCACTTCCTGGTCTGGTTCGTTCTTGGGATACCCCTCACCTTATGCAGTCACTTGGTGAACTGCTGACTATGGAGTCCCACTCTGCCATGCTGGACCAAATGAGCACCTGGACATGTCTTCTCCTCTCCATCTAAACTATTGCTTCTTGATCCATCCAAACCTTCCCAATTTCCCAGCAGTCACACCTGTCACACACTCCATTGTCACCAGCTGCTGCCACATCCCCCACTGTGCACCCTGAATTACCACTCCAGTGCTGACCTCTTCCTCTTGGTTCTCCCCCTTACTCCCCCACCTTTTTCTGGTGGCTTCTCCCTAGCTGTCTGGGAGCGTGCACATGGGTGCATGGGGGTACATGTTCTCCCCTCAGTGGAGTCTGGGAAAAGACATGCTCTGTGTAGCTCCATGGTGCAGGGTCCTCTGGGTCTATTTCACAGGGAGAGAAAGAAAGCGTACCCTCTGAGGAGCAGTTGAAAGGATGGGGGGTGATTCGCCCTAGAAGGAAAGAGAGGTGTGGAGCAAGAGAGAGAGCTCAAGAGAGCTGTCTAATGACACCTGAAGGTCTGTCCTCTGAGTCTGGGAAAACACATGTTCCGTGTAGCTCCAGGATGCAGGGCCAACACCAGCAGGTGAGGTCTACATACAGGAAAGTAGATTTGAGCACCTCTACCAACCAGGGAGGGCCAGCTGCAGCTCAAGGCACCTCTGAGCTGACTTCTGAGGCAGTCAGGCCCCCAACACTACAAGTTGCTTGCCCAGTCTCCTGTGCCCATGGGAAGATTGCTGCTCAGCCTAGGAGCTCTCCAAGGTCCCTCTCTTCCGAGGATTCTGTTAGTGAGGTATGGGTGGACAGGACCTTGCTCAGCAGCCTTGATGCGTTTTGGTTCACTTGCCCAGATGCAGAATGACAGCCTCCCTGAAAATGATGGCACCCACTAGCCCAAGGGACATCCATCTTTCCTCCCTATTTACCCCCTTATCCCAGCCCCATATTCCACAGATTGGATCTTCTGTTGCCCCTGTACTCTCAGGCCTTCCCTTATCTTCCTGATGTTTAGCATTCTTTCCACTCCCAGCAATCTGCACATCCTGCTTTCCTCCTTGGTTCCAGGTTGGCATAAAGAACCCCATAGCCAAGGAGGCAGTTAGTAGGTCTGCGCTTTGAGGGAGGCTGAGAATTCCAGAGTCAGAGTCAGGGAAGGAGAGTATTCTGGGGCCTGGGTCTGGGAATGGAAACCCTGGAAACTGAGTGACTCAGAGGAGATCCTACCTTATGCTTGTCCTTCCTCTTGGGCCAATGATTCCTTGTTCAGATTATGTTCATTACTTGGTCTTGCCCAGGATCTTCCCCAGATTTTTCTTCTGGGGTGAACTCCTTTTTGAAATGGGAACTTTGACTTTTCAGGTTTCCTTCACTCCCACTCCCAATGAGGTTCTTTAAAAACCTGCCCCCCTTCCCAATCCTCTCCTCTTGCTGAAAAGTGAAGGCAGTGTAAACTCTACAAAGGTAGACATCACTCTCCAGATGTTCCTTCTACACTTGGACAAGGTGGCATGGACAGGGCACATCATTCCAGGAACACATTGCCCGAAAGCTCACTCACTAACATTTCCCAGGCAACACAGACCTTGGCTTTTGTCCTCCTGGGGCACCAAGCTCTTTACCAGTGGGTAGAATTTGAGAGAAGTACATGATCCATCAAAAGCTGCCCAGTCCCCTGTACTATACCACTCCTGCTCAGCTTTCCAGTGTGCACGCAAGGATAGAACTCACAGTCATAGAAGGTAAAGTCTCCCAGAAGCTGCCTCCATGATGCTTTCCTCTTTCAAAGTTAGGTGCTTCCAGGCTTTAGCTAAAAGAACTGTCAGGAGATGAGGATTATCAAGGAAGATCCCAATCCTCTTTTTAATCACACCATCATTTAGGGCAGGATTCCAAACTGATAACTCAAAGGATGTCTGCTTTGAATTAACTGTGCGGCACCATGAGAAATTCCCCAATCATTTCCTGGGACATTTGGGCCTGCGTCTTGGGACAGCTCGATAACAGAGATAAGGAGCTCAGAGTTGGACTTGAGAAGATTTTCCCTGTCTATTCATATTCAACATCCTAGGAGACTTCCTTTTCCCCTCTCCTCTTTCTTTTCCTATCCTTTTCTCTCCTTTTCTCCTCCTGTTCACTCCTTCCTTTCCTCTCTGCTCTTAGCCTGGTGCGGTAGATCTCCCCTGTCGGCCGTCCAGGCTGTCTTGGGCTGCAAATCTGTTTCACTGCATCATTTTGTGGCTTCTGTTGCTCTAGAATTTGTTTAGTCATTTTTACAGGTATTTTATGGGCTGTGGGGGGAGAGCTAGAGGAGGTCCATCCTTTCGTCGCCTTTCTTTGCCCCTTTCTTTTTTGCCTTTCCTTTCTCCTGAGTTTTTATGAAATTTCTTTTTACTTTCAGTAATAAATTCTCTCCTTCCTGCTCCCCTGACCATTGAGCAGACAGGAAAATATAAGCCCTTTACAAAGACAAAGAATTATGCAAAACACATTCCTTTGGAGTCACTCTTAAGTGAAGAAAAAGAAAGCAAACATGCTTTACTCCTCCTTCTGAGCAGTAAATCAGCTGAGATGAATAGTGTATGTCATCATTGGTCATCATATCGATCAGATTTCTGAAGTTTTTCAAAGAGGATACTCTCTCCAATACTGTCTTCCCTGCATACACGTTCTCCAGTTCAGCTCATTTTACTTTGCATCAATACCTACAAGTCTTTCCAGGTGCGTCTGAAACCTTTCCCCCTCATCATTTCTTCTAGTCCAATAGGAGTCCACCCCCTTCACAAACCATAACTTGTTTACCTACTGCCCCTCTGATGGGCATTCCATCAGTTTCCAATTGTATGCTAGCACTAAAAGCCAATGTAATAACTTTTTTTGTGCATACTGGTCCTGTCCCTTTTTCTTTGATCTCTTTGTCGGATTGACCTAGTAGTTGATCAAGGGGATGCACAATGGAATGGTTCCTTGTGGCATAGCTCCAGACTGCTTTCTTGCCAGAATCATCAGGCCAATTCATAGCTCCACCAACAGAGCATGAGTGTATCTGTCTTCTCACAGCCCCTCCAGCACTTGTCATTTTTGTTCTTTCCCCAGCTGAGTCAATAGGACAGTTCCCAACTTTTGAAAGCCCCAAGCCTAAGCTTCATCCTCCCCATGACCTCCCCCTTTACCCTTCAGTTCTCCCCCTGCCTCAGTTATATTCTCCTCCCTTCTTTGTCTCTAGCCCTTGGTGAAACAACTCTATATTAATCTCCAGCCTAACAGCTCTTTCCCCCTTGTCCTATCATTGATCATGGCTTGCCAAACTTCAGCCCTGAATTATGGCCACCATCTACCTCCTGCACTCCTATCCATTCACCACTGAATGCAGGTGGAGGAAAATTACAAAACCATAATGATCTGGGTCTGCCATAAATGTACATGATACAATCTCAACAAAGCCTTCCCTGCAGCATCACCAATATTAGATTCCAACATAATCAATTCCCTAGTCTACTCCTCATAGCAGCTGTGCCAAGCCGAGGGGTTCAATGTCTTGCCTGGCGTCCCACAGCTAGCAAGTAGTCTGAAGCCAGATTATAAGTCAGGTCTTCCAATCTCCAGGCATCGAGGTTTGGACACTGTGCCATCTCTCACATACACATGCACATCTTCATGCCCTTTATACATGGATGTCCACATACATACATGTATGTCTCTACACGTGTGCATCCAAGCCAGTGCATGCAAAGAGAGAGAGAGCTGAATACAACTCTCAGACTGGATAGACTCACTGATACTTGAGAGAAATAACCACCAGGATGCTTTCAGAAACGTCTGGAAAGTCTCCGATGAACTAATGCACAGTGAAGGGAGTAGAAGCAGGAGAACTGCATACAAAGTTATGACAATACCTTGTGGAAGATCAGCTGTGAAAGCCTTGGTTAGTCTGATCAAGACAATGATCTAAGATGAATCCATGCCCTGTGACGAATTCACCTTTTCCTTGGAGCCTGGGGATAGGGGAGCTTTCACTCTGTAGTCTTTTTCTGAGTGATATATAGTTTTGATCTGCCTTGTCACCATAGCAGTTTCAAAGAGTCACAGTTTTTTTCCATTGTTTACTCATTTTGCCAGTCTCTTGCACTTGTACCTCTTTCTCAAAGTAGGGCTTTGACGCCAGGGTGTAAGGCACACAGTTGCAGGCTTCTGAGGTTTTGAGCAGCGTTTTTCAGAGAAAAGTCTAGGGATCTGGAAATTTTCAGTTCTTTCAAGGGGATGTGATTGTAAAGAGAAGTGTCTACTGCTCTCATAGACTGTGCTCTGGTCTATAAGGGACCACAAGCACTCTTTTCTTCCCTGGCATTGTGAGGAGTGTCTTGCCTTGACTGCTGTTGCAAGCTCTGCTATGACAGTATTCCTGCTCACTCTGGGATGGCCACCCAGGACTGCAACATGACTCTGAACATGAACAAAGCAACAGAGTCCTGTCTCAGAGCTAGTAAAGGAACCCCTGGAATGTCCTTTTTCCAGCCTTATCCCACCTGTGGGCTGCCAGCTTTGGAAGTTGCTGCTGCTGCTGAATTAGTGGCTCCCAAGGCTGTTCCTGGCTTTCTTGGCTCAAGGCAGGTGCAGAGTACACTGGACCGTGCTCCTCTCTCACCCTTCTCTCAAAGACCATTCTTGCGGACCTTCTACATTTTCTTCGGCTGTAAAATTGTTATATGCTCATTCTTTCTGTGGTTTCAGCTGTTCTAGTAATTTGTAGAGTCATTAAAGTTATTTGGAGGGTTATGGGGGAGAACTCAGGAAAGTCCATGCCTTTATTCTGCCATCTTGGCTTTGCCTTCTATTTATGCTGTTTTTCTGCCTTAGGTTGTGAGGTACTGATGCCCTAATGCATGGTCAGTTTTGGTCAGGGTGCCATATAGAATTGAGAAAAAGGTACACACTGTCCTATTTCCATTCCCTATTCTCTAGTAGTCTATTGTACCTCACGTTTTTAAAATTCTTTTGATCTTTATAATTTTGTTTTCTTATTTGTATTATGGTAGGATCTGTCTAATTCTGAGAACTGGTATAGTTTTATTGAGGGATTGCTCTTGTAGTTCTTTTCAGGGAAGTAATTTTAATTGATGAATTCAGATTCTATCCTGTTATGTGCATACATGTTAAGTCTTGATTTTACTGGATGCTCTATGTTGCCTTTCAGTACAAGGTAGCTCCCTTGATCATCTCTTTTGATGACACCCATTTTTGTCTTTTCTTTTGTCTGAGATACTCGTTCCTGCTCCAGCCCCTTACCTTCATTCAGTCAGTGTCTCTCTGCTTCAATTGTCTCTTTCATAGAGAAAATGAACAAGCCAAAGTCCCCAAACAACACTGTAGGATTTTGATTTAATGCACTCTGCAAGGAGCGTGGCTTTAATGGGTGAGTTCATGCCATGCAGACTCACTTGGGGTGACTCAATGTGCATCTCCCTCCTCCCTAATTTCTCCGAACGCAGACGTTAACTGATCTACCCTTAGGAAGGGCGATGGAGGGGGAAGGGAGGCAGCTCGACCACCCCCAAAGTATACCCGGGCCATCTTTAACGAACGTTACCCCCAGGACAAGAGGAAGGCTCAAGTGCTGATCTCGTGGAAAGGATTCGAGAGATGTAGTGAACTTGGAAAAAACACCAGCTTGGGACCCGCGAAAACCCAGGGCTCCGGGGATCTGGCCCCTCGACCTGGGGAGAGGCAAGTTGGCCTGGAATGGAGGGAGAAGGAAACTGGCCTTTATTGAGCGCCTGCTGTGTGCACCAGGTCCTGGATCAATCACTTTGGAAGTGGACAGTGTGACTGGACCATCCCGGCGATGTGGCGGCCAGGAAGGATCAGCTTCATTGTACAGAGGAGCAGACGGAGGCAGGGGTCCGATGACTGAGTCCAGTCTTGGGCCACCCTTCCCCACGGGCCCAGCCGCAGGACAGCCCCAAGAGCTTCACCATCTTCAGTGGCAGCTGACAGCCTGGCTGCAGGCATGTGCAAGCCCCGCCCCCGGCTCTCGGAGGCCCCGCCCCCTTCTCCTCTCCCTCTGGAGCTGTCAGGGGCAGATGGCCATGGAGGCACAGCCCCTCTCAAGGGAGGGCCAGTCATGGCCAGAGGGGGTTCTCCGCTTCTGCGGAGCGGGCCTGGCGTTTAGAGAGGAATCCCTTTCTGGGCAGGAGGTCCCTCAACCACTGAGCTGGCAGGAGCCCTTGGGGAGCGTCCTTGAACCCCTCTCCGTCTCGGCGGGACCAGGGAGTCTAACAGGAACATCTTGGCTCCTCCCTCCGTCTGGGGAGGGTTGAAGCCCCCTGACCCCTGAGTCCTCCTTTTATAACACGCTATCACTTGGCGTTCAGGTCTTGGTGGCTCGGGGACTTCCAGGTCTAAGGGACCCCTAATCACAGGGCTCACTCAAACACCTTGGGCTACACATCCCTCCCGTGATCAGGGAGTACCAAGTACTGTCCCCCTTCCTCTGCACAAGCGTATTCCCATCCGTCCGATATATGCATCCCACATACCACTGATGCAAACATACCGCCACCCCCTGGCATTCCCGTTGCCCATCAGCACGTTCTGACCAACTACGAGAGGTGCAAAGCATCATGTATGCCCAAGGGGACCAGCGATGCGAGGGACACATGCACCATACAGATCAATAGGGAGGAGGCGGTGCTCCCACCACTATTCTCTCGACTTCCCATCTCCACCGAGACCTCCCCTTCCCTGCCAAGAGGCTGTCCACGGTCGCGGTCCCAGCGCCTGCCCTACAGATGCCGAGCGCGGAAGAGGTGGCGGTGTAAGAGGGACCCGCACTCAACAGGCGCTTCAGAGAAGCCTAAGGAATGACCACCTGACAGATGTCAGTTGAATGAACCTGCATTATTCTCTGATCACTTTGCTCCCGGAGTGTGGACCTATGTGGGGAAGCAGAGACCAGGAGCAGGAAGAAATGCCAGGAAACCCCACCTGGCAACAGCGGCAGCAGCATCACCAGCATCAGCACCAGCACCACCAGCAGCAGCAGCAGCCAGTCAAGGTCCACAGAATGTCGGCAGGTTTACAGGTCAAGCAAGTTCCCTTGGTGGACTGGGCTTTAGAGTCATATTCTCGGGGAGTTTCTCCCCTCACGACATCCCCAGTGTAGACGCAGGAGCAAGCAGAGCGGGGACCGGGAAAAAATTGTGCCCAACTCCTGCTGGGAGGGCAGAACCTTTCCACCTGGGGGAACGAATACCCCAACTAACCTGGGCTCCTAGAGGTGGGGATTTGTGGCTGACGGCACCCCATGAGCAGACTTTCACTCGGGACTAGCCCTACTGGAGTAGGGATTGGAGGTTTTGTGAATGGGAATCCAAGGTGCCAATAACCTCCCAAGATAGCAATCCTCTCCTCCATCTCCCCCATCCAACGCCACGCCCTTTGAAAAACGAAAGTTTTCCAGGGAGCAGGGTGGATTCCTTCCATTTCAACACGCATTCTCATTAATGCTTTCAGACTTTTCCCCCCAACCTTGCCAAATGACCTGTGGATTGCGTGCCAAACCCTCGGGCTGAGTCCATACTCTGTCCCTGTGCCCGTGGATCTAGAAATCTAGGCAGGGAAGGAGAAGGCCTGCAGTGATTTCTAGAATTGGTCGTGTCATGCAGTGTGTGGGGTTTATGGCAACCTGGCCTTGAATCCCACCACTGCCCGGAGGTCCTGGAACAAATCCCTTCCAAATCCCTCACCTCAAAAAGAGCTGGATTGGGGAACAGGTATAGCGCTAAGCCTTTATTAAGCAATTACCTCCTTTCTGCCAGGCAAGTGCTCAGTGGTGGGGAAATACAAAGAAAGACCAAAGGCAGTCATTATCTTTGAGGAGATCTGGCACAAGGGGAGGCAAACCAGCTGCAGGCAGCGGAAATGACAGAGTGGAGAGAAGGCACCAGAATGAAGGGAGAATGGGAAAGGTTTCCTGGAAGAAAGTGAGATTTCAGAGGAGACATCAGGGAAGCCAAGAGACAGAGATGGAGAGGCAGGGGGGATAGAGGGAGCAGAGAGATGACCTGTCTCCTTCCAGGTAAGCACTGTTGGATTGAGGAGAGCATCAGTACTTGGGGGGAGGCCCCCTACTTGCAGGGGGAAGACAGCAAAGGGTTGGAGGGGGAGGTAGGGAAGGGCTGTAAATACCAAGGGGGATTTGGACTTTGGTGCAGGAGGAAATAGGAAGCCATTGGATTTGGGTTGGGGGGAGGGAAGAGGTTATCTCTAAGTCGGACCTGAGCTTTAGGAAAAGTGCTTTACTAGCTGGAAGGAGGATGGAGTGGAGTGGAGAGAGATGGGAGGCAGGCAGAGATACCAAAAGGCTGGTGTTGGGGGTATGGGAGGGTGATGAGGTCCATTTTGGAAGTCACTGAGCATGATATGAAAAGGGGCCATTCAGAAGTGTCCCTGGCAGTTGGAGATGCGAGAGTGGAGGTCAGATGCGAGATGGGGCAGGCAGCATGAGAGGACAGTCATCAGCATATAGACGGTCTTTGGATCCATAGGGACTGCCCAGATTGCCAAGTGAAGGTGGTGACTTCTGAGGTCCAGGAGCTCTCCTGAGGATCCAAAAGGGAGGGTGGTCCAAAGGGCTGCATGAGGCCTGCCAGGGAAGGTCAACACTTCCAGGAAGCTTTAGGAAACCGGCTTCAGGGAGAGGAGACATGTGAGGTATTTACCCTGCCATTTTCTGTCCCTCACCCAGCAGGGTTCTTCTCCATGTATATGCATCTCATCTTCCAAGGACAGAGGAAGATGCTCCCAAAATTGGTTATCCAAGGTGGTCCTCCCCAGCCTCCAAACCCAGGAGCCTCCCACCACCCAGGCCACCTTCTCTGGCCCACCCAAAGCTCTGCTTGGCCTTCTGACCTCCACCTGGGGCCAAGGACTTGTTGGGGACTGGGGGTGCTCTGGTACCCTTGAAGGACAAGGGTTTGGTATTGCTAGAGGGCCAGGAGAGACTCCCTCTGGTCCTGCTCAGTCTGGGCAGAAGGAAGTCCTCCCACTAGGGGAAAAGAATCAACCTATCAGAACCCAAGCCCTTCCCACGTGCAGCTCAAGGGTAGTGGGTTGGGGATATTGACCTGAAAGTTTGGTTCAAATAGGTAAACAGGCTGAATGCATACTGTTGATTCCTGTAAGTTAGTGGTTCCATGATAATGAAGCCAAAAAAACTTCTGACAGAATGCTATACGAAGGACCAGGTTGAAATCTGTTTGAGGACAATCCAAAGATGTCTGTGTCCCTCAGCTTGATGAACTCCATATGTGTCTAACTATTCTATTGGAAAGGATTTTCTGAATTGGATAGGTTGTAAATACCATGATATAACAGAGTTCATAGTTTCAATTGAAATGATGACCCAGAATATCTGTGCTCTCTTGACCATTAACATGACATGACATAGTATATGTCCCCAAAATATGAAGATATGGAAAAAGTCCCAGGATTCAAGGCAGTGTCTCAGATTAAGGGTCTCCTAAAGCATGCTAAATCAGCCCCATCTGCCCTTGAGGTCATTAGAGGATGGATTCTTGCAGCTGACTTCACAAAAAAGAGACTGTTAGGTCCAGGCTCTCCTTCTGATTGAAGCACTGGCCATTATTAAGTCAAAAAAGGGTATGAAATGTTAACAAGGGATTAGGAAGGGGCAGAGCAGACAGTCTTGGAGCTTTGTGGTAGGGCAAAAAACCCCAGTTGCACTGGGAGTCCAAAGTCCAGAATTTGAATTCTGGCTCTACCAGTGACTGACTGTGGAACCTAGGACCAGCTGCTTCCACCCTCTGACCTTCAGGTTCTACTTCTATTCCCAAGGGAGGTTCCCATGGAAATTCTCTCTCCTCCCCACTCAAAGGCCTGCCCCAATCAGTCCTGGGCTCTGCAATCCTCAGGTGCTGCCTTAGGGCCTTTTGTATGAAGGGGAGATCCCTTGCTTTTTTCCTGGCCTGACCTGCCCTCCCTTGTCTCATCAAAAGGGGGGATAACTTGGATCTGCTCCACAGGTTTGTTGGGAGAATACAACTTGGCGGGAGCAGGCAAGAACTCAGAATGTATAAATGCTCCTGCCTTTGCTGCTCTATCCCTCAGCCCAGGTGGGATTCAAACAGGAGGAGAAAGCCCAACAGGCTCTCTAACCTTGGATAAATTCAACCTAACCTCTGGTCACCAAGGGCATCACCTGGTCCTCAAGGCTGAGGCCTGTCCAGGGTAGGAGGAGGGAGGGAAGAAAAAGGATCTAGCCTCCATCCTCCCCAACAACCTGGTCCTCTCTCTTCCCCTCTGTCATTCAGACTAAATGGTATGTGAAAGGGACTGTGGTAAGTGAACCTCTCCAGGCCTCATCAATAGGAGTCTTGGAAGTGGGGTAGAGGGAGTCATCAACTGTGGGTATGGAGAAGGCACCAAAAGGCTGATTTGGCATCCTAGACCCTCTCATAGCCCTGCCTTCGGATGCCCTGGCGGACATGCACCCACCTCCCTCCCTTCCTCCCTGCCTACCAACCCAACCCTGAGAAAATGAGCCTTGGAGGAAATAACTGTGGGGAGCCCTTGGAGACTCCATCCGAGAAGAATTGCTCCTTCCAAGGCACTGTTTTCTCTCCAGGGAGGTGGTGCGAGGGTTGATCACTGGAGGTCAAGAGGGTGCTGGTGGCTGCTTGACAAACCTGGTCCATGTTGCCACATCTGTCTTCCAAAGGGTGACAAATGATGGCACAGGATAGTGGAGCTAAATGAGTGCTCCCAATTAAGGGCAAAGAAGGAATCCAGGAGCTCAGAGACACAGGGGAAGTATCACAGGGAGACCTCCATGGAGGAGGTGAAATGACTGAGATTTCTGGAGCTGCCAGCCAACTCACCAGCCTGGGACCTAGGACTCCTGGCTCACTGAGCAAATCACTGCTGCTCTGTTTCCTTCAGATTCCTGTTCTGTCCAATGAAGTACAGGAGTAGGGGCATGGAGGAGGCACCTGGTGTATGCTGAGGCATGTTCTTCTTCACAGTCTGGGGTAGACACGTAGAAATAAGTCAGGAAGCTGGGCAGGGACACCAGCCCTTGCTGGGTTCTACAGAGGGATAACTGCAGCATGAGGTCTGAGCCAGAGGGGAGAGACTGGAGGGTAAGTCTTCCTGGGGTGTACAGGAGTACCACCAGGGAGAGTGTAGGCACAGGGTGGGGGCCAACCCCTGAAGGGAGACCCAGGGGAAGCCCTGTTGACTTTGGGGCAGAGCAGCCTGCTTGGAATCCAGCTCTGCTGCTCAAAGTGCTGTTTGGGCACATCCCCTTCACGTCTGGCCTCTGCTTCTTCTTCTGGAAAATGACAGGGGGCAGAGACCTCATCCTCTGAGGCAACTTCAGAGATGTGTGATGACAAGACTGACCCCAAATGTCCTTTCTGGGCCTTAATCTGGACTCCTAGGACCTGGGAACGCCCTTGTAGGAGACAGGACAAGAAGGGATCAGGGACCCCCACAGAGGCTAGGAGAGGCTGAAGCACAGGACAGGGAACTGGGAGGCAGTGAGGATTTGAAGGAAAGGGGGATGTCCAGGTGAAGCAGGCTTGAAAGGTCACTCACTGGCCTTGGCAACGTGCAAGGCCCTGGTGACCACTGGAGGAGGGCAGGGAGGAGGGAGGGCTGACTGGCAGAGGAAGCAGGTGCAGCCAGTGTAGAAGTTGTAATGACAAGGCCCTGACTATGCTTAAGATGCCATCCAGAGGGAACCAGCCTGCTTGGGCCTTTTCTCCTCCTCAGGGAAGTCAACCTGGCTGGTGCAGAGGAAAGGCTACTGCGGCACTGGGAAGCTCAGCTGTGCTCTGCCATGTCACCTTGGGCCAGTGCCTTGCCCTCTCTAGGGGGCCTCAGGCTCCTCAGCACACACTGCGGCGCTTGGAACAAAGGACCTTGTGGGCCCATGTCTACAGCGAACCAATGCTCCTACTCCTTCTCAGTCTCCTGGACGTCATCCTGGAAGATTTTATAAAGGAACGGATCGTCCTCCATTGGGCAGCTTTCACCTTTCCTTGCATGTGTTTTGGTACAGCCATCCTCAGTTGTCATAAGAAACACCAAGCCTTAACGCAAGTCCTCTCTCACTTCTTTTATTTCTGGGAGTGGCTTGAATGAGAAAGCAGGCTTAGACTGAACCTGAACCTCAGAAGATGGAGGACTTTCATGTTTGGGAGGAGAGTCCCTGGATGTGGTGGACAGCCAAGGGCACTTCAGGCTCAGAAAAGTTCCTACCAGTGCTTTGGAGCGGGGGATGGGCTGTGGGGGCTTTGGGCCAAAGCTGGAAGTACCATCCTGGGTCAGGTGTGGTGGACAGGGTGTGCTGGGTCAAAGAAACTTTGTGACAGATGGAGATAGCTTACATTTTTATAAATCCTACTGTGTGCCAGGCACCATCCCCAATGCTTCCCAAACAGGATATCATTACATGTCACAACCACCCTGGAAACGAGGTGCAGTTTCTTTTACATGTTTACAGATGGGCAAACTGAGGCAGGCAGCAGGGAAGTGACTTGGTCAGCTAGGGAATATGAAGCTGGGAGCCTTCCTGAACCCCCGTCCCAAGAGGGATAACTTGTAGCCTCTGAGCATGAACCCGGAGAAGTCTGGGACCAGAGAGGCTCTGCCCCCTCCTTCCCTGGGTCAGTCACAGCCCTGCCAAAAGCCACAGTACAGGGGAGAAAAAAATCAGCTGCTTCTCATGAGGTGCTAGAAGACCTGGAGAAAGGAGTGTGTGTTTAACAGGGACAGCCTTCTGAAGTTTTCTAAGTAAGTTTGTGTAGATGGAGATGGCCCTGTACTGCCTTAGAGGTGGGCAGGGCAGCACTGACCCCCAGAGCCAGGTGGGGGCTAGATCTTTAAGGATGTCACAGTGCAGAACCCAGGAGAGTACTGGAGTTGGCATGACAGAGGACCCCTACATCAGATCACCCATTCCAGCTGGCAAGGTGGTCTGAATTGTTGCTGTCAGCCCTGGGGCAGGGAAGGGAATAAACTCCCAGAAGGAGGACCCTGTTCCTGTGGATGCCAAGCCTATACTGAGATCCTCTCAACGGCCCCCTGACAACAGTAATGAAGGAAGGCATGATGGCACACCTCATCCACAGCCACCACCAAGGGAGGATAACAGAACGCATCAGGGTCAAGGAGATGGCATCCCAGATCCGAGTGATGGACAAGGAAGGGGGAGAAGAAGTCCACCCCCAGTCGTCTATATCAAGGGGTGTCAGGCTGTCCCTAACCTGTTTGTCACAATATTAGGTCTTGCAGCAGAAGAAGGTGCAGGAGCCATTTCACCTGGGGAGCTCTATGTCAGTGAGCCCCTGGCCTACTTTGAATATCTTCTAGCAACCATTCATGGTGCTGGTGAAGGGAGAAGTGGACAGGGTGTGCAACAGGGACGCTCCCAGGACCTCCCTGACAGTCATCAGGGACGTGGATCCAGGACCCACACTCGAAGACATGGGCCCCATCCTGGAAACAAGCTGGCACATCTGGCAGTAGCAATGGAGGTCACACCACCAACAGCCACAGATCTTCCCTCCAAAGCCCTCCCTGTGGATACCCAGAGATACAGCACCAGAAGGTAGGAAGACCTCGCAAACTGCCCTTGCCCCTCCAGTCTCAAGACCACCCAGTGGACGTGGGACAGAACAAAAGAGAAGCTGAGGAAAATGGTTCATCTCAGGTGCCACAAGGGGTTGTTTAATCCTGGCCATGGAAGCCCTGGAGCCCCCCACTTTCCTGCTGCTCTGCCCCTCCCCTTTCTCTGCATCTCTACCCTCCCTTCCCCTTGGCCTTCCTTTTGAACCCATCTCTGGCCCCTCGGCCATCACCCACTCCAGCAGCCCCAAATAAGATGCCACAACAATCCTCGGCTCCATGGGACCCTCTCTCACTTGTTCCTCAATCATTACTCATTGAGGATATATTAAGTGAAATTTTATCGGATTGTTACCTTACATTGTTTCCTCTAATAATAAAAAAAATTAAAAACAGAGAAAGAAAGAACTTTGATGGTGAATTTTTGAGTCCTTTGGTCTTCTACTGGGGTATCCTCCATGGCCTGCACCCCACCTTCTCCCCCTGCCACCACCTCTGTCCTTTCCACATACTCCCAGTTTCTGGGCCCTGGGCCCCTGAGAGCCACTCCCACCAAGCTGCAGGGAAACAAGCCTCCTGGGCTACACAGATTGGGACTTTGACTGCTCTGGGGCCCTGTTCTAGTACTGAGCCCTCCTTTCTTTCTGGCACCTACCACAACCCATATGGGAAGGAGGAAAGGGACAAGGGGGAGAGTGCCTGCCTGCCCAGGACCACAGGCAGACTCTGGGTTAGCCACCACCTGACCCGTGTTCAGGTGTAGGCCCAGGGTCTGTCTTAGCTGAGTTTGTTGGGGAGGGAGATTCCCATGAGTTTAGATCAGGGTAGACCAGCAGCAAGGGACTGGTTTCCTGGGGAAACTTCCCAGGGCCAGGCAAGCAATTATCCTCCCTGCCTCTAGTCTGGGCCAGGCCCTCAGAGGGGACTCTCAGAGACTGACAGTTGGGAAGATCCCTGCAGGCCAGAGACTTCAACAACCTCAGCTTCCACATGAGGAAACAAGGGCCCAGGGAGCAAAGGACAATTGCCCAGGGAGTCAGAGGTCCAGGCCCACTGGAAGGCAGAGCCTCTGAATGTCAGGCTACTGTACTCTCCACAGCCCCACAGGGTGATGGGTGTTTAGGCAGAGGAGTCTGGATCTGAGGGAGGGGAACAGTGGGGTACCCATGCCAGCAGGGTGCAGGTCTGGAAAACAGTCCTGAAGCCAGAAGTCTCTACCCCAGAAGTCACCCACCCCACACCGTTTCTGGAATAAGTGAGCAGCAGCCGCACTCATGGGCATGAGCCATCCTAGGCAGGGGAGCAGGGAGACATCAGGGTTGGGGAAAGGAAAATGGGGTACCATTGCCTTCTCCTCTCTGTTGCCTACCACGACTTGAGGTGAGGTAGTCAGGATGCTCAGACTTGACCATTTCAATTTTCATGGAAGTGTCCTTGGATCTGTATCACACGCCATATTGGATCCACTGGGGATAGCTAGCCACGTCTGCTCAAGAAGGCTGAACATTCTGTTCTCCTGCCTTGTAGCTGCTCCAAGGGATAAAGGGTCTGTTAGCTAACCACTGACCCCCAGGCTTCAGGAAGATGACCCAAGATAACCAAGGGTAATACCAGGTCAGGAAAGTCCTTTTCTTCAGGAGTGGGACGGACAAATATCCTGGCTTCAGCTGCCTTCAAGACCTTCAACCTCCAGTAAGCACTCTGATGATGCAAAGTGCTCAGAGTGTGTTGGAGATGCCATAGACCCAAGGGACCTGGCTGTGAGCCCCTCTAAATGGAGGTCAACCCATCCTCACACAGACACACAGATAGACTTGAGGCCTAGATCAGAAGGCTCCCCAGCTTGATAGGAACTGTCAGCTCTGGGAAGACTCTGACATCACTTTGGGGGACACAGGGCCACCCCCTGAACTGAGGTGTGGCACCACGAGGGACTTATAGCAGAGACTGCTTTAATGATGCCATCCCTTTTCCTAGCAATTCAGTGACCTGGCATGTATGTCTCATTCTAACTTCATTGGAAAGGAAGGACAATCAAGTCTGTCTGTGCAGAGGTTTTCAGTAGCAGTGATTGTGGTTCTGAAAACTGCAAATACAGTCCTCCAGCACGTGAAGACCTGACGGGGACATGTCGGGTATCACAGTCCTAGGAGACAGTGGAGAAGGAGAACTGGGGAGAATGTCAGGAAGTCGGAAGAGACAGAGATGGCAGAAAAGGACAGGCCTGAAGCAAAGGCAGGTGAGTGTGCTCAGTTGTCCCCATGGGGAGGAAGGAGGAGCATAAGTCTGAGGTGTGTGGTTCGAGTGGGTGGTCATTGCCAACACACAAGGAAGATGGGGGGTCCACAGAAGATAGGGGGCAGAGCTGATGGACTCTGGAGGAATATGCCAGGATCTTTCGCAGAAAGCACAAAGGGTGCTCAGTATAGGGTCATGGGGCTGTGTGGCTTGGTGGCAGGTGGGCCCACAGTGTGCATTCCCACACTGATTGGCCTGGCGCCAAAGGGCTTTGTTCCTGGACTCTGTTAACAGCCAGCTTGGTTGGCTTTGCCTTGGGACTGATGTAAAGGTGCTAATAGGAGTGAGGAGTTCATTAGATGAGGGCACCACTGTGACCTAGATGCCAAGCAGGCTGAAATTGAAGTCCTCTGGGGTCATAGAGGCAGAGGGGGCAAATGCTCAGCCCAGGGTCCCTGAGTTACTTCCAGGGCCCTGCCCAGGGTGAGGAAAGGCAACAGAGCCAGCCCTCAGCCTGGCAGGTCCTTGGGCCAGCCTAACACCCTCCTCAGGCAGAGTTTTCCTTCAGGTATGGGAGGGTTCTTAACCCAGGGCCAGATGGGGAGATTTCTGGGGGTTTGGGAACTGGGAGGTGGGCAGTGTGTGCCATGACCTGGGGATTTCTCTCATAGTACTGGTTTTCTTTGGAGTCCTCTGACATTAGTTTGAGGCAACAAGAAAGAAGATTCTGATATGGGTAGGTGTGGTGGTGGCTGGGTGTCATTAAGCAGCCTGGCTGCCAGAGGGTCCCATGTCACAGAACAGAACCAGAACCTGCTCCTCCCTCCCCCTGCAATACGCCACCTCCCCTTTAGGGCTACCTGGCTGGGGGCTAAAGTTTCCCAAGCTCTTGGGGAGCCCCTGGGGCATTATTGTTGACTTTTTCAAGGGTGCTGTGGAGTAGTGTTGCCAACTGGGGAAGGAGGCACTTGGTTGTTCCCTGTGCCAATCTTTACCACCCTTTGCCACCCTCTCCCTCCTTTCTGGGAGGGTTAATTGCCTGCAGGGAAACCCTTATAGGGGATTCCAGGTTTCTAGGTTTCCTCCCTTCCCAGGTCAGAGATGGTTCGATTTTCTGCCTTAAGGTACATTCATTGTGTCTCCACCTAAAATTTGTGCACATTCTAGGTGTTATGGATGCTAGAGGAGGTCCAGGGAATTGTCTTGAGACCTGGTTTGGGGTGACAGAGGTGTAGACCTGCTGGGCACAGAAGAGGCACCCACTGGGTACTGCTCTGGCTGGTGGCAGTGGGGATGGTGGGGGAAGTGAATTTGTACAAGTCTGTAGACCCTGGGCCAGGCGTCCCTGCTCTGGTCACCTTGGAGGACCAAGGACTTTAAGGGCCCCTGCTTCACTCCCCACTTTGTCACCATCTGTGTCACAATAGGCTATGTCATGGCAACATTCTGTTTCCTCCCTCCTCAGAGGAAGGCATCTCTGTCTGAGGAGGGTGCTGCTGGACAGGCCTGAAAGGGGTCGTAGATGGACAGGGAATGACAAAGGCCAGCCTCAGCAGAAGCCAGCATCCGGGAACCATGCTGAGACATGGGTTCATGCCTATACCTGACCACAAAGTGAGTGGGGTTGGATCCTCCTGGCTAGGGGGTGGCCTGACTTGCCATGGCCTAGCTTATCTCTCTCTGGACACACAAGGCAGGGGTGGGGATGACTCAGGCAAAGCCACAGCCTAAGGGCAATGGACAGGTGGTTTCTTTGGGCTTTTTCTGTCTGCCTCTCTCAGTGATCTGGCACTGCTGTAGTCATGACTTGTCCCACCAATCTCTATAGGCGTCCTGGGGTCTCAGCCTGGTCCACACTACAGACCACACAGCCCCTGAACTGGGCCAGGCTAAGGGGAGCTTTCAGGTTTAGATCTTTGAGGTCTCTCATAAAGTGGGTTATGCAGCTGTCATGGGGCAGTGACAGAGAAACAAGGCAGGAGAGGAGAGCCAGCTGAGTGGGTGGAATCCAAGAGACAAGGCTTACCCCCTTGCCTTCTCCCCTTGCTCATGACTCCCACTCCCTCTCCCCATCCTAAAAATAGAGCAATGCCCCAGATGTGCTCTTGGCCTTCTTGTATTCTGCTTAGGACAGACAAGACCCTCCAGGCACCTCTGTCTGTCTGTGTCCAACCATGCCTTGGCATTCAGAACCAATCCTCCAGGGGATGGTTTATCCAATCCCAATCCCCCGTCAGGGGATGTTGTAGAGCGGCTTGGCTTGGGGCACGGCAGGGAAACAAATGCTGTTTCTCCTAAAGTTGCCCTATGGGGATGGATTAGCCTGCTTGTGTGTGGCAACTCCAGAGGGCAGGGCCAGGACATTTGGGTAGAGGTTAGAGATGGGAGCAGGAGGCAGAATGAGAGCTATGTAACCATGGAGGGAGCTTCCTGGGGAGGGTGCTTCATGGGGAGATCTCTCTGTCATCCTGGGGGATTCAAGCGTGGATCCTCCTGGTCAGCCCCCACCAGGCCCCAGATCCTTACCACGAAACTCACAGAACAGAGACAGTACATTGTGGTCCCCTGGAGATACTCCCAGAATGAGGGGGACACAGTCAACGGGGCAGAGTCTGCCCTCCTTATAATTACAAGCCTATGGAACAAGGCACAAAAATGGTTCCACTGCTTTCTGTCTCAGCTTTCTCCTCTGGCAATTGGGGGCCAACAAAAAACAGAGGTAGAAGGCAGAGCCTCTGGAGTCCAAGCCCTTTGTTTTACAGAGGAGGAAACAGGCTGAGATAGGCCAGGGAAGTAGGTGCCACCTGTCAGGTTTGTGGTGAGTCACACAAGAAGCAATGTGGCCCTTTGTCCCCTCCACAAAGTTCACTTCTGGGGAGGTGAAGTCACAGGAAAGGATGGGAGGCTCCATGGGATGAACGGTAGACTAGGGACACTAGGAGGGAGGCCCTTCTCCAATCTCAGCCCCCAGGGGAGTTTGGGCTTCTCATACCCACATCGCAGTGCCCAGGCTGTCTGCTTCAGGGACAACCACATAGGACCCCTGAGAACCCAGGGAAAGCAATGATTGGACATGACTTCCAGGTCCCCTCTTGAGTGCTCCCTGCTGTTTGGTTGACAGGTGGACTCCAGCGTACATTTTATTTCGGCTACCAAATGGGCCAACTGCAGAAGATCTTTAGCACAAACAGTGGCTCTGAGAAGGTCTCTTCCTCCTCCTCCTCAGCAGGTACCCCCACCACCGAACAGGGTTTGGGAGCTCCCTCTCCCCAGAAGTATGGCTTGAGAGAGTGTCACTGAGGCCTTTTGGGAAAGACAGCCACACCTGCCCAACCCCTTATTTCCCATTGCTCTTTCTCCATCCATAGGCACACACACAGGGACATACCCACCTACTCCCCTGTTGCTGTCAGAGAGGGCCCCCTGGTCCAGGTGTTGGCCCTCAGTCTCATCCAGGGTTCTGGGGTGGCCCCTAAGAAAGTGACTGTGAAACAGAATGGATGCTGTGCTGATGCCACCTGCCCAGCAGCGGTTCAAAAGCCAGGGAAGAACACAGCTGAGCACCTAGCCAGAGAAAAAGATGAGGCCTAACAGGCAGCCATTAGGAGCAAAACCCTCTGTGACACTCCCCTTCACTCTCTCCACCATCATCTGCCGGACTCCTCCTTTCTGTGCTGAGCATTGTGGAGAGCAGAGATTCTGTGCTAAGGTCCATGGGTGTACTTGGGGTCTTACACCCTCACTCTGCTTTTCTCCAGGTGAAGGGCCACAGACCAGCATCAAGAAAGGGTCCTTTGGTTCCGTGGCTCCCCAGGGAGCAGTTCTGGGGGCCCTGGCCTATGAGGACGTGTTTAGAGGGGTCAAAATTTCTGCCTCTCAGGGCCAGAGCCTGGCAGTGCGGATGGAGAAAAAAGAAGATGATCCGTGAGTGCCCCTGGTGCTTGTTGGCTTGGGCTGACATTGGTCTGGTCTCACTGAGAGGGACAGTGCCTGACTACTTGGTGGGGTTATTGGTGGTGGTGGTGGCTGGAAGTGGCTTGGGAACAGACTGGAATGGAACTGGAGTGCTCAGTTATCCAATCGGTTTTCTTGTATGCACTTACAAATATGTGTGTGAGAAAGGTTCCCCCCCACCACTATTTTGGGAAGACAAGTCAAGGGAGAGAATGGAGTAAACAGAGGACAGGGCAGGACAGAGGGAAATGTGGTTAGTGTTTTGCAACAGAACAGTTAGGGCAGTGTTTTGTGTAACTACACATGAATGACCTACATTGAATTGTTTGGTTTCTCAATACAGGAGTATAGGGAGGGAAGAAGGGATAGAAAATGGGACTCCAACCTTGAAAAATGAATACTAGAGATAAGCAAGGGGAGGATGATGGAAGGGAGGGCAATGGGAGGAGGGAGCAATTAGAAGTCAACATTTGGGGAGGGACAGGATCAAAAGACAGAATAGAAACAATGGGGGGCTGGATAGGATGGAGGGAAAAACAGTTAGTCTTACACAACACGACTGTTATCGAAGTCATTTGCAAAACTACACAGATAGGGTCTATATTGAATTGCCTGCCTTCCCAAAGGGAATGGGTAGGGAGGGAGGGATGGGGAGAATTTGGAACTCAAAGTTTTAGGAACAACTGTTTAGTATTGTTGTTGCTACTAGGAAATAAGACATACAGTTAATGGGGAATAGAAAGTCATCTGGCCCTACAGGACAAAAGAGAAGATGGGGACAAGAGAAGGGTGGGATGATAGAAGAGAGGGCAGATTGGTGATAGGGACAATTAGAATGCTCGGTATATTGGGGTGGGGGAGGGGATAAAAGGGGAGAAAATTTGGAACCCAAAATTTTGTGAAAATGAATGCAAAAAAAAGTTAAATAAATAAATTTTTATGAAAAAAAAGAAAAGAAAAGATAAATGAATGCTAAAAATTGTTTTTTTATCATGGCTTTCTGGCAGGCCAATAAGTCTTAGATTTTCTTGCCTGGAGCTATTTTCTAGGTCAGTTGTTTTTCCAACCAGATATTTTACATTTTCTTCTAGAAATTACTTAGTTGAACTGTATGCCCATAAATTCAGCAATCTAAATGAGATGGGTGATTATTTTAAAAAATACAAATTGCCAAGATTACCAGAAGAGTAAGTTGAATACTTAAATAACCCCATTTCAGAAAAAGAAATGGAACAAGCCATCAATGAACTCCCTAGGAAAAAAATCTCCAGGGATGGATGGATTTCCAAGTGAATTCTATCCAACATTTAAAGAACAGTTAATTTCAATATTACATAGATAGACTATTTGGGAAAACTGGAGAAGAAGGAATTCTCCCAAATTCTTTTTATGATACAAATGTGCTTTTGATACCTAACCAGGAAGAGCCAAAACAGAGAAAGAAAATTATAGACCAATTTCTCTAATGAATATAGGTGCAAAAATTTTAAATCAGATTTTAGCAAAAAGAATACAGCAGTTTATCATGAGAATAATGCATTGTGATCAGGTAGGATTTATACCAGGAATGCAGAGCTGGTTCAATATTAGGAAAACTATTGTTATTATTGATCACATCAATAACAAAACTCACAGAAACCATATAATTATCTCAATAGATGCAGAAAAGCTTTTGACAAAATACAACACCCATTCCTATTGAAAACACTGGAGAGCATAGGAATAAATGGAACTTTCCATAAAATAATAAGCAATATCTACCTAAAACCTTCAGCAAGCATTGAATGCAATTGGGGGTAAGCTAGATGCATTTCCAATAAGATCAGGGGTGAAACAAGGATGCCCATCATCACCATTGTTATTCAACATGGTAGTAGAAATGTTAGCTGTAGCAATAAGAGAAGAAAAAGAACTTGAAGTAATTAGAATAGGCAAAGAATAAACTAAGTTATCACTCTTGGCAGATGATATGCTTAGAGAATCCCAGAGATTCAATCCCAAAATGAAGCAGATCATTTTCTTTTGTATTATGTTTTGGTTGGTTTGATGATTTCTTCCATTCATTTTAATTCTCCTATGCAAAATGACTACGGTGAAAATGTATTTAATAACAATGTATGTGTAGAACTGATATAAAACTGTATGCTGTCTGAGAGAGGAGGTGAGGAGGAAAGGGGTAAGGGGGGGAGAGAGGGGAAGAATATAAGATATATGGAAGTGATTGTAGAACACTGAAAACAAAAGAATAAAAATAGGAAGGCAAAACAGTCAATGGAACAACAAAAAAAAGAAATTATGTGATTATTTACAGGTCAGTTTTCTGAGTTTAGACCCATATTTCTTTTCTACCCAACCTCTCAATATTTATATACGCAATTAGATTCATACGCCTATTATCATTTTATTGTACACTTTTGTGCTTGCATAATAACAAGCACATATGTATGTGTATATAAATATGTAAATCAATCATTAAACATTAACTAAATGCAAAAAGAAGGCCATGGGTTCAAAAACACCCTCTGCCACATTAAAAAAAAATTGTTTTTGCATGCAAGTAGGAAATAAGGACAGGCAATGGGGTATAGAAATCTATTTCGCACTACCTGAAAACAGAGGGGAGAGGGATGGGAGAAGGAGGTGATAACAGAAAAGAGGACAGACTGGAGCAAGTGGTGGATGGGGTGAATGCTGTGCTGGAGTGGGGCATGGGAATAGAGGGGGAGAAAATTTTGAATTCAAATTCTTGCGGAAGTGAATGTTGAGAACTGAAAAATAAATGTTATATATTTTTTAAAAATCAGATCTGGATTTTTAAAGTTTACACATCGTGGTCCCTCTCAACTCTCAGCTGAATTCCAAGACAGAGAATTGTGACATAAGTAGTTACAGGACAAAGGCAGTGACAGAAAAAAATCAATTACTTGTAAACAAAAGAAATAAAGGATTCATATTCTTCTTAACCATAGATATGCACCACAAAAATAAAATGGAGAAATAGAAATATAAAAAAGAAAGGTTTGCTAGTATACCTATCAATGACACACGCGCGCGCGCGCACACTCACAGAAATACAAACACATAGACACACAGATATATACACATATACACACTGACACCAAGATATACAGGCACATACACACACACACACACACACACACACACACACACGCTCGCACGCACAAACAGACCTGGTTTCCCCTTACCATGCATGCTTTTCCGCTGATGCCTGAAGCCCCAGCAGTAGCACAGGAGTGTGGGGCATGACCCTGTCTGGCACTGTGCCCACACATTTCTTCTCTTTCCAGATACCTGAAAACCTACCTGCTCCCTGACAGCTCTACAAGGGGCCAAAGGCTGACACCGTTGAGGAGGAGAACTGTGAACCCAGCTTACAAAGATAGGCTCAAGGTAGGGAGCTCCAAATGGTCAAGGGTGGCTATGGTTTCCCAAAGATACTAACGATCACCTCTCAGTGGGAGCTGCCTTCTCTGACTACTGGCTGGCTGGTTGGGGGCTGGCTTGTGGAAAGGGCAGCCCATTAGCATTGTCGGCCTTCTCTGAAAGTAGAGAGGCATGCCTCCTGGACTGGCTGTCCTCTGGGAAGCTCCTCTGGATGCTTGGCATCCAGCCCAGAGAAGTCTTCTGGGCACCCCCTGTTCTCCCTTCCCCAAAGATCACCAGAGGAGGGAGAGTCCCAGCCAACCTCTTCATTTCCCGGGGCTGCCTGAGCTTGCCCATTACAGGGCTCCTTTTCTCTCCTGGCACATGGGTCTAGAGCTTAGGGCAGCCTCTTTGCCATCCACATGCACAGGGACCCTTCCTCAGCTGGAGACCGGACACAGAGTTTTCCCTTAGAACACAGGGAAGCAAGAGAGAGTTCAGCAAAGTCAACTGACTCTTCCCAGGATTCTGCAGCCCTGCCCATATAGGTTCTGTGTCTCCTGGACCCAGGAGACAGGACACAGAAGTCCCAAAGATGGTTCTCCTACCACTTCAAGGTGCACAGGCTTGCTCCCATCTCCCTGCTCTAGTACCCTCTAAGCACCTGACACCTTCTTTCATATCCTGCCTAGGTACCCCTTTTTCAGTTGTCACCTGTTCCTCCTCCACTTCCAGGTTGAAGTCTTCCGTCTCTTGGCTGCTTCCCTCCCCTTGTCGTGGCTCTTTCCTCCATCCTGGTTTATGTTGAAGGGTTGGGGGGAGAGGAGCTCCCTAAAGCTCTGCAAAGCTGGCATGGAGAGCAGATGTGGTTTTGGAAGCTCAGGGCAAGCAGCCACAAGTCAGCCAGTGTCTTGGCCCTTATGGGGCACTAGGGGTACATGGGATGTTTTCCAGGACAATGTGAAGAAAGGGGCCTGGCTAGAATTCATCCTGCATCCACAGACAACTGCACCACCTCTTTTCTGTCCCACAATAGTGTGCAGCATTCCAGGAGTGCTGCCCATCCAGGGCAGCAGACAGGAGGGCCCAGCTCCTGCCTGCTGTGGCAGCCTGAGCTCTGAGTCCCACTGAATGCAGCCCAAGATCCCACCAGTTTCACCTTCCTCTCACTTACTCTGCCCTCCCAGGATCAAGGTGTGAGCATGAGCTGGTGGGAGTTGTGCCAGGGCCCCAGCTCAGTCCCTAGCTATCTGTCCAGAACCCATCCCTGGGAGGAGGCAGGCCATGGCCTTGTGATGTCCTTTCCATCTCTTGAGAGGTCAAGACACAGGGGATTAAACACACCCAGATGGGGTAGGGGCTTGGTAAAGTCACATAGTGCTAGATTTGGCCCAAGACCCCTGGCCTCTGCTGGCTTTCCACTGCACTGTCCAGCCTTTCCACAAAGAATTCTCCCTAGGGACCCATGGGAGGAGGGGGATGACCCCCTACATTAGACTCTCCCTTCTCTTTCCTGGCATGAAGGTTGCTTGGTAATAGCCAAGGACAGTTTGGAGCTGGAGAATTGGCAGTGAGAGTCCCTACCTAGGGGTGAACGCTCTGAGAGATTTAGAAATGTGACAATGTAACTTCAGGCATGGAAGAGGGCAAGGAACCAAGATAGGACCCCCATTAGAAATGCCCCCTCCTGCCTGGGCCCAGCTGCTGGTGCTACCGCAGCTGTCACCATCACAACGCAGATATGTTCCCGGGCATTGCCACAGTCTGTGGTCCAGAACCCAGGAACTTCCAGTCCACATCACCCCACAACCTATCCCTGTGCCCCCCACCAACTGACTTGTGCTGTTGTCTTTCAGGTTCTCTGTGCCTCAGCTGATCGATGGGCCTCACTGTGACATGATGAACCTCTCCATTATATATATCACTCAGTGAACATTGGAGGTTATGGGAGGGAGGGTCATTGCCCTGCAAACAAGGTGTGTTTTGCAAGACCCTACTCTTTCTGAGGACAGTGTCTCACTTTGGGGAATTCTCTTAAACTCCCAGAATCCACTGCCCCTCAGTCCCTATCCTGACCCCAGCAGACTACCCCCACTGCCCCCTGTTCACTAGGTGCCCAGACTGGTACCTTCACTCTCATCTCACTGACTCCCAGGAAGAAAGCCCAGGAGGAGACTCTGACCTAGGACCAAGCTGCCCACAGTTCTGTCTTGAGTTCCTTCTGTGTTTTCTGGACCATGACAAGGGCTGTCCATCCTCATTCCCAGACCCAGTGGGAGCCAGGATCCTCTCTAGTCCCAGAGCCAGCTGTGCCACAAACTATAATCACAATGAGGACAGCCCCCTGCTAGGGGCCTCCTTGATAGCCTTTCTGTGACATTTCAAGATGGCCATGAAATTTTGCACAGGTGTTATCACATTTCAGCTTCCCAGAATCCCTTGGAGGCTGGTGCTGTTAGCATCTCCACTGTGCAGAGGAGAAAACTGTGGCTTAGACAGTCCAGGTGACTTTCCCACTCCTTTACCAGAAGCTGGACAGCATCTAAGGCAGTATCAGAACTTGGTGTTTCCTGCCTGCCAGACCCAATGCTCTACCCATGATGCCATGTACTCCTCTCTGGTGGTTGGCTCCCTCTAGTCCCAGGAGAGTCACAGAACCTGAGAGTCCAGGCAGGATCCTCTGAGAGCCACCCATTTCACCTGGAATAATCTCCCCATCATCCTCTCTCTTCCCTCACTCCCCCACACACTCTGCCCTTACAACACACTCAAGATGTAACTTGTATACAGTCTTGGATTGAAGACAGAGGTCTCAGCAGACATCCTAATGGTTCCCCAAGGCACCCCATGGAACTTTGGGGCAGCTCTCAGTGCTGGGCAAATGGGCCCAGCATCAAGTCTTTGCTAGCTGGCTGACCTTGAATGAATCCCTTCACTGTTATGGACTTCTAGGTGCCCTGTCAGATGCCTCCAGGTGTGTCCAGTAGACATTCTGGGACCCAAAGTGTCCCCTTGGCTCCTCTGCAGCGTCCAGTCTCCCGGTCTGGTTCTCTCCTATGGCTGTCTTCAGCCCAAACCAGTCTAGTGTTTCCTTCCCAGGCCATCCTTGCAGATACTGGACCACCTTTCTCAGGTCTCCAGCCTCAGCCCTTGCTTCCTCAGGTGACTTGGCCTAGCCCATAGGTCATTATGGTCTCCAGTTTCAGGCCTGCCATAGCCACACTTACCAAGTTCTTCCCCTCTAGTGATGTAAGCTCCTAGCCTACCCACAGTCCAGGGTTCCAGGCTCTCCTATGTAACCCACAGAGGACACAGACCTCGTTATAGTCAAGGATGTCCAAAGGTCCAGCTCAGGACATCAGGAAAGGTCTGGGAGAGCAGGCAGGATGTGGCCTGGGCTTCCCAGGCAGCTCAGGATTCTAGACTCAGAGTTCCTCTGTGGTTATAGCTCCCCAAATGCAGGCCAGTGGTCTGGATTGGGTCTGACCAGGACAGAAGAGAAGACATCAGATCAGGACTCCGCCTTCCCCTGCCCTTGCTAGAGGGTCTCCACCAATTTTCACACAGCCCAGAGGAGGGGACTTTGCACTGCCTGTTCTGCCCCACTTCCCATTGGTGACTGCTCCAGGGAGCCCAAGAAGCCCTGCTCGGCCTCCTCATCTTAAAAGAACTGCTATCCAACTCTGCTGCCCGGAGCTTGTCCCTGAAAGGCTGTGGCCCTAGTTCTTCTGACCTTCCAGCCCATGCAGGTCTTGGGGAACAGGGATTCTTTTACCCACTGTGGGCCCTGGTCCTCCTCACTTCCTGACATCTCTCTGTCTCTGTCTAGAAGTCTGTGTTGTCTGGCTGCCTGTCTGTCTCCTTCCCCCACCCTCCTCCTCTCTCCTCTGTTTCTGTCTCTGTCAATAAATATTAAAGTGTCTACTCTGGGTCAGGCCCTAGGCCCTCTCTCCCCAACCCACTCCCTCTCAGGGTCTGACCCTTCCCCTCTCACTCTCCATCTCACTCCCACCTGCAGTTCCCTCCGTCTCCTCTCCTTTCCTCTCCTACTCTTTCCCCTTTTCTCTCTATTCCAGTCTTCCTACCTATGACTCTCTCCTTTCCCTGTCTCTCATATCTCTCCCCTTCTGTGTCTCTGTCTCTCTCCCACCTCTCTCACTCTCTTTCCTGTGGCCTCCTCTCTCCTACCCCAGGTGCCTCTCTCCCTGCTTCCTCCTCCCGCTGCTCTCCCCTTGCCCTTTCTGTGTCTGTTTCTGTGCCTCTGCCTATCTTTCTGTCTCTCCCCTCTACATCTCTCATATCTGTCCTTCTCTCTCTCTCTGTCTCCCTTTTCTCTCCTTGTTGCTCCCTCCCAGGAGCCCCTGATCCTAGGCCTCTCACTCTCTCTCCCCTCTTTCCCCCACAGAATCGTTCCTCTCCCCTCTCTGATCTCTTTTCCCAGGATGGTCACAAAACCATGGGTGAAGGGAATGCCTAGTTTTCACTCTGGAGCCCCTCCCCTGGCTCTGACTTCACTCCTGATCTCTTGTGGCATTTGCCCATCTGTGCTCACTGAGTACAGCATATCTGCTCAATCTTTCCTCCTCCACCCCTCCTTGGTCAATTGAATATCTTACTATCCTGCTTCTTTCTTGGGATGCCCCTTACCTTATTCATTCACTTGGTGATTTTCTGATTGCAGAGTCCCCCTCTGATATGCTGCACCAAACAAGCACCTGGATATGTCGTCTCCTCCCCATCTAAACTATTCCTGTCCGATCCACCAAAAACCTCCCAATTTCCCAGCAGACATCCATTTCACAGACCCCATTGTCCCCAACTGCTACCACATCCCACACAGTACTCTTCCTCTTGGTGGTGTTTTCTCCCCTCCTTCCTTTCTGGTGGCTCCTCCCTAGATGTGTGGGAGTATGCACGGGGGTGCATGGGGGTATGTGTTCTCCCCCCAATAGACAGGGGATCCTCTGGGTCTATGTCACTGGGATTGCTGTCTACCAATGGTCCTGGTTTCTACATCCTCCCAGGGACCTTTCTATTTCACCTTCCCCCTTCTCTCTTGGCCATACGTCTACTCCTGGTCACATGACTACCCCAGTCCCCCAGATGAGGACACAGTCAATGTCTCCTCTAGCTTTCACAACTCTCTTCTTTCAACAGTAGCTCCCCATGCTCCCAGGAGGCTGCATTAAGTCCAGGGTCTGGAGAGGAGGAGGTCACATTCTTTCTGGCCTCAGCCCCAGGCAGCCCATATCTGAATTTCCTGTGCTCTCATTGGCTAAGATGGCCATTGACTAATCCACAGGGCCCCTAATTTCAGAGCAAGTGTGTGAGCAGGACAGTGATGGCAGGAAAAATAGGCTTTCCCTTCAATGCTAGGAAGAGGCATAGCTCTTTTATCCACATTACAGATGAGAGCCACTGAAGGAATTGGATTTCATTTTGCTTTCCTTCATTTTCCTGATTCTTTTTCTTCTGCCTCAGTCATCTCTTCAAAGCCCCTTAGTTTAGAGACGTGGAGGTCTCACCATCATGCATTCTGCAGCCTTGATTGAAGGGTTTACTGGCAACGGGTTCCATTGGATTCTGAATTCATATCTGGTAAACAGATTTGATGATCACCTGTGGGGGGAGAAGGAAAGCATACCCTCTGAGGAACAGCTGAAAGGATAGAGATGATTCACTCTAGAAGGAAAGAGAGGTGTGAAGCAAGAGAGGGGTATCAGGAAAGCTGTCTAAAGACACCTGAAGGGATGTCCCCTCAAACTGGGACACGACATGTTCTGTGTAGCTCCAGGGTGCAGGGCTAATGCCAGCAGGTGAAGGTTACACACAGGGAAGTAGATTTCAACACCTCTAACAACCAGAAAGGGTCAGATGCAGCTCTAGGCACCCCCAAGCTGATTTCTGAAACAGTCAGGCCCTCACTACTAGAAGTTGCTTGTCCAGGCTCCCATGCCCATGGGAAGGTTGCTGCTCAACCTAAGAGCTCTCCAAGGTCCCTCTCTTCCTAGGAGCCTGTCAGTCAGGTGTGGCTGGGCAGTTAGCCATGCTGGATTGGATGGTCTTGGGATGTACATGAGGGCTCCCATGGGACTCTGGGCAAGTTGGGAGCCTTGGGTCTTCACAACACTGCCCAGTGAAAAATGTTGCTAGGCTGAGATGCCCTTGTTCAGCAGCCCTGCTGCTTTTTTGTCTACATCCCCTGGTACAGAATGATGGCACTCACTAGCCCAAGGGGCATTCATCTTTCCTCCCTATTTACCCCCTTCTCCCAGTCCCACCTTCCATGAATTGGGTCTTTTGCTTCTGGTGCCCTTGTCCTCCCTGAGGCCTTCCCTGATCTTCCAGGACTGGAACTCTTTCCACCTCTAGCAATCTGTCCATCATGCTTTCTTCCTTGTGCCCAGCTTGGCATCAGGAACCACATGACTGAGGAGGCAGTTAGCAGGCCTGTGCTTTGGGGACAGCTGAGAATTCTAGATTCATAGTCAGGGAAAAAAAGCATTCGGGAGCCTTGGGCTGTGAAGGAAAATCCTGGAGACTCAGCGGTACAGAGGAGAACTTGCTTTATGCTTGGCCTTCCCTTTGAGCCAATGATGCCTTGTTCCTGTTAGGTTCATAACTGGGTCAAAGGTACCCAGGACCTGCCCCAGCTTTGCCCTTCTGGGGTGAGCTCCTTTGTGAAATGGGAACTCTTGACTCTTCAGGCTTTCCTCACTCTCACTCCCAATGAGGTTCCTTAAAAACCTTCCCCCCTCCCCAATCCTCACCTCTTACTTACCAGTGGAGCCAGTGTAGATTTTACTAAGTTAGACATCACTCTCCAGGTATTCTTCCCACACTAGGAGAAGGTGGCATGAACAGGGCACATCATCCCAAGGAGTAGTTTGCCCCAAGGCTCTGCCCCCTTTTGACTCACTGACTTTTCCCAGGGAACACTGGCCTTGGCTTGGGTCCTCCTGGGGCACCAAGTTCTTTACCACTGGGCAGCATTTGGGAGAACATGATCCAAGAAAAGCTGCCGAGTTTCCTGTCCTGCCCCCTTCCCTGCCTTGTTCTTATCCTCAGCTGTCCAGCGAGCACCTCAGGTATAGAAACAGACTACATTCTTGCCATAATGATCAGACCAGTTCACAACTCCACCAACAGACCATGAGTGTATCTGTTTTCTTACAGCCCCTCCAGCATTTGTGATTTTCATTCCTTCCCCAGATGAGCCAGTAGGACAGTTCCCAACTTTTGATAGCCCCGAGCCTAAGCATCATCCTCCCCATGACCACCCTTTTACCCTTCTGTTGCCTTAGTTATTCTCTCCACCCTTCTCTATCTCTAGCCCTTGGTGAACCAGCTCTACATAAATCTCCACTCTGTCAGCTCTTGCCCCCTCATCCTATCATTGATCATAGCTTGCCAAACTTCAGCCCTGAATTACTCCTACTTTCCACATATCCATACACCACTGAATGCAGCTGGAGGAAAAACCACAAAGCCACAATTATGTGGGTGTGTCATAAATGTATGCGATGTATTCTCAACTAAGCCTTCTCTGCAGAATCACCAATATGAGGTTACTATCTAATCAGTTCCCTAGTCCAATCCTCATAGCAGCTGTGCCAAGCCAAGAGGTTCAATGACTTGCCTAGGGTCCTGCAGCTAGTAAGTGTCTGAAGTCAGATTAAAACTCAGGTCTTCCAACCTCCAGACATAGAGGTTTTGCCACTGCGCCAACTCTCACATACACATGCATGTCTTCATGTCCTTTATATATGAACGTGCACAGACATCCCAATATACACATGTACAACTGTGTCTGTACACGTGCATCCAGGACTGTGCATGCAAAACAAGGGAGTTGGATACAACTCTCAGAATGAATAGACTCACTGCTAGATGAATTTGGACCAGCAGCCAAGTGCCTTTCACAACACAAAATGCATTTGAATACTTTTAAAGAAAATGCACTCCCCTGAGAGGATAAGTCATGTCACATTCTGGTTCCATTACTTTGATATCTTTGTAATTGTTCCTGGAGTGTTAAAGCTCCAGGAGGATCTACCAGCTTCACTCTCCTATTCTTGTCCCCTTAGGTGGCAGCTGTGTCACTGTAGATTGTGTGCCTTCTAGCCAAGAGCTTGAGGAAGGTGAAATAATGTCTTGGGACCTATGATGTTATCTGCCATGCTCTCTGGATTAGGAGCCATTCTTATTTTCATACTCCAGGTATATTTGATAAGGCAGAGGAATTGCCAGGTATTGCCTCAAAACACAAGTCCCATTTTTGACTAGCCATGTGGATGGGAGTGGAGGCCAAGACTGGAAAAGAATGGGAACCTTCCTGCCAGTAGCCAGACTTAGAGAGAAGGGGTGGGAAGCCCAACTGTTGCCTTGGTGTCCTTGAATCTCGAAAGGGACTGAGCAAAGCAAGGCCTCCAGAGAGTTGGGTCAAGCCTCTGTGAAGGATTTTGGAAGGATGGAAACCATTGCCACTCAGCATCAAAACCTGCATCTGTGAAGGGCAATCCAAGGTGCCCTGGAATAGGGAAGGCCTGAGCCCTAGCTTGTCAGGGGGCTAACACAGCATGAAAAACATGTGGGCCTGAAGACAGGCCAATATGAGGGACCCAGAGAGAGGATGGGTTGCAGCTCACTCATTTCTGCACCAGGGTGAACAACACAAACATGGCCTCAGATCTCTTAGGACCTTGGGTTAGTCACCAATCCTTTTAAGGCTTAGTGGTCACCAGGCTGTCACAGCCAAGGAAACGAAGAGCTTTTGGTCAAATTCTGGCAGAGAACTGTAAAAGTCTAGAGATCAGGAGACTGCTCATGAAGGCCCAGCATCCATGATGGACTGGATCTCAAGATGGTTTTCAAGAGCAATTCATACAATGCTAGATTAGAGATAGATGGCAGAGGTCATCCAGTCCAACCCCTTATTTCATAGATGAGGAAACTGAAGTTCACAGAGGTGAAGTAACTCGTCCAAGTCACACAGATTTGGCAGAACCAGGATCTGAACCCAGTGCCTTGATCTTCTTCTATGAGGTGATGAGGGCCTGGCCCAGAATTGCAGCCATATCAGAGGAGAGAAGGAGATGTATTCAGGAGATGTTGCAGAGGTGACATCGCCAGGCCTTGAAGGTACCATGATGGATGTGGGGGGTGAGAGAGAGAGAGAGTAAGTGAGGAGTACAGGGTTAGAAATCCTAGGTTGAGAGTCTGATGGACTGGTAGGAAGATGGTTCCCTCTACATTGACAGGCAAGGTGAACAGGAGAGAAGGTTTATGACAGGCATGTGGAACCTGTGGCTTTGGGTCACATGTGGTCCTCTAGGTCCTCAAGTGCAGCCGTTTGACTGAATCCAAACTTCAGAGAACAAATCCCCTTAACAAAAGATTTTGTTCTGTAAAATTTGGACTCAATCAAAAGGCCACACCCAAGGACCTAGAAGTCCAAATGTGGCCTGGAGGTCACAGGTTCCCCACCCCTGCTTTAGAAGGAAAGACCATGAGTTCTGTTTAAAACATGTTGAATTTAAGATGTCTATTGGACAACAGGTTTCAGAGGTCTGAGAGGTAGTTGGAGATGTGAGACTGGAGGCCAGCAGAGAGTTTGAGGCATGAATGGTAGATTTAGAATCATCATCTTAAAGATCGGAGCTGTTGAGATCACCCAGTGAAGTGTGTGTGTTCTTCCTTCGTTGCCAAAGAAGACCATGCCATCAAAGATATAATGACATGACTTGCACTTGACTTTGTTTTGAGTGAAGGAGGGCTGTGCAGGTCACCAGACTCACTTCTCCTCCAGAGCCATCTGAATCCAGTGACCAGATATTCATCAGGATGACTAGAGATGACCCAGGATGAGGCAAATGGGGTTAAGTGACTTGCCCAAGGTCACACAGCTAGTGAGTGTCAAGTGTCTGAAGTGAGATTTGAATTCAGGTCTTCCTGACTCCTGCACTGGTGCTCTATCCACTGCACCACCTAGCTGCCCCCAACCCAATGAAGTAGTGTAAAGGGAGAAGGAAATAGGGCCCAGGACAGAGCCCTGGGGGAAATCTATGGTTACAGGGTATTTTGAGAAATGAGTTTTTCTCTCATATTTGATAACTAATTATTGTATGAAGATCAAAGTTTTTCCCCTTTTCTACTTCCTCATCCCAAAGCCAACCAGTATGGGAAATCACTCTTAAAGATTTACTCAGAGGAAGATCTAATCAGACAGTAAAGAAATTCCAATTTTCTGGGCATATTGCTACTCATTGTGTTTGTTCAGACAGATCCTGGGAACATGGTAAAATTCTCCCTGTTATCAAGATAGGTGATATGGAAATTGATGTCTCCTTGACCAAGATATGAGTAACCTAAGTCATGTGTCCCAGAGTCCTTCATTTTACCATAACCCACACCTGCCTTTTGATTAACCAATTCAAGTTGATTGCCACTTTGAAGAGCACTTCTTTAAGGGCCACATAAACTGTGAACCTACCACCGTTAGGGGCCTTTGGTATAAAAGAGAAGGCCAAGAGAAGGTAAGCACGCTGGCATACCCAGAATGACCTGCTAGCACAGTTTCTTGGATCTGCTTTTCTTAAAGGAAAGCGAATTTTAAGAGGTCAACAATTTTCTTTAATTACATTCACTAGTTCAAGGGAAAAGTCAGCACCCTGAAAGTCAGAGAAAACACAAAAAGGAAAATACAAGCAGAGAAATTAGCATAAAGACCAACAGACAGGGCTCTGATTTGCCTGAATCAAAGCAATATTGCTATACACTTCATGTACACCACTGAATCAAGAGAGCCTTTACGAGAGAGCAGTTGGTGAGGTGATAGGGAGGGTGGCCTGAACATATGGCTACTCAGAGTCTCAACATGGGAATCAAACAGTCCCTCTCCCACAGGAGCCCCCAAAGTAAAATACCAACTCAAAGTGTATATACACTTCTCAGAACCAGAAGGCATCACAACCCTCATGAGTCAGTACCTAATCAACATAGTACCAAAAGGTATGGAAGCCTTCCTACAAGCAGTCCTCCTTAGGCAAGTCCCTCCCCCAATGGGCTCCACATGAGTTCTGTTAATGGGCAGAGACAATTTTATTACACTATACCAAGTGACCATCCTTTCATTAATAACCTGCTGGCCTTATGTAACACAGGACATCTGGCGCAGCTGCTGTGAATATATGTGTGTGTATGTATATGGATACATACATATATACATACATATATATATATGCAGACATATACATATGCATATACAGGGTTGGATAGAATAGTATAAGCCCTCTATGTCCTTAAGCCAAGAAATTAGCATTCACAAAATAACATAACTTATTACCAAGGTGGCCACATGGTTTTAAGCAGACCTAAAAGTATATAACATCACCTATACTGTTCCAAAATACTTGCTTATACAATCAGGGAATCCCAGGCCAAGGGCTTTCCTTACACAGCATATTCCCAGAGGTAGTAGAAAACATAACACTCTGCACCCCTAGATCACAGTAGGTTATAATCCCCTCAATCCAAAACGAAGTATCCAAGTAAAGTCCTCTTGGGGGTGTTTACTTCTCCCCACATTTCAGGCTCCCACCTGGTACTTTCAGGTGTACATGCTCTAATAAGCCACAGAGTCCAAATTCTAACACTGCTCCAACCCCTGCTTCAAAATCCTGAAGGCTAGCTGGGCAACAAAGACAACAGGGTGGGTTCCTGGGGGTTACAGCACTTCTCCCCATGCCACCAAGGACAAATCCACCCACTGGGTCCCAACACATCCCAGAAAATATGGCAGGAAAACATTCTCACTGCTCTTGCTCTGCTGCAAGCCTCCATCTCGACTTGGGGCTGATTTCCAAGCTCCATGGTTTCTCCTTCTGCAGAGGAAGTCCACTTCCAGCTCACACACAGGCAGCTCTCGTCTACTGCTCCACATCTCACCTCACAGGGGAAGGGACTGTTTCCTTCCCAGTTCTCCATGCTCCTGCTGGGCACAGAAGACTCCAGGGGCTCCTGCCCCCAGCTTCTGTCTCTGGCCCATACCACCCCAACTCTGGGGCAGCTCGTCCTCCCCGAGCCTTACATGGGGAGGGGCTGCTCTGGTCTGGGCTCTGGACACAGCAAAATAACACAATATTTGGAACAAAGAGAAAACTATCCCGGTCTCACTAAGCCCCATACTTTTCTTTAGCATTTTATTGTAGTCCAGTCTTCTAATATTCTCATGAGGGTTGGTCTCAGAGGTCTCCTCTCTCTATCAGAGGTTTCCCCTCCCTACATCACCAGCGCTCATCAGCATCTGGGTTAGCCGGGAGAAAGGGGCCTCTTAATATTGGCTTACCCTCCTTCCACGAGTTTGTTGTTGTTTTCAAAGCCACTGCATATGTAGAATGAGACTCGTGATTGGTGGAGAGAATCCCAACACTAAACTACAGATTGGTGGAGTTCTGGGAGGGGCAGAGTTGACTGGAGAGTTTCTCAGGAGAAAACACATGGTTCCAAACATTCATCCTTCAAGGAAAGAAAGAGGAAGAAAGATTTTGAAAGCTGCAGACATGTAGTGGAAGCTAGCTTCTCAACATATCCCTGATTTCAGGCTTCTGCATTCCAGCAGTCTGAAAGATTATTGTCCCTTGATTGAGATTTGAGATAGAGTGTTCTCTGTCTCTCCTCTCTTCTCTTTTCCTCTCTGTCTCTCTCTGTCTCTCTGTCTCTGTCTCTCCTCTCTTTTTCCTCTCTGTCTCTGTCTCTGTCTCTCTGTCTCTCTCTGTCTCTCTGTGTCTCTCTCTGTCTCTGTCTCTCTCTCTCTCTCTTCCACTTGAGATTTTAGCTCACTCCCATCAGAAGAAGTCAGTCAGTGATATATTTTTCTTCTAATCTGTGTAACTTATAACTGTATATCCAACTTCTATTGGATGCTTTGATTGGATATATGAGTTTACTCACTATTCACCATTTCTCATGATCCTTTCTGTAACCAGCATTTGGTGGAAAGGAGCCAAACCAGGTAAGTTTAAGCTTGGTCTACCCTCTTCCCTCACCCACTGCCACCATCCCCTCATCCACCCCCACAAGAGCTAGCAACCAGGGAAGTAGCTTGTTTTCTTAGAGCAAAAATTTGGTGTGTTGGGGGGGGATATATAACTGTAAGTCTAGCTATCTAATTCTACTCCATTCTTAGAGCATGGAGAAGAGAGCCCTGAGCCTCGTGGCCATTCTGCTCTGTGCAAGGCAGAAGCACCAGTCTCTCTTAGAAGAAGGCAATGACAAAGAGTTAAATATTGTGGGAAACAAAGGAGTTCTGGTTCCACAGAGACGGAATCTAGGATAGTCAGGTAAAAGGTCAGAAACTACTGCACAAGCCTGATGAGCTGTTTCAGGGAAAGCCTATCAGAGAGGAGAACATGAAGTCGCATGGCCAGGGGACAGTGGCCTGGAGATTCAAATCTGTAAGAATCCTGTAAGAAGCTTGCCTTATTCTGACCTTGTTGTAGTCTCCAATGGCCATGCTGGAGACCACCTGTAGGTAGAAGGCTTTCCCTCCTATGAACTCTATTTTAACAAATTTTCCTTGATACCTTTTTGTGTGTCAAGTTCGCCTCTAACAATTTGACACTCAACGTGGGGCCTCCACTCACTGACCTGGACGAAGTCAGATTAAATTTACAGGAAGAGCGCTCCTGTAAAAAAAATTCTTTACAATCCCTGTAAGATAGATTTACTCCAGTTCAAACACGTGACATCAGACCATGAGAAGGGAATTCAGAGGAACTGGGGAGCAAATTTTGCCGGCAGACCAGGTAACTCAATATATAGGGCAAGGATACTGGGAACTTCCACTCTGGGTTGAAGGGGCAGCTAGGTGGTGCAGTGGATAGAGCACCAGTGCAGGAGTCAGGAGGACCTGAGTTCAAATCTCCCCTCAGACACTTGATACTCACTAGCTGTGTGACCTTGGGCAAGTTACTTAACCCCAATTGCTTTATCCTGGGTCATCTCCAATCATCCTAATGAATATCTGGTCACTGGATTCATATGGCTCCGGAGGAGAAGTAAGTCTGGTGAACTGCACAGCCCTCCCTCACTCAAAACAAAGTCAAGTGCAAATCATGTCATCATTTCTCTGATGGCCTTGTGGTCATCTTCATATTCTTCTTCAGCAACAAAGGATGAACACATTCTGGGGTCAGTCTTTTACTGACAGATTGAAGTTCGGGAGTGAAAAACTCTTTGTTGGTCCTATTCCTGTCTGGAAGTCCCCTGGTTGACCTAAAGCTAATGAGAGCACTTGAACAAAATCCCGGGAATGTGAACCATGGTGGGAAGGAGAGCCCCTGGGGATACTGGGAGGATGTGATGCACTCCCAAGTCAAAAGGACTATGGTGGTCTCGGGGCCCAGGGACTTAGTCCCAACAGCAACCGACCTGCATTTTCCTAAGCCATCTGGTATGGGGATAGACAAAGGACCTCTAGCTACCTATTTGTCCCTGAAGTTGGAGTGAGCTTATTAAGGAGGAATTTAATCCCTTCATTGGCTAGGAACTACAAGTTTTTGACTAGGTCTGAATTCAAATTCAAACTGATGTGCAAAGTGTTTTGTTAAATGTCTTGTCAATGTGTTTGTAAAATGTTTCATGGCTATGCTAAAGACTGTAAATGTAGGTAGCCAACAAGGCTTCCCCATTATCTTTCCCTTCTCCCACCCCAACCTGGAGCAGTTTCAGAGGAGTGAGTGAGGTGGGAAAGAGAAAGAGAAGAAAAAAAGTCTTTCTTTCTGCATTCAAAAACCCTGGACAAGTTTTTGAAATCTTGAAAATCTTTTTCTCTCGGGTGAGGCAAGTCATTCCCCACATCACCTAAGGAGAATCTCTTTTGTTTTGGCAAGTAAAAAGAAAAATAAGGAGCCTCAGGCAGTCTACAGTGAAGAGTTGGATTTTGATTTGATGAGATCTTAAAGCTAAAATCTGTACTTTAGGTTTGAATGGGGTCAATGTATCTGATACCAGACACAGTGTGTTTAAAATTGCAAGTTCACTTTGGAATTTTAGTGATTTCTTTTGGAGGCAATGACTGTCTCCAGATTCTGAAGGATGAAGAAAAGGACAGTGAGTATTTAGGTAATTACTTAATCTTTTGAAACTATGAAGGCTTCTGCCTGGGGAGACTGGCAATGTCTTGTCAGCATCCTTAGGTCACTGTCTGGATTCACCTATTTAGGGCTGATCCAAAGATGCAACAAACCTAGGAGTGAAACTTAGAAGACTCACAATACGTTTGAATTTAATTGTTATCAGTATCAAGTTAGTGAAACAAATTACCTTGCAAATGGAAATTTAGTAGGCCTTTAGAATTCCCTTTCCAAAAAAGCTCACAATTCATCCCAATGATAAAAGGGATAATGACTAAACTTTCATAAAATAAATTAGCTGGAGATCTTAAAGATTGGAATTTATGGAAACCAAGCTGGTGCAAAATGTCTTTTAAGTATAACCATAACACAAGCAAATATAAGGCCCAATACTCTTAGCACCTTAAAAGGAAAGATTATTATCCATAAATTGATTTTTTTTTTTGCTAACTTAGGGGCAACTCTTAGGGAAGTCCTGCCGAGTCCAGCTGCAAGGATCTGGTGGCCAGCAGGCCAGGAGAAAAGGGTGATGGATCCTGCAGACATGGACATGGGGACAGGGAGCATTGGGGTGCAGAGGGAAGGGAGCACTCTCAGTTTTCCCAGTTCCCTAGCAATGACAGAAATGAGGGAATTGGATTTACCCTTCCAGATAGGGCTTTGGAAGGTGTGTCCAGGTCCATGGCCTCCAACCCGGAGCCTTGTCCTTCACAGGACAAGTGTGAGACAACCTTGGAACTGTCTGCTCTAATGGGACCTGAGAGGTCAGACCCAAATGGCACTTCCAATCCTTCCCAAGTGCTTGAAGAATGACTCCACCTGCAGGGAGAGAAAGAAGGCTTACATCTAGGCAGTTTTTCCAGGCTCAGAGGCCCAGAGTGGGACTGGCACCCCTCCTTTCCTCCTACAACAGAAAAGAGTTAACAACTTTTCTCTGAGTAGTTTTGAGTTCATATTAGATCTTAAGAAGTCCTTCTGTAATACTGTCATTTATACAGGGAGTCAATCAGTTCATGAGGGTTTGCTATGCCAAGCACTGTGCTAAGCACTGGGCACAGAAAGAAACAAAACAGTCCTTACCATCATGGTTTGGTTAAGGAAATGGGTACATATAGAGTATATATTATATCAGAAGGGAAGGTGAGGGAGGGAGGGTCTGAGAAAAACTTCAAGGAGAAGGCCTTTGAGCAAGGTGCACTGGTTGGTGACCTTGCACAATCCTCCCTCACTCAAAACAAAGTGCAAGTCATTTCATCATTTCTCTGATGGCATGGTCTTCTTCGGTAATGAAAGATGAACACACCCACACACACACTCCTTCCAAGTGGATGCAGTTTTTTCACACCCTCCCTGACCTTCATCTTTCTCTCCTCCTTTCTGACCCTCTCTGCTTACCTCCCTTCTTCTCCCCCGCTTTCTCTCACCATCTCTGTGTCTCTCCTCCCTACCTCTGTCTCTCCCTCCCTTTTTCTGTCTCCCCCTCCCTCCCTGACTCTCTCTTCCCTATATCTGCTCCCTACTGTCTTGTTTAGGCAGCTGCAGGAGTCTTTCAAGGAGTTATAAGATGGAGGCACACTCTCAGTGCCACAGAAGCCACATGCTAGCAGAACTAGAAGATCTCCGAGCTCAGCTAGACCTATTCCTTCTTTGTAGACATAGAAAAACGATGTTCTAGAAAGCAGGATTGACTGACTGAGGTAACGGCATGGGCAGAGTGTCTGGATTTCCGGCTTTATAATGTGGTTACAGGGGGAGATGACATGAAGGAACTGTGGCCTAAAGAGGGAATGTAAATGTTTGTTAGACCATGGTTAAAGGAGACTTTTTTAGCTTTAGGAAACAAAAGAGAAGTAAGAGGGAAGGGGTACATCAATTAGAGAATGACTGTCACATGAATAATGGATTCCAAGAAACCTGGGAAGACTCAGATGAACTGATGCAGAGCAATGTGAGCAGAATGCCGAGGCTAATTCATACAAGATGGCCCAGTCTTAGGACTGTTTCAAACTTGAATAGTATCAAACTACACTACGACTTTGGGGACACCCTGTATTGTATAATAACAAACCTGGAAGTTAAAACAAATGTGAAAGATTTAAGAGCCATACGATAGCACATGCAACACCTGTAAAATGTCGCATGCAATACACATAAGATGGCGCCTACAATACCAGTAAGATGTCGCATACAATATCAGTAAGACGTCGCGTACAACACCAGTAAGATGGCACGTACAATACCCATACGTTGGCGCGTACAATACCAGTAGGATGTTGCATACAATACCAGTAGGATGTCGCATACAATACCAGTAATATGGCGCATACAATACCCGTATGGTGTCACATGCAATACCAGTAAGAAGGCACGTACAATACCCGTACATTGGCGTGTACAATACCAGTAAGATGTCACATACAATACCAGTAAGATGGCGCGTACAATACCTGTACATTGGCGTGTACAATACCAGTAGGATGTCGCATACAATACCAGTAATATGGCGCGTACAATACCCGTATGGTGTCACATACAATACCAGTAAGAAGGCACGTACAATACCCGTACGTTGGCGCGTACAATACCAGTAAGATGTCGCATACAATACCAGTAAGATGTCACATACAATACCAGTAAGATGGCGCATACAATACCCGTACGTTGACGCGTACAATACAAGTAAGATGTCGCATACAATATCAGTAAGACGTCGCGTACAATACCCGTACGGTGTCGCATGCAATACCCATACGTTGGCGCTTACAATGCCCGTACGGTGTCACATAGAATACCAGAAAGATGGCGCACACAATACCTGTAAGTTGGCGCATACAATACCAGTAAGATGTCGCATACAATACTAGTAAGACGTCGCGTACAATACCCGTACGTTGGCGCTTAAAATACCCGTACGGTGTAACATAGAATACCAGAAAGATGGCGCATACAATACCTGTAAGTTGGCGCGTACAATACCAGTAAGATGTCGCATACAATACCAGTAAGACGTCGCGTACAATACCCGTACGGTGTCGCATGCAATACGCGTACGTTGGCGCATACAATACCCGTTCGCTGTCGCATACAATACCAGTAAGATGGCACGTACAATACTCATACGGTGTCACATCCAATACCAGTAAGAAGGCACGTACAATACCCGTATGTTGGTGCATACAATACCACTAAGATGTCGCATACAATACCCGTACATTGGCGCGTACAATACCAGTAAGATGTCCTATACAATACCAGTAAGATGGCGCATACAATACCGGTAAGATGTCGCATACAATACCAGTAAGATGGCGCATACAATACCGGTAAGATGGCACATACAATACCCGTAAGATGGCGCGTACAATACCCGTACGGTGTCGCATGCAATACCCGTACATTGGCGCTTACAATACCCGTACAGTGTCACATACAATACCAGTAAGATGGCGCATACAATACCCGTATGGTGTCCCATACTATACCAGTAAGAAGGCACGTACAATACCCGTACGTTGGCGCATACAATACCCGTACGGTGTCACATACAATACCAGTAAGATGGCGCGTACAATACACGTACGTTGGCGCGTACAATACCAGTAAGATGTCGCATACAATACCAGTAAGATGTCACATACAATACTAGTAAGATGTCCCGTACAATACCAGTAAGATGGCGCATACAATACCCATACATTGGCGTGTACAATACCAGTAAGATCGTGCATACAATACCAGTAGGATGGCGCATACAACACCAGTAAGATGGGGCCTACAATACCTGTACGGTGTCATATACAATACCAGTAAGACGTTGCGTACAATACCCGTACGTTGGCGCATAAAATACCCGTACGGTGTCACATACAATACCAGTAAGATGGCACATACAATACCCGTACATTGGCACGTACAATACCAGGAAGATGTCACATACAATACCAGTAAGATGTCGTATACAATACCAGTAAGATGCCGCGTACAATACCCGTACATTGGCACGTACACTACCAGAAAGATGTCACATACAATACCAGTAAGATGGCGTGTACAATACCCGTATGTTGGTGCGTACAATACCACTAAGATGTCGCATACAATACCAGTAAGACGTCGCGTACAATACCCGTACGGTGTCGCATGCAATACCCGTACGTTGGCACATACAATAGCCGTGCGGTGTCACATACAATACCAGTAAGATGGCGCGTACAATACCAGTAAGATGTCGCATACAATACCAGTAAGATGGCGCGTACAATACCAGTAAGATGGCGCGTACAATACCAGTAAGATGGCGCGTACAATACCAGTAAGATGTCGCATACAATACCAGTAAGATGGCGCGTACAATACCAGTAAGATGTCGCATACAATACCAGTAAGATGGCGCGTACAATACCCGTATGTTGGCGTGTACAATACCAGTAAGATGTCGCATACAATACCAGTAAGACGTCGCGTACAATACCCGTACGTTGGCGAGTACACTACCACTAAGATGTCGCATACAATACCAGTAAGACGTCGCATACAATACCCGTACGGTGTCGCATGCAATACCCGTACGTTGGCGCATACAATACCCGTGCGGTGTCACATACAATACCAGTAAGATGGCGCATACAATACCAGTAAGATGTCGCATACAATACTAGTAAGATGGCGCGTACAATACCCGTACGTTGGCGCGTACAATATCACTAAGATGTCGCATACAATACCAGTAAGACGTCGCGTACAATACCCGTACGTTGGCGAGTACACTACCACTAAGATGTCGCATACAATACCAGTAAGACGTCGCATACGATACCCGTACGGTGTCGCATGCAATACCCGTACGTTGGCGCATACAATACCCGTGCGGTGTCACATACAATACCAGTAAGATGGCGCGTACAATACCAGTAAGATGTCACATACAATACCAGTAAGATGTCGCATACAATACCAGTAAGATGCCGCGTACAATACCAGTAAGATGTCGCGTACAATACCAGTAAGATGTCGCATACAATACCAGTAAGATGGCGCGTACAATACCAGTAAGATGTCGCGTACAATACCAGTAAGATGTCGCATACAATACCAGTAAGATGGCGCGTACAATACCCGTATGTTGGCGCGTACAATATCACTAAGATGTCGCATACAATACCAGTAAGACGTCGCGTACAATACCCGTACGTTGGCGAGTACACTACCACTAAGATGTCGCATACAATACCAGTAAGACGTCGCATACAATACCCGTACGGTGTCGCATGCAATACCCGTACGTTGGCGCATACAATACCCGTGCGGTGTCACATACAATACCAGTAAGATGGCGCGTACAATACCAGTAAGATGTCGCATACAATACCAGTAAGATGTCGCATACAATACCAGTAAGATGCCGCGTACAATACCAGTAAGATGTCGCATACAATACCAGTAAGATGTCGCATACAATACCAGTAAGATGGCGCGTACAATACCAGTAAGATGTCGCATACAATACCAGTAAGATGTCGCATACAATACCAGTAAGATGGCGCGTACAATACCCGTACGGTGTCACATACAATACCCATACTGTGTCGCATGCAATACCCATACGATGGTGCATCCAATGCCCGTACGTTGGCGCACACAATACCAGTAAGATGGCGCTTACAATACTCGTATGGTGTTGCATGCAATACCCGTAGGATGGTGCATACAATATCCGTAAGATGAAACGTATAATACCTGTCCAAGGATCAGTTATGGTTTCAGAGAACTAATGAGGCTACTGACCTCGGGCAGAAAGAGCTGCATGAGAGTCAGTGTAGGGGTTTGTTACTTTGGAGTCTTCTTGCTTCATGGGAAATTGTGATTGCCTTTTTTTAAAGGAAGGATAGATTTGGGAGCAAGAGGGTGATTACTGATAGGTGGGCCAGACACAAGAAACGACAAGAACAGGGTGGCATTTTTTAAAATGCACAGAGCCAAATTGAAAGAGGTTAAGGAAGAGATGCATAAATATGATGAAGTTGAAAACGTATTTAAGAGGAATGTATGTGTAGAACTTATGTAAGAATGCATGCCGTCTGGGGTAGGGAGTGGGAAGGGAGGGGGGGGAAAGGGGGAGATAGGGGGAAAATCTAAGATAAATGGAAGTAATGGTAGAAAACTGAAAACAAAATAATTTAAAATTAAAAAAATAAAAAGAAAGAGGTGCAGATCAACAAGATAGTGACAAAAGCAGTGGCTAAAGCCTCCATGTCATTGTGAACTAACCCTTATTATTCTCCATTTTAACTGATGAAGGTATTGAGGGTTTTGGGGGGTTTTTCCGGAGTGGGGGAGTGATTTCCTCAGGGTCACACAGTTCATAAACATCTGAGCCAGACGTTTCCGGTTCGTTAGGGACTTGTGAGATCATTTCATGTAACCTCTTCATTATACATCTGGGAGAAGGTGCTACCCGCCCCCCCACTCAAATGGGTTGGGTAAGTTGGGTAAAAATGGTAAAGCCAGGGTTTGAACTTGCCAAATGCCCTGCCTCCCAGTGGTGCCTTTCCTCTCCAGATCTGACCTTGGCAGTAGAATGAGCTTTTTCCTTTCTCAGACTGTAAGGTCCTCAGCATAAATGAACCTGAAGGAAACAGAAATGACTGAGGGATTCCAGCCTAGGAATTGATTGGGCAAGAATGAAGGCCTTTGTTAACTTTTCCTTGGGAGCATTTCAACTAGAGAATGCGGTAAGTAGCCGGCTGAGTCGGAGCGTTCCCTCTATGCAGGAGATTACAGTAAACCATGATGCCAACGATGAGTCAGAATGTTTGGTACTGAAGTAGCAGCAGCCTTTTCTGGAGCCTCCGGAGCGTCGGCTCACTCCCAGAACCCTCTCTGCCACTGTCTGTCTGTCTCTTTCTCTCGGTCTCTCCATCCCTCTCCTCTTTCTCGCGCTCCACCCACCTCCATCCTGGCGATGCCTGGGCCAGTCCACGCTCCGAGAGAACAGTGATCCGCGCCACTCTCAACCGCCGGTGCCCACGTCTAAAGGCGTCCAATCCTGCGACCTCGCCACCGCTCCTGCCATTGGCACCAACTTGGGGCTGCCCCAAGCCTTGTCCCCGGACCCCCCAGGCCACCCCCGCGGGATGCCCACCGGGAAGGCGGCTAGGTGGCGGATCGAAGGCCCTTGACTCGGGCTGCCACCGCCTCGCCAACTTCCGGAGCCCCCTACCAGCGGCCCCCAGAGACACCCGCGCCCGCTGGCGGATGCCCTAGGGCTGAGGTTTAGCCCCGCCCCCCCCGACGCCGCGCAGCCCGCGCGCGGGGGCGCCCGCATCCTCCCGAGCCGCTGCCAGGCCCGCCACGCTGGCGCTGCTTCGGGTGGGAGGCCGACGGCTGAGCGGGGCCAGCATGGAGGCCATCTGGCTCTACCAGTTCCGGCTCATTGTGATCGGGGACTCCACGGTGGGCAAGTCCTGCCTCATCCGTCGCTTCACCGAGGGCCGTTTCGCCCAGGTCTCCGACCCCACCGTGGGGGTGGATTTCTTCTCCCGTCTGGTGGAGATCGAGCCCGGGAAACGAATCAAGCTCCAGATCTGGGACACCGCGGGCCAGGAGAGGTTCAGGTGGGGCAGGCGGACTGGAGGGCGGGGGCGGGGCGAGCAGTGGGCGGAGCGCTGCCCTAGCGGGGTAGGGGAAGAAGGCAGGGGAGGGGCTGCGCCCCGTCGCCCCCCCCCAAACCCCCAGCCCCCTTTCCTGGGCATTTGGCCCATAGGCCTGTGAGGTGGGGAATGTGACCACCTGCGTGGGCTGGGCCGCAGACACTGCAGTTGGCAACCTCGGGGTCTCCGAGGGCCCCGGGCGGCCCAGGGCTGTCTTCCAGCTTTGGTTGAGCGGCGGCCGAGGCAGCATCAGCATCAGCGTCAGTATCAGTATCAATATCAGTATCAGTATCGGTATCAGCATCCCGCCCGCTGGATGCTGCAGAGGACTCCTGGGGGGAGGGGGAGTGCTGAGGAGGAGGAGGGAAGGAGGCCAGCTGGGCAGCTTTCGGGAATGAGCCAGCGAGTGAGAGAGCCTGTGGGGCTGGGAGGCCAAGCCCCTGGGTGCGTTGTTTGTGCACTTGGGCATGTCTGTACTCCTGCATGCTTGTGCGTGCTCCTCTGTGCATCTGTACATGTATGTTCGCTGGGTACTCCTGTGTATATGTGTACGTGCCTGCGAGTCTGTCCCTGGAGGGAAGGAAGGAGGGATGGAGGCAGGCACATGAGTCCACAAAGATCCCCCGAGCCTGCTAGCTGCTGTTTTCAGGCTTAGCAAAGGGATAGACAGAGGGGAATGGACCTTGGCCCTGCCCCCAGGAATATTAATGCCTGGAATACTCCCCACCCCCCCAGCAGCAGCAGCAGTTGTAGTGGCAGTGGTGATGGGGGTCCGTCCCTGCAAAGATTGTGGGAGACCAAGAGCTGAAGGCTTGACTTTCCCACTCCAAACGGTGATGCGGCTGAAGGGGGGAACATGGCTGAGGTACCCCTCCCACCCCACCCCCCTCCTCTCACCATGCTTTCTTCAAGGTGTAAGCACACCCGAGAAAGAGCAGAACATCTGCCTAGACATCTGGCCTTGCCGCACATAAACTTGATACACCTCACTGGTTACATAGAACAACCCACCCCTATGTAGGCTGCTGGAACAAAGCTCCTAGAAACCTAGGATTAGATTAGCGACAGCCATCAGTCTCAGATCCCACCCCCACTAGGCCCCATAGAAGACCTTGAGAAATATCCAGGATTGCTTCAAGTGCCTTGAGACCTTGCAGCAGCCCCAGGATGCTCAAGCCCCATCCAGCTGGAGACAGGAGTGGGGATGAGAAAAGGGCCTGCTCTCCCAGGCCTCTGATATCTAAAGGACTTTACTGCTCCCAAAACAAACAGGCCTGTGCGGGAGAGAGGAAGGGGACTGGGGGGGGGGGGGGAGGGGGGAGCAGGGATGGAGCTATTCTCTTCAATTAAGGAACTAGTAAATGGCCTAGGAGAGCAGGAAGAGACCTTTCAGATCTGGTGGTAGGATAGGCCAGAGCAAATATCACTGAATTGGTATGGCAGCCAGTGCTCCAGGCCCTTCAGGCCCACCTCCTAGTGCCTGTGTGACCTTGGGCAATTTCCTCATTGGAAAAACAGGAGGGTCAGGGTTCTAAGGTTCCCTTTCACCTCTAAATTTCTGATGTAGTCTAAACCCATTTTACAGATAAGAAAACAGACTCACAAAGGGAGAAGTCACAGCAGGCAAAGACCCAGTGACCTCCTAACACCAACCTAGTACACTTCCCAATGAATTTTCCCCTGGGGTTTTCAAATCCAAGAAGCTGAGCTGTTTTATTGGGTGTATTTATTTTTAAAGACGGTTTAAAGTTCCACTCTCCAAGCAGAATCGCTTCATATGGTTATGCTTCGAGAGCTGGCAAGAATTCCAAAGGTCAACCTAGCCCAACTGCTCATTTTACAAAAGAGACAACTGAGGCTTTAGGGAGAAGAAGGGACTTTGTATAGGCCCAAGCCTCGATGACTGGGGTCATAGGCAGGATTTGAATTCAGATCACAGTGCTTTCACATACTCTGCCATCTCTCAGCTGCCTAACAGTGACTTCAGGGTACAATGAGTATAGTCCTACCCACTTGAAAATGACATCTCAATCAAAGTGAAAAGCACTTTTCAACTTGGTATTAATTCAGCCTGGAATAGTTCATTTCTATAATCAAAAAGCAGCATTGCATAATGGATAGGGAGTTGGCAAGACCAGAGTTCAAGTTACACCTGGCTTTGTGACCTTACGCAAGTCATTGTTACCAGTACCCAGGCTATTTTCTAAGACTATGCAGAGGTGGTCAACCTGCCAACTCGAGGCCACACGTGGCCTTCTAGGTCCTCAGTATGACCCTTAGATGGAGTCCAAGTTTTACAGAATGAGTCCTTTTATTAAGGGGATTTGTTCTGTGAAGTTTGGATTCAGTCAAAGGGCTACACTTGAGGATCTATAAGGCCATGTGTTGCCTCAAGGCTGCAGGTTCCCCATACTCCTGGACTATAGCTTAAAGGGGAGTTTTTTGAAGTATAGTGGTGAAGGGGGTTTCCACACTGGGAGTTCCCCCACATGACTGCAGTCACAGGTCCAGATTTTTAAAAATGTTAATGTCACAATTGAAGCCCCTTTAAATAATAAAGATAAATAAGGGTAAGTCATGTTTAAACACTCAGTGAGTTAGAGGAACCTGTCAAAAGTAAGTAAGCCTTAGGCCAGGAAGGAAACTTCTGCCCAATAGTGCCAGCTCCATGGCCAGAACCGCCAGACCACATGCCCGTCACCACATGATTTTCCTTTATCCACCATTCTCTGGGTCAGAGATCCCTAACCTCTTTTGGATTCTTGAGTTTACTGTGCATATGCACATAAGAAAGAAATATAAAATAGAAATTCATTGTTCATAATCCTTCCCTCAGTACATAACATTTTTAGTGTCATCAAGCTGTCAACTGTTTATCAGAACCCACATTTTTCACTTGCATCCCAAACTAAGAGAGAACCAAGGATTGCCCAGGGGTTCCCTGTACCTCCTTAACAGCCACATTTTTCCTGGGGACGTGTAGCAAAACAACCACATGGGTTAACCTTGAGTTCTTTGGACCCTTCGAGTCATATGACTGATCCTCCGCTTTTACACATAGGCACCCTAAGGCCCAGAGAGGTGACCAAGGTCACAAAAGCAGTCAGAGACAGTTTGAAATCAAGCCCAGGTTCTGGAGTATTTATTAGGCACCACATCATTTCACTGACTGCAATAAGCACTGGACTTAGAAAAATCAAACCAAACCAGTTCCTCCCTCCCCTCCTGCTAAGGGGTACAACTGGTACCTCAAGGAGGGTAAGAATTCCTTAGGCACAAGGCCAGTAGGAAAGAAGGAAGTTTGGAGAGGGGAGGGGTCAGAAAAGACCTTTCCCTAGTATGGGATGACACCAGCCAAGCAAAACCTTGAAGGTTCTTACCATCAGAGGGAAGGAGCCCAGGGGGTCGATGGCCATTTGCCATCATAAGGTCAGAGGTCAGGATCCTCAATATAGCGTGACTGCTAAGTCAAGCTAAGGAAACAATGGAAGTCAGGGAAGGAGAAGAGCTTGCCTAAAGTCACACAGGTGGCAAAACCCTGATTTGAAACTGAGACCAAACTCAACCCTTGGCACTACCCTGCGCTGCTTTTCCCATCACTCACCTGAATTGAGCCAAGTCTTAGGCAGCCATCCTCCAAGACTCGGCTCAAGTCTTCTATCTTCCATGAAACCTGAAGGGATCCTTCAAATCGCCACTTTCTCCTAGGGTCCCATATTGTATGATATTTCATGTGTATGTACGTGTGTGTATGCACATATGCATGCATGTGTATGTAGATTGTAAACTCCTTCCTGACCCTCACTTTGCTTCTTTTATCTGCACCCCCGTGTCTTCTAAGACAGTGCTAAGCAGTGTTCTGTGTGTCCTTTTCTAAGGGTCTCCATTCTCTCCCCTGACCCCTGGATGTTAGTGTTAAACCAGTGTCTGCTGGCAGTCACTTCAAAAACTTCCCAGGTGGGACAGCCACCTCACCAGCATTCCTGCTCTGAGGTCGAGAGGTGGGATTTACTGAGGTGTGTCCTCTGCAGTCCCTCCTAGAGCTCAGGAGCTCTGAACTGGGGAAGGCTCCCTACCCAACAGGATTGGAAAAATCCTGCCTTGGGTTTGCAGAGCACTACACAGAGATGGCATTTAGGGTTGAGTTTTGCAAACCTTAAAGTGTTATAGAAATGCTAGTTATGATTCTTGTCATCATAATAGTTCACATTTATTATGTGCCAGACACTTCACAAATTTTTACAACATCCCTGGGGCTATATTAGTAACCCCATTTTATAGTTGAGGAAACTGAGGCAGGCAGAGGCGAAGTAACTTGCCCAGGGTCACACAGCTAGTGAGTCACTGAGGCTAGACTAGCACTCAGGTCTTCCTAACTCCAGGCCTGCTCTTTTGGAGGATTGGGATTTGACTTATGTTGCTGGGTGCTGAAAAATAAGTCACATCATAGCCAATTTGTCAGAATTCCCCTGGGGGAGATGATAGCTACTTTGAAGTCTTTGAAGAGCTCTCAGGTGACAGTGGACCCAGCTTGGCTCTGCCAGGTCCCACAAGGGATCACCAGGGGAAGTGGAGGGAAGGCACATTGAGGTTTGAGCTCAGGAAAGAACCGCCTACCAACAAGAGTTCTCCAAAAAGGAAATAGGTTCCCTCACTTGGTTCCCTACATCCTAATATTATTGTCAGAATCAAATGAGATAATGTTTGTAAAGCACTTAGCACAGTACTTGGCACATAATAGACCCTCTATGTTTATATGTTATATTATCATATAATATATTACATTATGTTTTTGTTGTCATTGTTGACCCCATCACCATAAGCATCATCATCATCATGTCATGCAGTGTGTCCATGCCACTTCCAAGAAGGCAGTGGGGGCCCTATAACAGCACAAGCAGATCAGGATTCACAAACTTAGTTGAAAGTAAAAGCATCTTTACTGCAGAAGGGGGTGTAAGTTGGGAGATCAGTTAAAAGGGAAAGTAATTGTATGCATCACCATGTCCTTAAGATCTCAGAGTGGTCTTCTAGCTGCCTAGTGTTTCTGCATTTGGGAACTGTGACTCTGATTCTGTGAGTAAGGGTCTCACACACATTCCTTCCTACACCTGTTAAAGGCTATGGGGCAACCTGTCTGAGATCTTCCTCAGGACTTCTTAATTTGTTTTGGTCTCAGGACCTCTTTGCTTAAAAATCATTGAGGACCCCTCAGAGAGTTTTTATGTGACTGGATCTATCAATATTTATCACATTTGAAATTAAAATATCAGTATTATCATGGAAATAGTTTGGGCCTCAGGGATCACTATAAAGGTCTCAGGGCCCCCCAGAGGTCCCCAGACCACACTGTGAGCACCACTATTAATGGTGTGTATCATTGAGGAATTATGTAACCAGTAACTTGCCACTTGGCTAGATGCATGTAAGAGTTTTCATATAGAGCTTAATTCATCATATGCAGGTTCTGCTTGGGTGAAACTTTCTTTTCCTCTTCTTGCCTCTTCCAAGATGTTAACCAGTAATACCACCTTCCTGTGTGAGGGGCTTCAGATATGTAACCCATTACCTCATCTCTGGATCCTACCGTGTCCTAAGATCACACTGACCTTCTGGGCTGCCACATGACAGTGCTGAGTCATATGAGCTTCCAAGCCACTTAGACTCAAAACTTTTTGTCAGAAACTGCTAAGCATGCATCCCCCATCTTGTACTGATGAAATTTGTTTTTAAAATACAAGATTTTCTGTTTTTCCTTATTAAAATTTTTCTTCCGAAATTCGGTTGAAAATTCTAACCCATCAAGAATTTTTTGATTCCAGCTGTCATCCAGTGATGACAGTATTGCCTCCCTCTCAGCACTGTCCTTCGTAAATTAAATATGCATGCTATCTATGTCTTGTGTTGCTTCCAAGCTGACATTGAACCATTAACAACTCAACTCTGGGTCTGGTCAGTTGCAAATCTCCTGAACTGTGGCTCAGGCCACATATCTCCATCATGTTCATGATATAAACCATCAGTGACTTCAGCAAATGTAACACTGAAATGTCAAAATATTCTGTGTCTATAGCATTCTCCTAATCACTAGTCAAAAAGGAAAGCCAAGTTATTCTGACAGGACTTTTTGATGAAACCAGCCCTTTATGACTACTAGTTCCTTAAAAAGATGCTCATTAATGATCCCTTTAATAATATGCTCTGGAATTTTTCCAGGAAGCCAGCTCAAGTTTACAAACTCTGCTTTCTGTTCTTTTTTGCAAATTGGGTCAACATCTCCCTCTTTCCGATCTTATGGCACCTCTCCCCTTCTCTATCAGTGTCTTTTGTTTTTAGATCACAGCCATGCCCAGCCCCAGCCCTCACCCCACCCCCTTTAAACCCTCCTTTGTAACAATGAAACCCAGTTAAACAAAACCAACCGATAAAATATCTGCATCTTGACAGTGTATATGACACACTGCCAAGAAAAGGGAGGCATGCTTCATTATCTGGTCTCCAGGAGCAAGATTGTCTACTGTAATGACACTGACTTCCATTTGTTGTTCTATTTACCTACCATGTTGCTTCTGGTTCTCCTCACTCCCATAGTCACCATTTCTTATTGGATAATAATCAATATGTTGATACACTAGAGATTCATGGAATTGTAGACTTGGAATGAACCTTCCTAGCCAATCCATACTTCAAGAAGGGATCCACTCCACAAACAGCTAATAACTGGTCACCTGACTCTTGCTTGAAGCCCACCCTTCAAGTGATAGATGAGGAGCTATCAAATCTAGAGGACACTGGAGAGCTTAGGAAGCTTCTGCCCATCCCACCCCATCTCCGAATGTTAGGAACTGCCTCCCACCCCCATCTCCAAATGTTAGGAAACTGCCCCCCCCCCACTGCTGACTAGGTTTAAAATTGTTAGAGCTGGTTCAGATGTGAAAGAATTCACTTAGACCTTCTCTGTAGCCATTGGGAGCTTTATTGATACAAAAGCAGCAGATCTGAGATTTAGCAAAGAGCTAAACAAAGGCACTGATATAGGAGAAGAACCAGATTTATATAGACAGAAAGCTATACAGCCTGTAGGATGATGATGTAATTTTTAGGATTTCTAATGAGGTTTAGAGATTTAGGGACAGGATGAGGAAGATAGATGACACAAGATAAAGGAGACAGGAAATTTTATGACCCAGGATGGGAGGAAGACAAGAATTTTATGGTCAGGATAAGAGGGAAGTTTTATGTTATTTGAAGATAAGGGGGAGAGACTCCAGGACACCCTCAAGTTCAGGAGGGGCCTCACAAGGTACTGAAAAAGCAACCCTTAATATTAATCCTTAGGGCACCTTTGTATCTACATCACCCCCATCTATGAAAGTTAGGAAACTGCCTCCATCTCTGAATGTCAGGTAGCTCCCCCCTCATCTCAATGTTGGAAAGGTTACCCCTCTCCCATCCCCTTTCATGGCTACATTGACTGCTTTCTGCACTTTGCTCCCATTTCTCCCTCCTGGGGCCAAAAAGGACAGATCTAATCCCCCCCTTTCTTCAAATACTTGAAGATACTCAACTGTCTCCCTTGAATCTTCTCTTCAGGCTAAATATGCTTAGTTTCTAAGATCGATCTTCAAGATCCTCGGTCATCCTGGTTGCCTCCCACTGGACACTCTTCTAGTCTTTCCTAAATGAACCTGAGCACTAGACTCCAGACCTGGTCCAATCAGTATAGAGCATAGAGGGTCTGTTGCTTCCAGATCTGGAAAAATTCATGTTTGGGGGTTGCCACATCACATAGTGAACTCTCAGCTTACTACAAGCCACCAAATCATTTTTCAGCTGAGCCTCCTCCATCCTGCACTTGTAAAGTGTGGATAAAATTGACAGTGGCACAACAAACCAGAACCCCCAAACCAGAGTGTTTCTTGAGTTTGCCAGCAAGTAACAAGAAATCCTCTTCCTCAGGTTCACTATCTCTTGTCACCCCCTCTTAATAGATAGATCTGCCCTTGCTGTTTCAGCAGGAAGAAAGGAAGGTCTTGGGCCAACAAGATCAACAGGGACAGTCAAGACCGAATGGAGCAGCTTTCGCTTTCTCAGCTGCCCATGGTACTCAAGTGCAAGGCTTGACATGTATCCCTGTTGAATTGAATTTGATTAGATTGAGCTCAATGCTAGATCCTGATTCTATTATCTGGAGTACTAGCTATCTCTCCCAACTTTATGTCACCAACAAATTTGATGAGTGCATCATTTGGACTTTTGGCTACATCCTTGATAAGAATGTGAGGCAACCCTCCCAGATCTCTGGAGCTCTCCACTGGAGGTGACCTTAAACTGTTAACAAGGACTTTTGAGTTCTCTCATTTAACCAGTCCACCTAATTGTATTATTCGGGTCCATCTCTCATCCCTTTTCCACAAGAATAGTATGAGAGACTTGATCAAAGGCTTTGTTAAAATCTAGGTAAACTATCTCTACAAGTTTCTCCCTCGACAAGTAACAATCCTGTACAAAATGGAAATGAGATCATTTGGGTGCATCCCATCCTTGTGCCATGATGGTTCTTTGTTAGCACTGTTTCCTTTGCTAAGGTCCGATAACCTTCTCTTTAATGGTCTACTTCCCTAGGAGTTGAAATCAAGCTCACTGGCCTGTAATTGGCAGGCTTTTCTCTCCCCTTTTCTTGGTAGATGGGGACATTTGCTTTTCTTCAGTCCTGTAATGCCTTTCTTGCTCTCCAGGATCTTTCAGACTTCACTGACAGTGAGATGGAGGATTGGAAACCCCCAAGGGCAGCTTATCTTAGGGATCAGCTCCCAGGGAGCCTATTCTGTTCTATCATTTCTCTTTGGAGGAGAAAACCGAAGCAGAAGAAGGATCAAGCAGTTCTGTTTTCTCTCTGTTGTCTCCATCTGTTCTCTCCCTCTCTATCAAAGATTTTAGAAGGAAGTAATCACTTCCCCATGATGTTCCCATCATTTCTGCTCTAGCAACCATATTAGTGTGAGTCAGATACAGTATACAGCATTTCCCTTCATTCCTTTACTGACTTGAAGGATGAAATCCTCACTAAGGGAAGTCAAGAAGTGACCAGCTTTCCTCCATTTGAGGGAGGGAGGGAAGGAGAGAGAGAAAAGAGAGAGAGAAGGAGGAGAGAGAGAGATCTTCAACAGGTGCCTAGATAATTTAAGTTTCCCAGCACTGCTCTATCCTGTTTCTTGCCTACTGTCTTGCTTCCCAAATGCATGTATTTTCTATTTCTATACAGGTGGTCTGTAGTATATACTTATGACAAAAATCACTTGTTTGTCTCTTCACTGATTTTTGTATTCATTTATTTTTTATTCTAAACTTAAATACCAGAAAGGAGACTATTTCTATACACACAACAGAGCACAAAAAGAGAATTGTATATGAAGCCAAGAATCTCCATTTCACACCACTTTTTAAAAAGCATCTAATTCCACACATTACAATGCTATTCTGCTTGTCTGTGCTTCCTTCTGAACTAAATTCCTTTGTTTCAATGACTCCCTCCCTTTTTGGCATCACTGCTGCTACCCCCAACCCTTAGTTAAAAACCAAAAGGAGCAGGGAATCCTTCAAACAAATAAGTATAATGAAACAAAACAAACCCATACAGTGATCGTGGTCAAAATGCACCTTAAGTTCATCCCCTCTAGGGAGGTGGATAACTTCATTGTAGATTGTTTGGAGGCATGATTGGTCATTTCATTGATCAGAGTTCTTAAGTCCTTGTAAGTTGTTTTTCTTCTACTCATTTCCCCCTGCCTCTATTCATGCTTCCCAGTATTCTCCACAACTGTCTTTTTTGTCATCTTTTCTAGTGCAGTAATATTTCATTGCCTTCATATACCACAGTCTCAGTCATTCCTTATTAGAGGAGTAGCCCCCTTTGAGTCCAGTTCTTTACTTTTATTTCCTCTTCAAGATCAGGAAGTTTGATTTGCTTATGACTTACGATATTATCTTCTGCCTTAAGCCCCTTCTCCCTCTTGCCATTTGTTTTCCTGTTGAGTTTGATGTCTTTATAACCTAAACTATTCCGTTCAGCACTATTTGTCTGTTTCAGATAAGTGTGATGGTCATTTGATGCCCGCTCCCTTAGTCCTTCCCCTTTGTCTCTACACTCTTCTTCTCCTACACCCCGATTGTGAGGAATTTCTTCTCCTTTCTACTCTAGTGCATTCCTTCTTTTACCTTCCCTTCTCTTCTCCTTCTTCCAACCCCGACAGAAAAGAACCAATTGACCCCCAGGTCCTGTGGGGCTTTTTAAAAAAATTTTAACTCCCTCAATATCCTTGAGAAACATTACGGTTCTAAAGGGACACTTGTTTCTCTTCCCCCAATCCCTCCCCCCACCCCAGCCTTTAAACATTAACACTACAACATCATCCAACTCCTTCTACTTGGTCAAACAAATCTGCCTCGCTAGGTATCTCTGGGACTCTTGTGTTTGTGTTTCAAAGTCACTCCTCAGCTCTGCTTCTTTTGATCAGAAATGCCTGCAAATTCTCTCTTTCATTAGAGGTTCATTTTCTGACCCCCTGCAGATTATACTGAGCTTTGCAGGGAACGTTAATCTTGATGGTAAACCCTTTAAGCTTTTGGGATTATCATATTCCAAGATTTCTGTGGTGGCATTGGCTTTGCTGGCATCTCCCTTTCCTATTGCTTTTGGGCTTCGAATTGACCTTTGGGAGTAGTTCTGGAGTGAAAAAAGTACCCATTGTTTCTCATTGGATTCCTTGATCATTATTCACCCAGGTGACAATTGTAGATTTTTTGCTGCACAACGTAGGAAGGAGCTGGGTGATCTGCCTCCATTCAGGCATCTATCTTGGCCAGAAGTCTTCAATAAAGGTTTATTGAATTAATGCACGTTGATCTTGACCCAAATGTTCTCTGTTTGGAGCTCCCTTCTGGTCTCTGGATTTCTTCACCTGTACATAGCTTCTCAATATACAATGCTATCCTGTTCTAAGCAATAATGATCCGAGATGTCTCTGAAGACTTATGATGAAAAATGCTATCTATCCCCAGAGAAGGAACTGATGATGTCTGAATACAGATCAAAACATAATTTTTTACTTTATTTTGGGGAGGAGGGGTTTGGTCTATGTTTTATTATACAGCATGACTAATATGTAAATAGATTTTGTATGACTTCTCAATGAAGGGGGTGGGGAGGAAGGGAGTAGTTGAGAACATATATTTTACTTACTGGCCTCCTTCTAGCCAAAATCCAATTTTGGCTCCTAGGAACTTCTGGTTGTATCAACTGCTATTCTTTTCTCATTGTAGCTACTCTTTACAGCTTCTAGCTTAGAGGATAGGTAGTTTTTTCCCCTCATACTTCTTTGTTTAAAGCCTTCTTGGTTAGATTTGTAAGATACCCAATAAATGCATTTTACTTATTGCCCCTTAGGTAAACTCCATCCCTAGTCAGGAGTCTGTCATCCTTATATCTTTAGCATGGTCAAGAAATCCAAATCCCATTATGACACCACCTTTTTAGCCAACTATTCACTAGCCAAATCCATTATCCCTCTCTTCTCTCACTATTTCCCAAACCTTCCACAGAAATTGGAAGTAGAATTTGATAGGCATGAGGTGAAACATACAAGTTGTTTTAATTGACATTTCCCCTATTAGTCATGGTTTAGAGCAGGGCTTCTTAAACTTTTTCCACTCGAGACCCCTTTCTCATTTCAGCAGCATTCATTGGTGCTGCATGGTCATTACGGCATGTACAGTGCAAAGTGTTCATGCTTTGTGTTCAAAACCAAGGCCACAGCAAAGTTGCTTGATGTAACACGGGCAAGCACTGCCAGAAACACCTTGGATTCATTACTCATTTGATTTTGAATTAATTTTTGGTAATTGCATGTTCAGAAACCTTTTACCATTGCTAAATTTTTCACAACCCCTTATGGGGTCACCACCCACAATTTAAGAAGCACTGGTTTAGAGCATATGTTCATGTGGTCATTAAAAATTTGCAGTTTTTCTTTAGAAACTTGTTTATATATTTTGACTACTGAAGGAATAACTTTTGTCTAAACTAAAAATTATGAGGGAGAGAGAAAACTGCCTAGGTATATTTGCATCAGTCTTGTACACATCTTAGATATTGGTTTTTTATCCCTGTTATTTATTCCAAATTTTTCCCCTACTTAGTTTCTCTTATTCTAGCTGTCTTGGATTTTGGTCATAGAAAAAATTTTTAATTGTATGTAATCCAAATTGAATTTGCAATCTCCTCTCTCTCCTCTTTATTTAAAACTTCTCTACCTACCACAGTTTTAAAAGGCTTCTATTCTTCTCTAATTTTTTAAATGATGCAACCCTTTATATTTAGGTTGATTGTTCATTTGGAACTTATTTGTGGAATATGGTGTAAGAATCTGAGCAAAACCTAATTTCTGCCAAACTACCTTCCATTTTTTTCTAGAAGTTCTTGTTAAATAAGGAGTCCTTCTAGTGTATGGTTGTGAGTTGTTCAAACATTGGGTTTGTGTTTTCAATTGCGTCTGAGTCCATTCCACTTATCTACTCTTCTACCTTTTAACAAGTGGCAAAGATTTTTAATGATTACTGCTTTATGTTATGGCCATCTTTCATGGTAAAAACAAAATAACCTCTTGGACCTGAGGCATCACTTAACCTTGGACAGGTACAGGGAGATTTACATGTAGCTATTTGGAGACTTAAGAAAAGTTACATAAATTACAAGCTGTTCAGATCCCCCACCCCCACGGACCAGAAGGCTAGTAACTCTCTATATAATGTAAAAAACAGTAGTCTACAGAAAGCAATTGACAGTAATCGCACATCCTACAAATCACATGTTAAGTGATCTATATCCCTCCGCATGGGCAAGTCCCTTTCTCTCCCTGGCTGTAAAATGAAATGGTAGAGCATCTCTTCAGAAGGGGAAATAGAACAAAAGAAAGAGAGACTTCAGGTGACAGGACACTCCTTGCTTTGACAGCCCTTAAACTGTAAGCTAAATAGTTTGTATTAGATACTATCTAAGATCTTGTCCACCTGTTATTTAAGCAAAGCGTATCACATTTTGGGGCAGTTGGTGGCACAGTGGCTGGGATGTTGGGCCTGGAGTCAGGAAGATTCATCTTCCAGAGTTCAAATCTGGCCTCAGACACTTACTAGCTGTGTGACTCTGGCAAGTCACTTAACTCTGTTTACCTCAGTTTCCTCATCTGTCAAATGAGCTGGAAAAAGAAATGGCAAACCACTCCAATATCCTTGCCAAGTAAAACCTCAAATGGGATCACAAAGAGTCAGACATGATTGAAAACCACTGAACAACAGCAAAAATATCACATTTTAATTTTCTAATTTTTATCTTTGTTGCAACAAATCAATTACTATATCAGGCTTGGATATATTTTATCAGATTTGGAAATCATCAGCCACCACTAATCTCCAGGCAAGATGTGATCATTTTCCTTTTTAGTGATGTGGTGATATATATTCCCCATGCCAAGCACCTCTCAACTCTTTTCTTAAAGAAAATTCTCATGCTATACAGGCACAGGATTTCCATGTAGTCCACAAACCTTTGTCCTCCCTTGTTTCCTACTTCTTTATTATTTACAGTGCTCCCTTAAGCCCACCTTTTCATTGTTTTAACTCAAAGGGTGATATAAAACTTGTCTTTAAATTTCTCCACCTTAATAATTGGGCATTTCTAGCTTGTGTACCAGAGGGGGTTGATGCATTAGCTGCAGGTGTCTTCAGCCTGTTCTGTTTGCAAAAGTGCATCATGAGCACTGCTCTTCAAGATGAGCAAATGTCACAGGAAGGGATTTCATTGGTTGCTTTTGGATGTATAATAAAGACAAACCCACCACTTCTCCTATGTACCCTCCCTTCATTTAGCAGCAGTTTTCTTTTTGTATTCTGGTTTCGTTTATAACAAAAATATCCATAGTGATCTGACTCAGTTTCTCTGCTAGTCGGTTCACCACCTTGATCATTAGACAAAGATCTCACACTTGTCATTTCTCCACAGTCCAATGTAAGCTCCCAAAGGTTAGGGACAGTTTCCTTTTTTTGTCTTGTTATTTATTCCCAGAGCTTGGCACATAGTATGTGCTTAATAAATGCTTACTAGATGGGATAGAATTCCAAGAGGTAAGTTCCCATTTCTGGGCAGTCTGAAAATTGTGATTCTTAACCTCCTTTGCTACTGTTCCAGCAAAAGCCCAAGCTGGAGGGACTTTTTGCTGGGATTTTCGGTTGTGCTGATTGCCACAGCCAAAGAGTTCATCTCCTAACGAACTGAGGCTTCTGGCAATGAGCATTTCCACACTCAGTTCAGCTGGTCCATAGAAAGCAGGTCCTCTGATGCCAGGACTGTACTTCTCCAGCATGGTAGAACCGACCTGAACTTAGATTTTGCTAGCTTAGCTTTGAAAAACCAAGTGTTACCTCCCAGCCATGATGATGCTCTGCTACAGGAGAATCTATGAAAATTTATGGAGAATCTATGAAACAAAGAGAAGGAATTAGCCAAAGTATTGATTTCCTCTGTACTTATTGTAAAAATGGAATTAAGATGAAAAGAAAAATAACGGACCCTAAGAACCATTTTTTACAAATACATCTGATAGAAACAACACCTAAAATATACCATCAGGATAATAGGATTTGAGATTTGGAAGGAATTCTCATAGTTATCTAGTCCATTAGGAATCCTCACTGTACCATATCTGACAAGGGCTCATCCAGCCTCCACTGGCAGACTTCCATGGAGGGGGAGCTTCCCACCCTGCCACTTTGGGACAACATCCCAAGAGTGTTGCAAGGGTTAATTGTGTCTCTGCAACTTCTACAACAATAAGAACCAGACAGAACAGACCATAGGTTCATTAATCATGGTTCATTAATTAATCATTAATCATTAGAATGGCACTCAGCTCCCTGAGGGCAGGGACTGTCTCAGTGATGTCTTTGTGTTCCATTTGATCAACCTGGCGCCTGGCACAAAGTTGTTATTGTTTAGTCGTGTCTGACTCTTCATGACCTCATTTAGGGTTTTCTTGGCAAAGATACTGGAGTAGTCTGCCATTTCCTTCTCTAGCTCATTTTACAGATGAGGAAACTGAGGCAAACAGGGTGGAGTGACTTGCCCAGGGTCATACAGCTAGTGTCTGGGGTTGGATTTAGAGTCTGGAAGACAAGTCTTCCTGACTCCAGGCCCAGCATTCTAGCTACCATGCCACCTAGCTGCCCCTAAAACATAGTAGGCACCATATAAATGCTTGGTGATTAATTGCCTCATAGATCGAAAATTGAAAGGGACCTTGGAGGTGATCTAGTCTGTCCCCTTCATTTTCTTTGAGAGGAAGACATTTTATTTGTCATGCTTAGCTAACAAGTTTATTACAGATTCTAGTTTGACACACATAGTTCCAAGCAAGAGTTACAACTTTTAATCAGTTATACTTTTTCTCATTTCTATGTTTTTCTTAAGAACTATCTGCATATTTGATTTGGTGATTTGCCACAGTGGTTAAGTTCACACACAAATACTTCCCTTGAAAAGCTTAGTGTGTCACTAATACCCTCAATGAATGTTAATAAAAACAAAAAGTGTCCAACACATACCCAAGTTCTAGGTTTGGTTCTTCACTTGCCATGAAAGAAAAGACTAGCACTGTTATCCCTAACCCAAGAAGTTACTAAGCAGGTCACATCCAGCACATAGCATGCACCAAAGTTCACTCTTTAAAAAATTGAATTAAATAATCTTAGTCTATTTCTGAAAGGTTGTCCTTAAGGCATATTCCACAACTTCTAAGATTTTATAATCCAAATATGACCCCTTCACTTTTAAAACTGAGAACCAGACTCCCTCTCCACCCCAGTCAGAGGTCGCAGTCATAGGCAGGAAAGCAACACCAAGATTTAAACCTAGATTCTTTGATTTGAAATCCAGTATTCTCTCCATGATGCCATACTCTATAAGACTTGTTTAGTTCTGTCTCAAAGCTGGGGGATGGACTATATGAACTCCCAAGAAGCCTTCCTACTGCTAAATCTGGGGAAAGGAGCTGTGAATCAATTAATTTTGACACCTTTTGAGGTTTCACCCAAGTTAAAATACTTAAATTTTATATAGATAATATAAATATATAATATTTAAATATTATCTTGGAAGCCAGTAGATATACCGTGTGTGTGTGTGTGTGTGTGTGTGTGTGTGTGTGTGTGAATTCCAAACTGGGACTGAGTGAGGCCCATGAGCTCTTGACGCCATTTTTTTCTTCCTTCATATTTTTTAGGTCCATCACCAGAGCCTACTACAGGAACTCAGTAGGTGGCCTTCTCTTATTTGATATCACCAATCGCAGGTCCTTCCAGAATGTCCACGAGTGGTTAGAAGAGACCAAAGTCCATGTCCAGCCCTACCAGATTGTGTTTGTTTTGGTGGGTCACAAGTGTGATCTGGACACCCAACGTCAAGTGACCCGACACGAGGCAGAGAAAGTTGCTGCTGGGTATGGTATGAAGTACATTGAGACCTCAGCCCGAGATGCCATTAATGTGGAGAAAGCCTTCACAGACCTGACTAGAGAAATCTATGAGCTGGTCAAAAAGGGGGAGATTACCATACAGGAAGGCTGGGAAGGGGTAAAGAGTGGCTTTGTGCCAAATGTCGTTCATTCCTCAGAAGAGGTTGTCAAATCAGATAGGAGATGCCTATGTTAGCCAACCCTAGTAAGCCAGACACAATTTTTATTAATAAAACGTAACTACTAACTGAACAGAAATGTAATGGAGAGTTGTAGCATACTAGTGTGCTCACCAGTCGGTGAGAGTAACTTTAGCCACAGATGAGAATGATGTCACATTCCCAATAGCTCTATTTCCAAATGGGAAATCCAGACCTTGTCCGAAAGGCACAATGGGGGATGTTTGTGTCGAGAGTCTGTGGGAGCTGGAACAGAGAGGAAACAAACAAAAAAAAAAAAACAGAAACAAAAAACCAACCTCCCTCCCAACCCCAGAACTGTGATATTCCAAGGGAATTGTAGGTGAAGTGTCTGAGCTCAGGGATCGCTATCACTCCTATGTTCTGCCTCCTCTCCCCAGCAGCCCTGGCGTTTCAGAATAGCTTCTCCTACAGTGAGGTGGGGGCTGCTGGAGCTGCTCTCCAAGGACCCTTCCAGCCCCCAAACTGTACAGTTCTAATAGACATAATGCCTTGGGATCATTTTTGAGGGGATGGGGAGGAGAAGGGGAAAGGTTAGCCCCTGGGATTTTGTTGATGTGGAGAGCTCTTGGGATGGAAACATCTTCCACCAATTCCGATGAACACTTGCTGTGCAACTTAATGTCCAAGAGAGAGATGCTTGGGTGCTGAGAGGCTAAATAATTTGCCCAGAATTACATAGCCAGCATGAGGCAGGTCTTGAACCCAGGTCTTTCTGATATGAAATGGCTTTTTATCCACTATACCACAATGCCTCTCAAAAGTTTAGTGGGTCGTGATTGCTAATCTAACAAGTGGGAGAGAAAACTTCAAAACCTATTCTTTCTAAAGTCCTGGTCCTGGACAGGCTTCAGCCCATCTGTGTGAGGAGTCCTGACAGTAAACTTTAGCTTCCACAAAGTTTGTCTCTCCTTCACCCTGATCCTACCCTTTTCCAAAAGGAACAAATCAGGTCTTAAACTCTTTCTTCAGTGACAAGTTGAGAAACCAGCTGTTGTAGGTTTGGAAAATACACCCACGTATCCAGAGGCCTGAGTGTCCACTTTCAATCCAGGCTGTCTTTGTTCTTGTGAAGCTGGGGAGCCTGGATAGCCAGGGGGATGACAAGTGGCAGCTGAACTCCTCTACTAGGAAATCATTCAGAACATCTCAAGCTACACTCAAGGAGTGCCCTGGTCCATTTCCTCTAAGTCATTCACATCATTTGGGGAAATACAACAAGAAATTTTGTGCCGAATCGAGCAGAGATGCAATAGCTTGTTGGGAACATGGAATGACAGTGATTCCATTTGAGAACCAGAAGAACAAAGCAGAAGGAAGGACCTTTGGGGGATTACCTAGTGTGGACACTACATGGGCCTCTTTTAATGAGAGGTGGCAGACTGGCCTCAGGCCAAGGATGAGAGCAGACATCAACAGTCAATGGGATATTTATTCAGAGCTCCTGATGTGTGTGTGTGCCTAGTGCTGTACCAAGCAAGAGGCAGAAGGAAAGCTCCCAGGCTAATAGGAAGACAACTTACCCACATTAACAGATGATGAAATAGACCTTTAATGAAAGACACACACACACACACACACACACACACACACACACAGCCAGGTCAGTTTCTTCTCTACTTTATGGTAGCTGTACAGGTCCTTGAGCAGAAAAAAAAATGGAATGAATCTGTGAAGCTGAAAACATCTGGGGGGGGGGGGGGGGGGCGGGGGGGGGACCACAGTGCACAGATCTGAAGTCAGAAAGTCCTGAATGACCCTGAGCACAGTCACTGAGTGTCGGCTTCAGTCTCCTCACCTGTAAAATGGGGATAATAATAGCCTGTACCTCAGAGGATTGTTGTGAGAATCAAATGAGAGAATACTGTTAGAGTACTTAGAATTGCTCTTATTTCTTCCCCATCAAGGGAATGATCAAAGAGGTAGATTTTTTTTCTTAGTTGGGAAAACTAACAGCATAGGTGGGGGCTCTCTGAAAAATGACGACTGTGTTAGTTTCTCCAGTAGAATGAAAGCTGGATGCCTCCTGGTGTTTGGCATTTTTTTCAGTGTCTTACATATGAGGAATAACTGGGTGAGATACCTCTGAAATAAGAACTTGAGAGCTCAGTTCCACCTTTCTCACCCCATTTAACATCCTAACCTGGCAAGAGTGCTGAGTTCAAAATCAATATGGATTCACTCCACCCACACCCATTGGTTACTTATGTGCTGGATGCCACAGATATTACACTGAGATGCTCACTTTCCGAGGTGGTCTTTCCCCTCACTTGATTCTCCCAACAACTCCATGAGGTCAGACAGGCAGGGATATTGTCCCCATTTTACAGGTACCAAATTTTATTGGCCCCAGAGAGAAAAAAGCTCTGAGGTCAAGCACTTAGTGACTGACAGACGAGATTCCAATCCAGATCCACAGTATATCACTCCACACTGTCCCTCGCTGCCACTACTGATATTAGATTTGGGTAGGAGGGACCTTAGCTATTATTTAGGCCAGTTCTCCTCTCCCTTCAACAGCTGGGAACTGGTGGGGAAATATCACAATATTTGTTTTTTCAGCAGTACATTTTATTAGAGTGCACACCCAGGGAATTGAATTCTTTTTAAAAGATAAAGTATTTATTAAATACTCAACTGTTTTATTTCTTTTTATTCATTAAAAATACACTAAGATTTAGCTAAACCTAAATTTTAAATTAACCAAACTTTCCAAATGAGCCACAACTTTGGGGAAGAGGTGTTAGGTATGACTGGCCATGAGTAGCAGCATCCTGTACTCTCCACTTGGGTTTTGGTACCACCAGACCATAAGCTTTTGAACTGTTTCCATATAAAGAAAGGTTCTTGGTATTCAATGTTGGCTATATTTTTACTCCAAAAGCTTGAGTTCTTGCCCTAGTTAGTTATAATCTAATCATGATTCCTTTTCACAAGAACTTCCATCATTGAAGGAATATGGCAGAGAAAATCCCAGTTCAGCTATTAGAGATAATAAATAATTGATGAGAGGAAACCCAAAAGGTCTAGCTTGTGGTGGACAATTTCACAAGAGAATCCACATTTGATCTGAATTAGGAAGTATATTAGTGATGGGAAAACTAGTGGCCAGTGAGCTTGACTTTGATTCCAAGCAATCTCTTGGTCACATTTTTGAGCATTAAGCAGAGGAAAGAATTAATTACCATGAACCAACATGGAATTGTCAAAAATACATACTAGGCAAACCCTATGTTTTTGTTTTTGACAGGGTTATTATATGATTCTATCAGGGAAACAGTCCTAAGGTGCCATTGGCACTGCCAACTTGCTGTGATTTTGGACAAGTCATTTAAACTCTCTGGGCCTCAGTTTTCTCATCTGTAAAGTAAAAGGGTTCTACTACATTACTCCTAAGGTCTTCATTCTAAATCTGTAATACATGAAAGTAGCCTGTTGAATCCTTGTGGAAAAGATGGAGGGACATATAATGGCATGCCACAAAGCTCTGTGCCTCCTTTTTTTCAAAGCCCAGTTACTTTCACGAAGGCAACATGCATCTGGAAGGGACTGCTAATACCTTGGATAACAGAATCAGAATCCAAAAAGAACGGCTGGGCCAAATCTAAGAAGATTAAATTTAATGGGGAAAAATGGAGGCCTACACTTGGGTTAACCAATCAACGATACAGCTGTCTAGGGTGGGGAGATATGGCAGTGAAATAGTAAATGTCCAAGGGAGGAAACTTGAAAGCCAAGTCATTCCATAGATTAGTCAGAAGACAGGAGGGAGAGTGACTTTTGTCCCCAAGTATTCAAAGGACCCCCTATGGAACAGCAACTTTGTCCTGGTGCCCCAAATCAGGATGGAAAGCAGCAGGGTCTCCATCTTTGAGCTTCCCCATGGGGCTTACAGCTGTTCCATGCCTTCTTCCTTTATCACCTTCTCCTGTTGATATGCTAATACTCATCCTTTGGACTTCTGGCCCCTGTTTATCCCTCTGGGAGCTGGGTATCTCCAGGAACCCAAGTACTCCTTTCCAGCCCCACCCCACCCCCCAATAAAAGAGGGTTTGTGAAGTATGAGCTCTTCTGAGAGAAGCTGGTCTCCTAAAGTGTTCAACATTGACCTTCTCAGCCCCCAAGTAGAGCTCACCATACCTCTTCTTGCCTTTGGGGGAAGGGGTGTATCTATCTATCATCTCTACCCCTCCATTACCTCCCACCAAGGCAAAAGTAGAAACATAAAATCTCCAGTCTGCCTCCCTCAAGTGATCAGTCTTCTACTAGAACAGCCTATCCTGTCCTGTCCCTTTACTACCTGAGAGGAATTCCTCTGTACTCTCTCAATACCAATAGTAGTGACTGTCTCTTAAGGTACTGAGTTCCCCTTCACTGCAGGTCTGCAAGTGGAATCTGGCTAATCACTTGCTGAGAATGGAGTAACAAGTTTTGTGGTTCTATTTAAGGGCTGACCTGAATGACCTATGAGATCCTTTCCAGCCCCGGGCCTATGATGAAAGAGGCCATAGACATGAGGAGGATCAGGGAATTTGAGGGCAGCTCTCTGGTGATGGTGGTAGTGGGGAACCACAGAATCTCCCTTGATTTGATTTTCTGGGCTCAGTTTCTCTGTAAAATGGAAGGGGGATTGGAAAGAGAGGTGGGCTTGATCAGTCTTTGACCCTGTGTTACCACAATAGACCTTCTTCTGGTGGGAGGTGGGAGAGAGTGATAAATAATAGTGAAACATTCCAGTTCTTAGTTCCAATTTCCAAGGAACTAGTTTTAAAGAAACCCATCTTTTGGAGCAGGGCAGATATCACAAAAATATAAAGGCTCCTTTACCTGCCAGAAGGGAACAAGATAAAGTTAGTGTTCTGAGACTGTTCCCTATGAGTTAGGGAGGGAAAAGAGTACATTCGTCTAAATCTCTTGGGGCATTCAGGAACTTTCCCCAAGGAGCCCTATGATCATTACTGAACAGCTGAAAAGGATTTCAGTGGTTTGCTCATCCAACCCCTTCATTTTACAGAGAAAGAAACCAAGGCCCAGAGAGGTCACCCAGCATGAGGGCCTAGCCCTGTAAAGCATTGTCAGATACACTGTCTCACCTTTGACCTTCTCCACAATTCCAGCTCTAACACTAACTCCCTTTGTGACACTGGGAAAGCCCATTCCCCAGTCTGGGTCTCTATTTCCTCTGTCCAGTGAGGGGGTTAGACTAGATAATCTCTGACTTCTCCTTTGAGTTTGTGAGGTCAGCCCTGCAAGTCATTCCCCTTCTACAGATGAGAAAATTGATGGCCAGATGATATCCAAGATCACCCAACTAGTAATTTTTGCTTTTCATGATGATGGAAAGGAGCATGAGTAATTCAAAATGCCACTACATTTATTCTGAAATGCCCATATGAATGTGGGCATGTCATGAATTCCCAAACAAATAAAGGCACAGGGGAAGGGCCTTCTCAGGAGCAAGCGTGAGGTTGGCTGGATGAGAAGCCAACCATGTGCTGAGCGCTGCCCCAAAGCAGAATATGGATCCAGCCTAGGGGGCCATGATTCTGATTCCAGCCTCTGCCACTTGTCAATTGGCAAACCTCCCTGGCCTGTTTTCTCCTCAGTAAAGTGAGAGGCTTGGCCTAAGTGGGCCCCAGGTCCCTCATGATCCTTAGAATTTTGTCTAGAGACACAACTTTGGAGCAGTAAGATATGGTTCAGACTGAGCTCCCTGCTTCCAACAAAGGTACAAACAGACAATGAGTTGATCCTAGCTTTCCTTGGAGACCCAGGTCAAGTATCCCCTCTATCAGGAAGGAAATCCTCCCCAGGAAGGGCTCTTTCCCTGGTCTCCTCACTCCTATCCCAAGTGTATCAGACATCTTGGAGAGGACTTTCCTATGCATCTAGCACATTAGAAATGTGTTCTAGTTGTCATATGCTGTCTTGTCCTCACTGGACTTCCAGGTCCTTTGGAACAGGGCCCGAATCATTTGTCACCTCTATCCCCAGCACCTAACCCTGGCAGTCACAGTGGGTACTTAATGTGATGAACTGAATTGCATTTTAGGCATTCCCTAGCTTGAGAGAGTGGTGTTTTGGTTGAATAGACCAGTTGCAAGGCTTTATATACAAGTAAACAACAACTGGGTCAATCCAAGACTTCATCACCTACTCAAATTTGAAAGCAAGGTTATTTAGTGAATAATTGAGTTTGACTGTATAGGACCAGCTCTGAAAAGGGCAGAGGCAAAATTTCTCTAAAGTCTTTGCTAGAGAAATTCATTCTGTGTACACTTTCCCATCTGCTGGCATTTTCTAGTCAAATTCTGACTGGAAGTACTCAGAAAATCTAAGATTCAGCAGGTAACTGTAAAATTTATTTGCTAACTAGACTAGACTAGAGAGAAACTTTTGTTGTTCAAAGCACATGTTTCAGTGATCTGATAACTGGACACTAAGCCAAGAATGAATCGCCGTTAAAGGACTTCTAAGGACTTAGCTTTACAAGCTCACTCACTAGATATGTCAGCGTGAACACAAGAAAAAACGGAAACTAACTTTTCTGGTATCCACGGATCACATTCAAAACTGCATGTTGGAGCACAGATCCGTGGTCTGAATTTCAAAAACTCCCAAATAAAATACTACTATATACTTTCCCTTGCCTTCTGTTATGCACTGTAATGAAATGTGAAGAAAATGCTGTATTTTGTTGTCTGTGAATCAAAACATGCTTGTATTTATTAAAATGGTCAATAATGTGATTGTGAGATTCCACATGTAAAAAACAAACAAATCCAACAACAGAAAACTCTGTTTCTTTTTCCTTGGTCATAGTTCTGTGTTAATGGATGTTCAGCACCATGCCTAAGAATTCAATACAAAAGACCAATAAAAAAACAAGGTGCATTGTTTATAACGGAATTCAATGTGATCTCAAAGCTTAAAAAAAAACAAAAGTGGGTGTGATTTTTTTTTTCTGCTTGTGTATTCTACACATGTAAAAGAAGCCCTCTTTGGAGTAGTTTCCCACAGGTTAGAATTGGAAGGGATCTTAGAGGTGAGTAATTTGGAGATGGGGGGGGGAGCTCTGAGGGCATCTAGGCTGTGCTAACATCCCTGACAGAAGAAGCAGAGTCCTGGATTGGAGACCAAAAGCCTCAAGGCTTGCCCCCTTGGTCAAGTTACCTCCCCCTTGGGGCCTGTTTCCTCCTTTGTAAAAAGAAAGAATTAAGCTTACTGATCTCCAGGGAACTTCTAGTATTAACCCTATGTCATCTATTCTCTGCTTGAAAGACAGGGAGCTCATTTTCTCATAAGGCATCCCATTCTACACATCAGAAGACTCTTCCTTAGGTTGATCTGAAGTCTGCCTTCCTGTAACTTTCACATTCTAGTCTAGTTCTGTCACCTAGAGCAGTAGAGGGACATGTAAGCCTGTGGTTTCTGGGTTTAACCTCCCAGTCAAACCTCAACTAGTCCTTGCATGGCCAAGTACCCTCCCTAGAACAGCTCTCGCTGCTCTTGAATGAAATCTTTCCAGACATCGAGCAGAGTTCAGTCTCTCTACACCTTCACCCCGCTTCTCTTGGTCCTGTCCTCTGGATACCGGCAAATAAATACAAAGCCCTCTTCCTAAGAAAACTCTTTAAACATTTAACAATAGTTCTCATGTCCCTTCGGAATCTTTTCTTTCCCAGGCTAAATACCTTGAGTTCCTTCACCCACTCCTTAGATCACATAGTCTCAAGGCATCACAGACATTACTCCTTATATGACATATACCAGGAACACGGGGAGCAAATTCCCTTCCTCTGGGCAGCCTTCTATTTCTCAGTGGCTTTGCCAAAGCATAATGTCCAGAATAACATACAGTGCTGGGGATGTAATCTATCTAGGGCAAATGACAGAGGGACTGTCTGGACTCAACTTATTTGAATGAAGCCAAGGACTTCAGTAACATGAATTCCTATTAATTGGGCATTGAGCCTTTACTAGCTACTGCTTTAAGGGGTCTGGGTACAAAAAACTGGTGTAAGTCCGATCTTCAAGGAATTTTCCACTCTAAGGGGGCAAACAACACATACACATACACTTACAAGCATCCCCAGTCCCCAGAAGTATGAAGGCAGAGACCAGGAGAAACCTCCTGAAGCAGGGGTCCCTTAATTTGAGACCTAAAAGAAACCAGGGACTCCAAGAGACAGGTGGGGAGAGAGGGTCTTCCAAGCATAACAACACAGATGCCAGGAGTGTGAGAAGACTGGAAAGCCAGGGCTTTTCATGCCAAATGAAGGACCTTCTATTTGATCTTGGAGGCAGTAGAGAGCCCCTGGAATTTGTAGAGGGGTGGAAGGGTAATCCAATCAGATCCATTCTTCAAAATACCAGTTTGGAAGCTGAATAGAATCAGGCAGTAAACACAGTCTGTGATAAAGACTGAGGATACAAAGAATTGCAAAAGATGGTCCCTGACCTCAAGGAGCTCACAATCTGATGGGGGCAGTAACATGCAAACAAGCTATTTCCAAACTGTACAGATGGCAGTATAAATGGGAGATAATCAATAGAGGGAAGGCACTGGAATTAAGACAGATGGGGAAAGGTTTCCTGGAGAAGGTGAGATTTCAGCTGAGACTTCAGGAAAGCCAGGAAGGATGAGAAGAGAGAGTATTTCAGGCAAGGGGAGAGTCAGAGAGAATTCCTGGAGCTGGAGGACGGAGGATCTTGTGTGGGGGAAGAGCCAGGAGGCCAGTGTCACTGGATCACACAGTATGTGAGAAGGTATAAGATATAAGAAGGCTTGGGACAGGGGAAAAGGGAGGTTCTGAAGGGCTTTGACATGCGATCCTGAAGGCAATAGGGAGCTACTGGAGTTACTTGAACAAGAGAGTGACATAATGGGGCCTGTGTTTTAGGAAAGTCATTTGGCAGCTGAATGGAGGATGGACTGGTGTGAGGAGAGATGAGGCAGGCACACCTGCCTGTAGCTACTGCAGTAGTCCTGGGTGAAGTAAGGGCCCAAACCAAGGAGGGAGAAGTGTCAGGGGAGAGAAGGGGGTATATTTAAGAGATGCTATAGAGGCCTGGGGAGTGAGAGATAACGAGGACTCAAGGCTGACTCCTAGGTTGTGAGTCTAGCCAATAGGGAGGATGGTGGTGCCCTCTCCAGTAACAGGGTGGGAATAGAATTAATTCAATTTGGAACAGGTTGAATTTAAGATGTTTACCATATATCCAGTTCTAGATACCTATTAGGCACTTGGAGATGTGTGAGTAGAATTTAGCAGAGATAAAGTGCCAGGTCTAGAGTCAGAGATCCAACCTCAGACATTTACTAGCTATATGGCCCCGAACAAGTCACTTGACCTCTTACTGTCTCAATTTCTTTATTTGTAAAATGTGGATCATTATAGCCCTACCTCCCAAGATTGTTGTAATAATTAAATGAGATAATAAAGTGTAAAGTGCTTGGCATGTGGTAAACACTATAGAAATGTTACTTATAATAATTATTAGTAGAAGTAGATAAGAATCATTAGCATAGAGATAAGTGAAGCCATGGAAGCTAATAAGATCACCAAATGAAACAATAGAGAGAGAGAAGGGGACCCAGGACAGAACCTAGAAGGTCCCCTATGGTAAGAGGGAGTGATCTGGAGGAAGATCCAGCAAAAGAGACAGGGGAGTGGTCAAAAAAGTGGGAGGATGAAGGATAGAGTGGGGGGGGGACCAAAGGGAAGCTCAAATGGCAATCCAGGCTGTAAGCTGTGAGGAAGAGGGCAGATTAAAGAGATGTTGTGGAGACAGGAACAAGATTTAATAAATGATTGGATGTGTAGAATGAGTGAGAATGAGGAGTTGAGGATGCTCCTGAGGTTGGGAACCTGACAGGAATAGGGGAGTAGGTTTGGTGGGGATAGGGAGATTCTTTTTGATCATGTTAAGATGCCCACAGAGCATCCAGTTTGAAATGGCCAACAGGAGATGTAGGCCTGGAGCTCAGGCAAGAGACTAAGACTCAATATATAGATCTAATCACTGTCAACAGAGACATCGTTGGACTCAAGGGATCTAGTGATACATTGAGGAAGGAGACCCAGAAGGTCCAAGATAGAGTCTTGGAATCCATTCACTGGTCATCATCATGGTTGATGAGTCAGCAAAGGAGAGTAAGAAGGGAAAATCAGAAGAAAGCAGTGTCACCGAAAACTGAGAGGAAACAGGGTCCAGGAAGACAGAGGGGTCAACATACAATAGAGATATCAAAGAGAGAAGTGTTCAAATGTGGCAGAACAGTCAAAGAGAATGAGGATTGAGAAGATTTCATTAAAATTGGCAATTAAGAGAGGGTTGAGAACTTTGTAGAGAGAGGTTTTGGTTGAGTGATGAGGTGAGAGTCTAGATTGCAGGAGATCTAAGAGAATGACAGGGAAGTAAGGAGAAGCATGGAGTATAGATGACTTTTTCAAGGAGTTCTCCAGAGAAGGGGAAGAAATGTATGGGATGATTACTAAGGAAGATGGTAGAATCTAGTGAAAGGTTTTTGAGGATGGAGGAGGCTTGATCAGGCTTTTAGGTGGCAGGAAAGGAACCAGTCTATAAGGAGAAATTGAAGATGAGAAACAGAGAAATGATTGACGGTGCAATCTGCTGAAGAAGACTGGAGGGGATGGGATTTCCAAGATCTGAAAATGTTACAGGATGTGATGTTATACAAAGTTCCTGGTAAATACTTTCGTTGGACCCCAAGTGAAGATGATGAAGAGTGGAAGGTAAAAATGATCCTTTTGAAAATGACTAAGTTTTACTTTGCTTTCCTGTTTTCCCCATTATTTCCACTTTATATCCTTGACAAATTATTTTTTCAAACAATTTAAAAATAAAACAAACAAGTGAAGACTTATTCTACCTGATTGTGCTCTTAACTTTATTTTGATAGATGGATAGAGATAGAGATAGACATAGGGGAAAATCCTTTAAAAATTGGTACATGATCCACCTGAGAATATGGTAGTGGAAGAGATTGTAAGCCTTCCTGCAAATGTCCTAAAAATAATAATATAAACAAAGCTACTAGCCATTCACATGATAAAAGTAAAGTAAACACAAAAGACTATGAACCAGCCAAAAAGTTGTTCTTGAACATCTTTTATGGTCTACACTTGTGATTCCAGCAGAGGTAACATATATCCATAGCCATTCCGCAACTCCTGGGTGTCTTGGGTTACTGGCAGGGCCTTACCTAGGTCCATCCAGACAGGCTGTATATGTCATAGGAAGGACTTAAAGCCACATGCTCTTGACTCTGGGGCCAGTTCTCTCTCCAATGCCTCTCTCAATAATGTTGCTGTATGTCCTTTGTTTTCGATGAGCACTAATGACATCATGGGTAATGTCTTGACCCATGGGCCAACTGGATTTAAGTGAGGCAGAGTTGCACAAAGTCATCAGCCTCATTCTCTCTTCTAGAGTCATCAAAGTCCAGTGGCAGGACGAAAGTCCTGACAAAAGTCAAGACAACTGCAGACGACCCGGAATGCAGTGGGTGACCTTGGCGTCTTCAATGTCTGACCAACCTCTAAGCACTCCACAGCACTCCTTCACCCACCTTCGTGAGGATTTGAACAACTTCTCATCCTGGCAGGGGAAGTCTTCACATGCTTGGGGCAGATACCCCCCTAACTCACTGACAGACTTGAGGCCCATCAGTTACTGTCAACCTGGGTTAGCTCATCTGCTGAGATGATTTTACTGGGGTATGGCTGCTGTACATGCTATAGTTCCTTGGAGCCATAGGTGAGGGTTGGGTGCCAGATGGTCACCAAAAGTAGATGAGCAGCCCTGAAAAGGGCTCAGCAAGCCCTCACATCAGAGGTGCTTGTCCTCCTGAACACCCCATAGCCTTCCTCTCAATATAATAAAAGAAACAAAGGAAAAAGCACCAAAAGAAATGCACATGAAAACAAATTTCACACAAGAAATTGTGTTGGCACAGTCAAAAAGAAAAAGAAAAAATTTTTTTAAAAATTTAAAAAAAACTAGCAAGAAAAAATCACCAGATTGAGTGATTAAGAGGGAAGGACTTGGTATGACTACAAAATCCCCGGGGAGGGGGAGAAGGGGGAAGGGGCAGGGAGGGATTGAAGCCAGGATTTCTACATCTACATCTACACAAAAAATCATGAGAAAATTCACCAAAATGGAGATTTAGAGAGAAAAATCTAAGGATAACAATTAACCACTTGAAAAAGTTGGGTTAACATGATGAAAAATGCTCTCTATCTTCAGAGAGAACTGATGGACTCTAGTACAAAAAATTGAAGCATACTTTTTCAATTTATTTCTATTGCTTTTTTTTGCAACATGGCAAATATGGAAATGTTTTACAGGACTTCATATGTATAATCAACATACTGCTTGCTTTCTAATGGGGTAGGAGAGAGGGAGAGAATTTGGAAATCAAAATGTTAAAAAAAAATTAATGTTAAAAATGTTTTAAAGTAGAAAAAATTAGTAAATTTTTTGGATATTTTTCAGTGCCAGCTTAACATAAAGTCAGAATCCCTGACAATGCAGTGGAAGCAGACAGACAAGCTCAGAAAATGGACACCTTAACAAGATTTCAGCATACTGCAACAGGTGACTGCTCTAGAGAACAGATCAGAGGGAGCTGGGCTGAGGACACTAATAAAGTATAAAATAATTTGATCACTTTATTTCATAGACAAGTTTGAAAAATTATAAGAAAATTATAAGAAACAAAAAACAAACAAGTGGTACTCTATAAAGAGAAAGAATCCATAGAACTCTACCAAGAAGACCTTAAAATTCAATTCTCCCAGACATATTATGATGGAACTTGTAAATTACCAAACAAAACGAAGAAAAAACCTTCGTACCACAACAACTCCACAAGACTCAGATGGAAAACGCCATCCACATCCAAAGAAAGAAATTTGGAGTCTGAATGCAGATCGAAACAGATTATTTGCTGCATTTTTTGTTTTGTTTTTTCTCTCTTGGTTCCTCTCATTTGTTCTAATTCTTCTATATGACTAATGTGAAAATATATTTAATAAAAATGTATATATAGAGCCTGCTGTCTTGGGGAGGGGAGAGGGGAGGGAGGCAGAGAAAATTTAAAACTTATGGAAATAAATGTTGAAAGCTAAAAATAAATTATTAAAAATATTCATAGTAGTCATGCTGTGAATGAAAACAGACATGAAAAAAACCTCAAGAAAAATAAAGAAAGTAAAAAGCATATGCTTCAATCTGTATTCAGACATCATCAGTTCTTTCTCTGGGGATGGAGCGCATTTTTCATCATAAGTCCTTCAGAGCTATCTTGGATCATTGTATTGCTAAGTATAGCATTCTCTGCTGATCATCTTACAGTACTGCTGTTACTTCATACGCAGTACATTTCACTTTGCATCAGCCCTTGCAACTCTTTCTAGGATTTTCTGAGAACATCTCAAGCATTGTTAAGGCACAAGCTCAGTTCTCGTGTGAACAGTCTCGGGTCAGGTAAAGGTGAGGGCTTAACAGCTGAGCTCTCATGAGGCCCCCCAGAGAACAAGTGGGAATTGAGGAGTGAGACACGAGTTATATCTTGTTTTTCCACCTCTTCTCAGTGGGAACTTGCTGGGGAGAGCATCCCACCCTTGAGGTGGGTCCGTGGACTGAGCAGGTTTTGTTAATTGGCTAAGGGGCTGAGAGCACGCTGTCCATGAGTGAATTATGCAGCTGGGAGAGCTTAAATGTGGACAGAAAAGCCTGAGAAGAGGGGTTTCCTTTCTCCTCAGGGAGGAGAAGGAAGCTCCCATGGGGAGAACTTGCCCTGAATGCTGACATGTAGCTTGTATCAGTAATAAAGCCTACACCTCTGCTTCACTCTGGCGGTCTCTTCTCTCGTATGTTTATCTAGCTGGCCACCGAAGACCTGGAATAGGTAAGAGGACCCGGCAGCCCATGGCATTAGGCCGGACAGATCATCATTTCCCAAGTTACAATAGTATTTCATTACAATCACATACTACAACTTATTGTCATTTCCCAATTGATGGGTATCCCCTCAATTTCTAATTCTTTACCCCCAGAAAAGAGCCACTATAAATATTTTTGTATGTATAGGTCCTTTTCCCTTTTGGTTTTTTTTTTATCTCTTTCTGGATACAGACTGGGTAGTGGTATTGCTAGGTCAAAGAGTATGCATGGTTTTATAGCCCTTTGGGCATAGTTCCAAATTGCTCTCCAGAATGGTTGAATCAGTTCACAATTCCACTCACAGTGTATTAACGTCCCACTTTTTCTACATTCCATCCAACATTTGTCATTTTCCTTTTCTGTCCTACTAGACAATCTAATAAATATATATTACCACAGATTTTTTAAAATTTGCATTGATCCAATCAATACTGTAACACTATAGTCAGCCTTTTCTTCATATGGCTATAGATAGCTTTGGTTACTTCATTTGAAAACTGTTCACATCTTTTGATCATTTATCATCTAGGGAATGGCTTTTATTTTTATAAATTTGACTTAGTTCTCTATATGTTTGAGGAAGCAGGCTTTTATCAGAAAAACTTGCTTCAAAATGTTTTTTCATTTGCTATTGTTAACTGTATTTCCCTCCATCCCATCCTCCCCATTTATTCTATTTTGTCTCTCCATTCACTCTATCCCTCCGCAAAAGTGTTTTGCTTCTGACTACTCTCTCCCCCAATCTCCCTCCCTTTTTTCACCCCCCCCACTCTGATCTCCTCCCCTTCTTCCATCCCTGTAGGGTAAGATAGATTTCTATATCCAACTGAATGTGTATTTTATTCCCCCTTTGAACCAACTGCAATGAGAATAAGGTCCACTCACTCCCCTTCCCCTGGAAAAGCTTTTTCTGGGAGTGGAGCCAAGATGGCTGAGTAGAAAGACTCATGTATGCTAGCTCCAAACCCACAGCCCATATATTTCCTGCAAGAAGAACTCCCCACAAATTCTGGATCACTGCAAGGCCTGCAGAAACACAGTGGAAAAGATTTCCGTTCCAGAGAGCCCTGGAGAGCCATCCCCAGGGTCCGTCATGCCCCGGAAAGTGGAGTCCACCCCAGCGCTGCCCTGGCCGGGTGGCCCCAAAGGAGCAGATCCAAGCAGGCTTCAGGGACAGAATCTCTGGCGGCCGGGAAGGTCCCTCCAACCACAGATGCTACAGGTCAGTGAGAGAGACGTCTGGGCTGGCCGAGAGGGGAGGGGAGTGTCTCCGTGACTCGGGCCCCCTCGGGAGGCAGCGGCAGAGGCAGCAGCTGCGGACTAGGACTCCTCGAGCAGCAGGCAGAAGCTCCGGTCTCTGCATAAACCCCCTGAGGGAGCTGAGCCTGGGAGGCAGCCGTGCCCCCACCTGCCCCATTACTGAAGGTCTCTGCATAAAGCCCCTGAGGGAACTGAGCCTGGGAGGCGGCCCTGCCCCCACCCCAGCACCAGAACTTAAGCTCACATTAAATAGCAGCCGCGCCTGCCGCAGAAAGCCCATTTGAATCTCAGACCCCAAGCACTAGCTGGGTGGATCTAGGCGGGGGTGGACAGGAATCTCAGAAGTCAAATAACTGGCTGGGAAAATGCCAGAAAAGGGAAGAAAAATAAGACTATAGAGAGCTTCTTTGAGCAGGTGCCAATGTTCCCGCCTTTCAATTCTGATGATGAGGAACTATTCTTACCATCAGGGAAAGATGTGGAGGGCGGGGCCTCTGTATCCCAGGCATGCCAGGTGGATGTCCAGTGGGCTCAGGCCTTGGAAGAGCTTAAAAAGGATTTTGAAAATCAAGTTAGACAGGTGGAGGAAAAACTGGGAAGAGAAATGAGAGAGATGCAAGAAAAATATGAAAAACGGGTCAATAACCTGCTAAGGGAGACCCAAAAAAATGCTGAAGAAAATAACACCTTGAAAAATAGGCTAACTCAATTGGCAAAAGAGGTTCAAAAAGCCAATGAGGAGAAGAATGCTTTCAAAAGCAAAATTAGCCAAATGGAAAAAGAGGTTCAAAAGCTCACTGAAGATAATAGTTCTCTCAAAATTAGAATGGAATAGATGGAGGCTAATGACTTTCTGAGAAACCAAGAAATCACCAAACAAAACCAAAAGAATGAAAAAATGGAAGAGAATGTGAAATATCTCATGGGAAAAACAACTGACCTGGAAAATAGATTCAGGAAAGACAATTTAAAAATTATGGGAATACCTGAAAGCCATGATCAAAAAAAAGAGCCTAGACATCATCTTTCATGAAATTATCAAGGAAAACTGACCTGAGATTCTAGAACCAGAGGGCAAAATAAGTATTGAAGGAATCCATCGATCACCACCTGAAAGAGATCCAAAAAGAGAAACTCCTAGGAACACTGTGGCCAAATTCCAGAATTCCCAGATCAAGGAGAAAATATTGCAAGCAGCTAGAAAGAAACAATTCCAGTATTGTGGAAATACAATCAGGATAACACAAGATCTAGCAGCTTCTACATTAAGGGATCAAAGGGCGTGGAATAGGATATTCCAGAAGTCAAAGGAACTAGGACTCAAACCAAGAATCACCTACCCATCAAAACTGAGTATAATACTTCAGGGGAAACTATGGTCTTTCAATGAAACAGAGGACTTTCAAGCATTCTTGATGAAAAGACCAGAGCTGAAAAGAAAATTTGACTTTCAAACACAAGAATGAGAAGAAGCATGAAAAAGTAAACAGCAAAGAGAAGTCTTAAGGGACTTACCAAAGGTGAACTGTTTACATTCCTACATGGAAAGACAATATTTGTAACTCTTAAAACTTTTCAGTATCTGGGTAGTTGGTGGGACCACACACACACATACACACACACACACACGCACACACTCACACACACATACACACATGCACGCACATACAGAGACAGAGAGCACAGAGTGAATTGAATAGGATGGGACCACATTTTAAAAGAAATTAAGGTAAACGGTGAGAGAGAAATGTATTGGGAAGAGAGAGGGAGAAATGGAATGGGGCAAATTATCTCTCATAGTAGAGGCAGGCAGGAGACTTTTTAGTGGAGGGAAAAAGAGGAGAGCTGAGGAAAAAACATGAAGTTTACCCTCATCACATTCGACTAAAGTAAGGAATAAAATGCACACTCATTTTGGGATGAAAACCTATCTTACAACACAGGAAAGTGGGGAAGGAGATAAGCAGGGTAGGGGGGATGATGGGAGGGAGGGCAATGGGAGGAGGGAGCAATTTCAAGTCAACATTCTTGGGGAGGGACAGGATCAAAAGACAGAATAGAAACATTGGGGAGCAGGATAGGATGGAGGGAAATACAGTTAGTCTTACACATCATGACTATTATCGAAGTCATTTGCAAAGCTACACAGATAGGGCCTATATGGAATTGCCTGCCTTCCCAAAGGGAATGAGTGGGGAGAGAGGGATGGGGATAATTTGGAACTCGAAGTTTTAGGAACAACTGTTTAGTATTGTTCTTGCTACTAGGAAATAAGAAATACAGTTAATGGGGAATAGAAAGTCATCTGGCCCTACAGGACAAAAGAGAAGATGGGGACAAGAGAAGGGAGGGATGATAGAAAAGAGGGCAGATTGGTGATAGGGAAAATTAGAATGCTCGGCGTATTTGAGTAGGGGGAGGGGATAAATGGGGAGAAAATTTGGAACCCAAAATTTTGTGAAATTGAATGTAAAAAGTCAAATAAATAAATTTATATTAAAAAAAAAGAATACTTGAAAGGTCTTTATTTCTTTGAATATTGATGTTTTCCCCTGAAGGATTATTCTCAGTTTTTCTGGGTAGGTGATTCTTGGTTGTAATACTAGCTCCTTTGCCCTCCCAAATATCATATTCCAAGCCCTCTGATGCTTTAAGGCAGAATTTGCTAAATCTTGTGTTATCCTGACTGTGACTCCACCATATTTGACTTGTTTCTTTCTGGCTGCTTGTAATGTTTTCTCCTTGATCTGGGAGCTCTGGAATTTGGCTATAATATTCCTTGGAGTTTTCATTTTGGGATTCCTTTCAGAAGGTGATTGGTGGATTCCTTTAATTCCTATTTTACCCTCTGGTTCTAGAATATCAGGGTAGTTTTCCTTGATAATTTCTTGAAAGATGATGTCTAGTCTTTTTTGATCATGACTTTCAGGTAGTCCAATAATTTTAAAATTATCTCTCCTGGATCTATTTTCTAGGTTAGTTATTTTTCCGAGATATTTCACACTGTCTTCTATTTTTTTCATTCTCTTGATTTTGTTTTATTGTTCCTTGATTTCTCATAAAATCATTAGCTTCCATTTGCTGAATTCTAATTTTTAACTTTAATTCTAATTGTTTTCTTCAGTGAGGTTTTGTACTTCCTTTTCCATTTGGCCTATTCTATTTTTTAATGAGTTTTTTTCTTCAGTGAATTTTTGTGCCTCTCCATTTGACCAGTTCTGGTTTTTTAATGCATTCTTCTCCCCATTGCCTTTTTGGACCTCTTTATCATTTGGTCTAGTCTGTCTTTTAAGGTTCTATTTTCTTCAGTATTTTTTGGTGCTTCTTTTACCAAGCTGTTGACTTATTTTTCATAATTTTCTTGTATCAATCTCATTTCTCGTCTCAATTTTTCCTGAATTGTTGGTTAAGATAGATAGATAGATAGATAGATAGATAGATAGATAGATAGATAGATAGATAGATAGATAGATATAGATATATCTAGATATCTATCTATAGATATCTATCTATATAGATATCTATATCTATCTACATATAGATAGCTATAGATATCTATATCTATCTATAGACAGCTTTAGATATCTATCTATCTATCTATCTATCTATCTATCTATCTATCTATCTATCTATCTGAAACAGTGCTCTCCAGACTTGTGATCTCACATTTAGCCTAGTTTAATGCTTTTCAACTAAGTTATCATTTTACTGCCACTGTATTCCCATAACATGTAGGCACTGGGGTGGTACAGTGGACTTGGTCAGGAAGACCTAAGTTCGAATCCATGGGTATTTAACCATTATATTCATACTATAATTTGTTCAGCAAATCCCCACTTTGGGGCCAGTTTTCAGGCAAAGGGTTAGCCATGGCAGCTGTCTGGTGGGGCAATGGGGTCAGGGAGCATGGTCCAGTAGTAAAAAGAGAGTTTCTAAAAATTAACCAAGGAAGCCTAATAAGGAAGGGGAGAAATATAACTATGTTGCATAAGCAAGCTTGCTGGAGTTTCAGCAGCCATGGGTGAAGTTTAAACCTTAAGTGTACCTAAGCTATGTAACAGGAGATACTTCTAGGAGAATGGGGACAAAGACTCCTCTGGCTAGCCAATATTTTTGTTATATGCATACCTTTTTCTCTTTCTGTGATCCATTCAGGGTATAGGCTTAGTACCAGTATCACTGGGTCAAAGGGCATTTAGGATGGTCAAAGGGCTTTCAGGATAGTTCCAAATGGCTTTCCAGAATCCCCAGACCAATCCATAGCTCCACCTACAAGGCATCAGTGCGTCTGCTTTCCTGCAGCTCTGGCAAGAGTTATTTGCCAATATGATTTAGAATGAGGCAGAACCTCAGCTGCTTCATTTTGAATTTATCTAATTATTAGTAAATTAGAATATTTTAAAATATGGTTTAATAGCTTGTTTCTTTCCTTGAGAACCACCTGTTCATCTGTTTATATCCATTTATCACTTACCAATTGAACAATGATATTCTTATAAACTTGAATACATTCGTTATTGTCATACAAATGGAACTTTTATCAGAGAAATATGCTGCAAAGATTATTTTTCCTCTTGTGTAACTGCTTTCCTTCTAAACTTGGCTATGTTGGGTTTGTTTGATGTGTAAAAGAAAATTATTTTTAATTCTAAGTTTTCAAAATTGTCCATTTTATCTTCTTCGATTCTTTCTAGCCTTTGGTCATGAACTCTCCCCAAGTCCAATAAATCTGAAAGATAATATCTTATTTTGTTCCTCTAATTTGTTATACTTTTTATATGTAGGTGATGTATCTATTATCTTGGTGTATGGTGTGAGGTGTTGACCTAAACCTAATTTCTGCCAAATTACTGTCTAGTTTTCCCAGTGTTCGTCTTTATGCCAGTAGCTGGGGTCTTTGAATTTAATGAACAGTAGGCTACTAGGTTTGTTTACTCCTGTATATTGGGTATTTCTCATCTGCCCCACGGATTGACATCTCACTCTCTTTAAACCAAATTGTTTTAATAATTACTGCTTCGTAATAGTTTGATATCGAACACTGCTAGACTCTTCCACTCTTTTTATTATCACCCTTGAGATTCTTGACCTTCTGTTTCCTCCAGATGAATTTCATGATTTTCTTCTAGTCTGACAAATAAGCAATACTTAGTATGTACCAAGCACTGTGCTAAGTGTTACTTTGATATAGTACTAAATCCATTTAGGGGTTATTGTTATATACCGACTCCAATTATTTGTCTGTCTTTACTTCTAGAATCTTTTTAGTTGTATTCATATAGTTCCTGTGTGTATCTTCATGGGTATTTTATATCTCCCAAGTACCTCACTTCATTGGCAAAAGTAAGAATTTTGTTTCTTTTTTGCCAGTGCTTATCCCCTCAATTGTTTTGTTTTGTTCCTACTACTGTAGTTAGTATTTGTAGCACCATATCAAATAGAAGTGAGGAAAATGGACAGCCTTGCTTCATTGCTGATCTTACCAGCAAGCACCACAGCTTACCCCTGTTATATACAATGCTCTATCTTGGTTTTAGAGATTACTAGCTACCATGTTAAAGGAAAAGTCCATTTATTCCGATTTTCTAATGTTTTTTGAACAGAAAAGGGAACTGCATTTTTTCCAAAATTCTTCTCTGCATCTCCTGATGTAATCCTGACTTTTATCATTCTTGCTAATAGAGTAGATTGTCTTCACTGTTTTCCTAATAATAAGCTCTGACTACACATGGCATAAATTCAAGTCAGGGTGTGTGTGAAATCTTTGTGACATTTTGCTATTGATTCATGTAAAATGTTCATATCAAAGTTCACTAAGCAGATTGATTTGGTTTTCCTTGTTCAGAATCTCTGATTTGTGTCATACAAAAATGTGGCAAGATCCCATCTTTGACTATTTTTTTCAAAGTTTCTGTGATACTACAATTGTTCTTAAAATGTTTGATAGAATTTGTGAAGCCTTTTGGTCCCAGGGTTTTTTTCCTTTGGGAGTGCATTTAGGGTTTGTTTAAATGTTTTCTGAGATCAGTTGTTTAAATTCACTATTTCTTGTTTTGTTCATCTGGCTATTTTGCATTTTTGTAAACATTCATTTAAGCTGTTGGCTTGGTGAAGTTGTAATTGGGCAAAATAGTTCTTAATCTTTTTATTTGCTATAAAATTTCCTTTTTAAAGTTCTGCTATTAGTGACTTTCTCTTCTGAATAAAATCATCTACTTGCTCATCTATTCCCGATCCACCCTCCCCCCACAAAAAAATATCCCTAGTTAAAATTATTTTCTTTTCCCACTTGTACTGACATGTCATACTATGTGATACATGTTAAGTATCAAAATTGTTTGTCTATACCTTTCAGCAAAATATAGTTTCCCTGTTTATCTCTTCTGTCAGTTTTTGCTATTGCCCTAGTCTGGAAATCACCATTGTTACACCTGCTTTTTCTTAGTTCAATTGAAGCAAAAAGTTTGCTTTCACCCATGTTCACCTGTGTAGGTTGTTAGGTTTCACGTGTTTCTTGAAAAGAACACATCGTTGGAAAATTTTTAATCCATTCTGCTATTCACATCCCATTCTTTCCTTTTAGATCCTTCTTCATAATTCCCTCTCTGAGCTTAGAGTTTATTCTGGTTATGACCAATCACCCCCTTTCATCCCCCATCCTTTTCCTCTCCATTTCCTCCTGTCTTCCTGTTCGGTTGAACCAAACTGTTTTTCTACCCTCCTTTAACACAATGATTAAAACAATGTAAATAGAAAAAACCACCACCACAAAGCGACCAAAACTGAATGTTGTGGCTATGTGAAATTTTAATATATTCAGAATAAGCTTGACTCAGAGAAAATCCCCTGCCCCGCCAATCCATTCATAGAGGTGAAGGATCTAGTTGTGGAAAATTGCATATGATGTCAAATTTTTCAATGTGTCAGTTTGGTTAAAAAAAAATTCTATTGGAAAAAAAAGGTGTTATATGGAATGGCTCTCTGGGACAGAGTGGATGCAGTGAAATATCTAGGTGATGTCAAAATGTTATCAATAGTAACTTCTTAAAAATCCAACTGTACAACTGGATAGGAATGAAAAGGCTAATAATAAGAGCTAACATTTAATCAGCGCTTTTCATGTTCCACTGTGCTAAGCAGTTTGAACCTCACAAACACCCTGGGCAATAGGATCTAATATCATGACACCCATTTTGCAGATGAGGAAATTGAAGCAGACAGGTAAAGTGGCTTGCCAGGAGCCACAGCTATTACCTGATGCAGGATTTGAATTCAGGTCTTTGTGACTCTAGGCACATTGTGCACTGTGGTGCCACTTGAAAGGTTAATGAAATATTACAAATCTTCCCTGTACATTTATAGGCCTTCATGAATACATGTTGTCCTTTTCTGCTTGGAACAAGGACCCTCGTTCCCAGGACTAAAAGTCCAACCTGCCGTTGGCCAATTCCTCTTCCTGGGAGCATTGGCTGCCCTTCTGGGAACAAACGGAATCCATCATATGTCCTTCGGACATTTTGCCATATTGATCACAGAGTTTTACTTTCAACTCTGGCCTGGTCCAGAGCTGCCACACATCCAGTGCTGTCATGTAAGGCTCTGGTGACAAGCCAATTAATTAGCTCACTGCCTTTTTTGTTTAAAACTGGATATAACCTAGAGAAATTCCCCTACTCTTTGGAGTCTCAACCATGGAAAGAGTAGGTGCTTTGCCCAGGATTTTTTCTCAGCCTGGACTCTGGAGCTGTTGTCAGGGGACTCCCCAGCGTATGAACCCAGATGTAGATACTGCCGCAGTCTGGTGATGTATGTCTTACATTACTTTATATTATTGTGTTAGGCTTTATCTTTATATGTATATTTCTATGTTTCTTTAATACTGTTTTATATTGTCATTGGGTGCAGAATAAATGTTACACTGATTATAATCTGATGTATGTTCATTACATACAATGCAATCCAATCTTAAAAAGAGTAGAAGGTGCTACACATATCTCCTTAACAATACAACACCCAGGTGCCACCTAAAACACAGTTCACACTTCAAGCCAATGAGCCACCAGGGTTGGTCTTTAGGTCTGGATGCCACATCTGAGGCAGCAGTGACAGAATTTCAAGGGGGTTTCAAACTATACTATACAGAGTCAGTCCACATCAGTCAGTTCTCTAGTACTCAGGATCACATGGGAGCTGTCGGCCAGCCAACATGTGGTTCAGTGGATGATTGGCTTCACTTGGCCCCAGTGGGCAGGCCTAGTTAGCAGCACTAAGGGACTAAGGCCGTTCTCTTTAAAGGGGGAAGCTCAAACTGTGCTTCCACTTCCTACGTTATCCCCTGGGTCCTCATCTTACATTAGAAAAACTAGATTAGAAATTTTTATGGAACTCAAACTGGTAAAAAATGAGTAACAAGATGGAAGTTAATTGTGAAATTAGAAACTAAGAAATCATTTGCTCCCGGGGCAACACCTGGGAGCTCTGGGATGACAACAGTCAAAATCAAAGCTGGCATCTTGGCTTTTTTTCCCTCTTGGAATTTAGAATCCATCAACAGAACTGATGGGCATTTTGAGAGGCACTTCGCCAAATGTTTATTTCATTATTTTAATATTATGAAACAAAAGTATAAAACCATTCTAAATGTATTGCTCATGACTTGAAAGTAGAAGACATTGTAACTTAGCTCTGTGGCTCCTTTATAAGCTGGTATCACGTTGGCTTTTTAAGTGAGAACAGCTCGAAGACTTCCTTCCTCTGAAAGAAATCACCATTTAATTTTGTTTCCCATTAAGATGCATTATAGAAAGAGCAGTCAGGGATGTTTAACTTAGATTTGACCAAGAGATGTGTAGGGCCTGAGAAGTGGGCATTCAGCAGATGGGGCAGGAATGTTCCACCTCGACAAACCCTACTGCTGCTGTCCAGATATACTCGATGTCTTGTTTATAAAGGTAGATAATGCAATTCATACAAAAAGGGCAGGACATTCAGTAAATCGTCCAGTAACTAACCAAACTGACATGAGAAAAAAAATCAATTTGTGAAGTATCAAACTTATAAGCAGACTGGTTTAACCCAGAACCAAGGGGCTTCAAGAATTTCCCAACCTCGGGGCGGAGCCAAGATGGCAGAGTAGAAGGACGCACGTTTACGAGCTCCAACCCACAGCCCATAGAATTAATGCAAAAAGAGACCCTCCACAACTTCTGGACCACTGAAAGGTGTACAGAAACGGAATGGAAGAGATTTCCGTTCCAGAGAGCCCTGGAGAGCCGTCCCCAGGGTCCGTCGTGCCCCAGAAAGCGGACCCCACCCCAGTGCTGCCCTGGCCATGGCCCCAGAGAAGCTGACCCGAGCAGGCTTCAGGGACAGAAGCTCCGGCAGCCGGGAAAGTCCCTCCACCCACAGAAGCTACAGGTCAGTGAGAAAAACAGCTAGCTGGCTGAGGGGAGTGGGGTGTCTCCATGACTCGGGCCTCCTCCGGAGGAAGCGGCGGCGGCAGAGGCGTGGGTGGCAGTGGAGGCAGGCAGCAGCGGTGTGGCTGCGGTGGCCCAGGACTCGCCCAGCAGCAGGCAGGATCTTCATTACTGAAAGTCTCTGCATAGACAACCTGAGGGAGCTGAGCCTGGGACACGGCCCTGCCCCACCCTGCTCCACTGCTGAAGGCCTCTGCATAAAGCCCCTGAGGGAACTGAGCCTGGGAGGCGGCCCTGCCCCCACCCCAGCACCAGAACTAAAGCTCATTGATTAGCAGCTGGGCGGGTGGCGCGGAAAGCCCATTTGAATCTCAGAGGCCAAGCACTAGCTGGGCGGATCTCGGCGGGGGTGGACAGGAATCTCAGAAGTCAAGTAACTGGCTGGGAAAATGCCTAGAAAAGGGAAGAAAAATAAGACTATAGAGAGTTTTTTCCAACAAATGCAAATGATCCCAACATTCAGATCTGATGATGAGGGCGTATTCTTGCCATCAGGGAAAGACGTGGAGGGCGGGGCCTCAGTACCCCAGACACCCCAGGGGGATGTCAGGTGGGCTCAGGCCTTGGAAGAGCTCAAAAAGGATTTTGAAAAGCAAGTTAGACAGGTGGAGGAAAAACTGGGAAGAGAAATGAGAGAGATGCAAGGAAAGTATGAAAAACGGGTCAATACCTTGGTTAAGGAGACCCAAAAAAATGCTGAAGAAAATAACACCTTGAAGAATAGGCTCACTCAATTGGCAAAAGAGGTTCAAAAAGCCAATGAGGAGAAGAATGCTTTCAAAAGCAGAATGAGCCAAATGGAAAAAGAGGTTCAAAAGCTCACTGAAGTAAATAGTTCTCTCAAAATTAGAATGGAACAGATGGAGTCTAATGACTTTACGAGAAACCAAGAAATCACCAAACAAAACCAAAAGAATGAAAAAATGGAAGAGAATGTGAAATATCTCATGGGAAAAACAACTGACCTGGAAAACAGATCCAGGAGAGACAATTTAAAAACTATGGGACTACCTGAAAGTCATGATCAAAAAAAGAGCCTAGACATCATCTTTCATGAAATTATCAAGGAAAACTGTCCTGACATTCTAGAACCAGAGGGCAAAATAAGTATTGAAAGAATCCATCGATCACCACCTGAAAGAGATCCAAAAAGAGAAACTCCTAGGAACATTGTGGCCAAATTCCAGAACTCCCAGCTCAAGGAGAAAATCTTCCAAGCAGCTAGAAAGAAACAATTCCAGTACTGTGGAAATACAATCAGGATAACTCAAGATCTAGCAGCTTCTACATTAAGGGATCGAAGGGCGTGGAATAGGATATTCCAGAAGGCAAAGGAAGTAGGACTCAAACCAAGAATCACCTACCCAGCTAAACTGAGTATAATACTTCAGGGGAAAATATGGTCTTTCAATGAAACAGAGGACTTTCAAGCATTCCTGATGAAAAGACCAGAGCTGAAAAGAAAATTTGACTTCCAAACACAAGAATGAGAAGAAGCATGAAAAAGTAAACAGCAAAGAGAAGTCTTAAGGGACTTACTAGAAGTGAACTGTTTACATTCCTACATGGAAAGACAATATTTGTAACTCTTAAAACTTCTCAGTATCTGGGTAGTTGGTGGGAACACACACACACATGTACACGCATGCACGCACACACACATACACACATGCACACACACACAGAGACAGAGAGCGCAGAGTGAATTGAATAGGATGGGACCATAGCTGAAAGGAAGTTAAGGTAAATGGTGAGAGAGAAGTGTGGTGGGAGGAAAGAGGGTGAAATGGAATGGGGTAATTGTATGTCATTTGGGAGGCAAGTAGGAGACTTTTTGGTGGAGGGAAAAAGAGGAGAGCTGAGAAAAAAAAAAAACAATTAGTTTACCCTCATCACATTTGACTACAGGAGGGAATAAAATGCACACTCATTTTGGTATGAAAACCTATCTTACAGTATAGGAAAGTGGGGGAGAAGGAGATAAGCAAGGGGGGGGATGATGGAAGGGAGGACAAAGGGAGGAGGGAGCAATTTGAAGTCAACACTTGGGGAGGGACAGGATCAAAAAGACAGAAGAGAAACAATGAGGGGCAGGGTAGGATGGAGGGTAATTCAGTTAGTCTTACACAACACGACTATCAGGGAAGTCATTTACAAAATTACACAGATATGGCCTATATTGAATTGCCTGCCTTCCCAAAGGGAATGGGTGGGGAGGGAGGGATGGGGAGAATTTGGAACTCAAAGTTTTAGGAACAACTGTTTAGTATTGCTGTTGCTACTAGGAAAGAAGACATACAGTTAATGAGGAATAGAAAGTCATCTGGCCCTACAGGAGAAAAGAGAAGATGGAGACAAGAGAAGGGAGGGATGACAGAAGAGAGGGCAGATTGGAGAGAGGGAAAATTAGATGCTTGGGGTATTGGGGGGGAGGGGATAAAAGGGGAGAAAATTTGGAACCCAAAATTTTGTGAAAATGAATGTAAAAAGTTAAATAAATAAATAAACTAAAAAAAAAGAATTTCCCAACCTCTAAACTGACTTCACGTCTTCCAAGGTAATCTACAATAAATAACAAAAAGCAACCCTCCCAGCCCCCCACTCTGCCCCTCAAAAACGTCCAATAGTACATTTCACACATGCCTCAAAGATCTAGAGTGTCAAAGCTAACCTTGGATGTAACTGAGTCTAACCCCAGCATGACCCTGAACAACCATAATAATTTCATGAAATCTAAAGCAGACCAGATTTAGCTTTATAAATAAAAAATGTACTCAGTATCGCATTCAGTTTGACTGTAACGTGTCTTTTTTCTGTTAAAGCATTTATTCTCAAGTCAAAAATATGGGTCTCTTGAAGTGCATCAAGCCCCAGGATCAAGGGCAGGCATGCTAGACTTGAGCTTTGGTGGGCTCATCTTGGCTTCTTCTCTTGACTTCCCAGTTGTAAACTCGAGCCATATCTGAGAAATTTGTTAAAGAAAATGTATTCTGAGAATACTTCCAGTCTGTATGAGTACTGCCACACTCCCTTTCCATAGGGAAACCTGGTATGCAGATGCACCGTTTATTCCCTGGTGACAGCTAATGGATTCTGCAAATATTGGTTAACAAGGTATTTTTAAAAATAACTAGATAATAAGGCTTCCAAACAAAAACATTTAAGATATTTGATGCTGTTGTATTTCACAATTTGCATTCTAATTTTCATTGTAAAAAAGACAACCTAACTTGTGTCTAAGAGGGTTATTAGTAAGAAAAAGCTGGACTCAAGAGTCAGAAAGATCCAGTTTTAAATCCAACACAAAGGGGTTTCTGCCCCTGGGCAAATCTCACAACTCTCTAGAACTTACATAGAAGAAGAGCTGCTGATCTGCTGGATGAAATCACAGGTACAGACACAAGTATACACAACACTAGCTTGTGGAAAAGCTCCTGCTTTTCCATAGTCACTGCAGTTTAGGCCTCAACACCTCCCACGCTGATTGCAAGAGGGCCCTTTGCCTCTAGTGTCTCACCATCAACTGATCCCATCTAGCAAGCCAATCTTATCTCACTCCTCCCCTAAGAACCGGGAAAACTGAAAGCAGAGGCCTACCTGCTCCACTCTCCAACCATTCTCACCTGAGATGCACCCCAGCATACTCCACCTCCAGGGCTACCTCCCAACTTTCTTATCAGCTCCATGAGGCACATGGCTCCCAAGAGCACACTACCAACAAACAGCAACCTGACCTTTCCAATGACCCTAACGTACTTGACACACGGTTGCCCAGCCCCTGCTTAAAGACCTTCAAGGAAGGAGGGTCCACCACCTCTATAGGTAGTCCATTTTTATGGGCAACATACTGTTTTAGAAGGGAAGCTGAAAAGCTAATGAGGATGGAGATGAGCTTGACCAGGGGACTAAGGATCTTTAGCTTGGAGACAAGAACAATTTGGGAATTAGGAGGTATGTGTGCATAAATGCATGAAGGGCTGTCATGGGGAAGCAGAGCTGAGTCCTGAATTCATAAGTGTTAACAGGTAGAAGTCACCAACAATATTAGACTGGATTTATCTTGAGGTCTCAGAGAGAATTTTGAAGAGATTTAGGTTTGGGGAAGGGATTTCACTAGATGACTTGAGATTCTTCCATTTTTGCTAAAGCTTTTAATAAATGCTTGTCAAACTAAACTACTTGAGTCAAGAAAAGGACAGACATTTCTCATAAAGATTTTCTTGTCTAAAAGTATTGCCTAGAAAAGGTGTCACGATCGTACCACTGTGAGTTTGCTGAGTTTACATCAAGGAGATTCTAAGTAAAGGCAAAGAAGGGAAGAAACAGCCCCCAAAGCCACCTCTTCTACCCATTCCACAGCACTTACAAGAGTGCAACACAATACACATTCACTAAATGAGAACCCATTTCCTGAAAGCCCTTCCCACCAATTTCTGCCTTCATAGCCAACTACCCTGAGATATCTCTTCACTGTTTGGGATGTCCTACATGCAGGCATTTCAATGAATAGCAAAGAGAGTTCAAATATATTTCACTCCCTTACTAACTACTACTAATATGTTTCAGCATCAATTCAGACAGCATTAAAATCTTCTTTACATGAAAGGGAAGTAGTTCATTTAAAAAAGAAATCCCCTAGATAGGACACAAAGCTCTGTGGAAGAAACCATCTTTCTTCCTTTTTAAATGACAAAGGATACTGACTTCTGTGGTGGTAAACTGATTCCGAAGGAAGTCCAGGTCTTCCTCCAGAGATTCCAGGTTGTTGGTAGCAGTGCAGTGGTTCTTCTCCAAGAGGGCCTGAGCCTCATCTATGTCATATTCAAGCATCACGTTGGCCTGGCAAGAAGGAAGGATTCTGAACTCAGCCCTGACAGTGACTTGGCAAGCTTCAAGTCCCCAGGATGACAACGTGTGTTCCCTTTCACCTCATTTGGTATCCAAATTCCCTTGTGAAATCTCAGGAAACCCCTCACCTTGCCCTGGCTGTCACACACCTTGCCAACTTGGCTTGGCATCCTGAGCTCTGAACTCAGTGTGATTTTTATTTATTCCTTCCCTCATTCTTCTCCTTTCAGGAAAAATTCTGGGCACTATCTACAGGCAGCTGGTGGGTGGTTCAGTGCACAGAGGACTGGGCCTGGAGTCAGGCAGATCAGAGTTCAAAGTCTCACTTCAGACTGGTCAGTCTGTCTGCCTCAGTTTTCTCAAATGCAAAATGGGAATACCTTACTTCCCAGGGCTGCTATGGAATAAAATGAGAGCATATTTGTAAAGCACTTAGGGCAGTGTCTGGTATATAATATGTGCTTAACAAATACTCTATTTTAGGAAGGAGATTAACAATTCAGTGTTCAGACAAGGGCAACCAAGGCGGGGAGGGGCCTTGAGATCATAAGGGATGTTTTTTGAAGCCCAGCGAAGAACTCTGGGCAAATAATAGCAATCTTCACATAATTTAGAAGGCTGCGAAAGAGGGGCTAGATTTGTTCTGCTTGGCCCAGAAGCAATGAGCAGAAACAGCCAAGAGAGTAATGTAGGCTCAATGTTCAGAGCTATCCAAAGGTGGAAGGGGTGGCTCTGGGAGGTGAGAGGGACCTTCACTAGAAGTCTTCAAGCAAGGGCTGGAAGAGCACTTTGAGATGGGGTTAAACTAGCTGGCTGTTCCCTCTCCCTGGTGCTAGGCTTCATTATACTCCTATTTCTTCCAAACTGAAGGAAGCAGGGAATAAGATTATTCAAGGTCCTGCCTTGAGCTTGCAAATGAAGAAACTGAGTCTTGAGAGGCCTCTAAGAGCAGTCTCAAACCAAAATATGGCCTGGGTCGTCTGGTTAGGAGGTGGCAGCGGGCGGAGCACGCCACAAAAAAGGGAAAGAAAATTGGTTTGGCATGCTCATTTACTCAACCCATGCCAGATTCGAAAATGTTTTTGTCTCTATGTTCCATACAGTGCTAACCTCTAGTCTAACACCATCATCATACCACTAGCTAACATTTCTGTAGTGCCTTTAAAAAGCCAGGCACTGTGCTTTGGAAGCACTTCCCAAATGCTACCTCATCTGATCCTCACAACAACCTTTGGGAGGAAGGTACTGTTAGTATCTCCACTTTAGAGAAGAAACTGAGGCAAACACAGGTTCAGGGACTTGCTCCTGTTTCTATAGCACTTACTATGTCCCAGGCATTGTGCTAAGTATTTTACAAATCTTTACAAATATTACCCTCACAATGATGCTGAGAAACACAGGTACTGTTAACTCTCCCCATTTTATAGATGAGGAACCTGAGGCAGACAGGTGAAGTGACTGGACCTGAGTCACCCAGCCAGCAAAGTGTCTGCAGCTGGATTTGCACTCAGGTCTGCCTGCCTCCAGGCCCTAGGCTCTACACTGTGGTGTCACCCCAGACTTCAGGAAAGCTACTTACTGTATGCCTCTGTGGTTAGCCACAAAAAGGTGATGCTATTGTTTTGTTTTAGCAAAAAAAAAAAAAAAAAAAGTGAATTGCAAGCAGGAGCTGAGAAAGTTCTACACCTTCCATGTATACTTACCCCCAACCACAGGCAGACTTTATCCGTAGGAGGAAGTAAAGCTTTGCAGTAAAGGTTACTGGCCAGTAAGAACATAGTCTCCAGGGGCTTTGTGGTCTCCTTGGGGAGAAACCAAGAGGTTGGTTAGCAATGCCAAAGGTATCTCACAAGAGGAAAGCTCCTCAAAGGAGGTGGAGTCAGAGGGTGGGTGGGATGCTCACTTCTGGCCTTCTGTCAAAACTCTCATGGTGAGAACATTTACTAAGAAGGCTGGGCCTGCTATCAGTTTTGGAAACTGAATCTAAATTCCTTTTAAACTAAGAAAGAGGGGGACTGGAGAACCATGCCCACCCCACCCCATCCCACAGGGACATGCTATGATAAAACATCCAGCAGTAGTTCACAAAACAAAATTGAAGAATGAAGTCAGTAGTATAACATCTAAGTTTTACTTTCTATCTACAAATGTTGGAAGTTTAGGCAATAAGAAAGAACAGCCTGAGGACCTAATGCAAGGAAGCCAACTGGAGCTCCAAGGTTAACACTGACATGTGGTGGGATGAGAACTGGTCCTGAAAGATGTCTATGAATAGGTGCATCTTTTAAAACAAAGCAAAGAGAAGTGGGAAAAATACTGTATCAAGGCAATATGAGGAATTGTAGGGAGAGGGGAAGTGTGATTCAGAACATGTGTGTGGAGATCAAGAGAGGATTAAACAGAAAAAATATCACCATTAGAGACTACTCAGACAGAAAGAATAGATGGAGGAGCACGAAAAAGACACTCCAAGGCTGGTAATCACAATCATAGTAGTAATGCCAGGACTTCAATCATCTAGACATCTGCAGGAGCTCTCCCTCTGGCTAATAACTTTGCACATCCTTCAAAGGTTGGGAAAACTTTATTGTGGATCTGATTCTAAGAGGCAGCTAAGTGGTACTGGACTTGGAGTCATGAAGACCTAAGTACAAATCCCGCTTCAGACACTGACTGACTATGTGACCCTGGGCAAGTCACTTAGCCTCATTTTTCTCATCTGTAAAATGGGGATTATGACTACCACTTTCTCACAAGGTTCTAGCAAATAATTTATGTAGAGAGATTTTTAAACTGTAGAGCGCTACAGAAATGTTACCTTATTAGGAGTGAGGCCCTGGTTGCTGGGGCAGAAACGATCCTTTCATCTCAAAATTGTCACTTGAGATTTTTTTTGCAAAGTACATTTCCAAGGTTAGAGAAAGGGCAGTTGAACGGACTAAAACCTTCAAATGAAAGTCAGCCCAGGAAAGATGGAAACTCTCAGGACAAAATTTGGAAGGTACAAAGAGAACCAGTTCCAATGAGGTGTTGTCTGCAGGGTTGCACAGGGAATCATGGCCTGATTTCGATTTCTCAAATGTGTCAGAATGAGAAACTGAGGGTAGGTAAGAGAAGATGAAGGATTCAAAGAACAGGGCATGATAGCTGAAGCCAGAATGAACAGCAAGAGCTACACTGGGAGAAAAGGGAGGACCAAAAGGGGTGCTAAGTGACAAAAGAGAGAAGGCAAAGTCACCCAGTTCTGATACGGCTTCTGTTCTTGGCCAAGGAGAGTGTCTACCAGGAAAAGGGAAGACCCAACATAGCTCAGAAGAAGCACATAGCCAAGAGAAGAAAGAGAGGCCCTTGAGAAAGTCAAGTCACCTAGCCCCAGGAAAGCAATTCTTTCAGTACTGAAAGAACTGGGGATGCCCAGGCTCTATGATATAACATGTGAAAGACATTGGAGAATGGCAGGACCATAGGAGACTGAAGAGTCAAATGGTTTCATTTTCAAAAAAAAGACAACGAAGTCCTTGAATGCATAAGCCAGTCATCTTGACATCAATTCCTGGAAAAATTCTAGAAGGGATCATTAAAGAGCTGCTAGTAAAAATGCAGAAAAAGAAACAGCGATTAGTGAGTATGACATGCTGGGCCAAATGAGCTGGTTGTCCTTTTTGGATAGGGTGTTCAGGGGAACCCTATAGAACTGACCTCCATTTTAAGTATTCCATACTCTTGCTGTGGAAGATGAGCAGAGATGTGGGCTAAACACTAGTTCAGTTATGATGAAGGTAGAGATGAGTGGTCAGATCCACAGAAGGGACCCTGAGAGTTATGTTCTCTCATTCTTCAGAGGTCTCACTCAGATTGGCAGGTGCCATCATGAAGGAAAAGAGGCCAGGCTAACCAACTGGGTGAGAGCCAGGAGCCACCAAGAGCTCAGTAGGCTGGAACTTTGAGGCAAATTCGATGAGATGGAATTCAACAGGGTTATGTGCCAAGTCTTACGCTTGGCTAGAAAGAAATAACCAGACCTCCCAAGTGCAAGAGGGGAAAAGCACGGTTACTCAGTAGCTTATCTAAAAGAGGGTTGGGGACTTTGCAAGTGTTCAAATTCCATGAGTCAGTAGTGGGCTAGGACAGTCAAAAGAGCTAACCACATCAGTCTGTGTTCAATTCTGGAAACCAACAGTTTAGGAAGGGAACACACAAAGGTAAACTGAAGAGTTTACAAAGAAGGGCAGCCAGGGATGGTGAAGGGCTTAGGGTGTATTTCATAAGAGAAACAGGTGAGGGAGATAGGAATGCGTAGACTGGAGAAGAAAAAGTCTGGGGAGAGGAGTGTTGGAGAGAATAGGATAGCCATCTTCAAGCATCTGAAGGAATGTCATATGGAAGAGAAAGGGGTTGGATATCTCGTGCTTGGCCTCAGAGGGCACAACTATGAAGTAGTTTCTTTCCTCTGGGTAGAAATTTAAAAGAAGCCAAACTTCCTACAAAGCAAAGTTGCCCAAAGGAGGGTCTTTAAGCAGAGGCTTAAAGACTGACCAACTGTATGGACTGCCATCAGGACTCCCCCGAACTGCGAGAGAGAGAGAGAGAGAGAGAGAGAGAGACAGAGAGAGACAGAGAGACAGACAGAGAGAGACAGAGAGAGAGACAGAGAGACAGAGAGAGAGACAGAGAGAGAGACAGAGAGACAGAGAGACGGAGAGAGACAGAGAGAGAGAGACAGAGAGACAGAGAGAGAGACAGAGAGAGACAGAGAGAGAGAGACAGAGAGAGAGACAGAGAGAGAGAGAGACAGAGAGACAGAGAGAGACAGAGAGAGACAGAGAGAGAGAGAGAGAGAGAGTTGTGTGTGTAAGATCTATTCTGAGGCAAGGGGAACACCTGAACCTTCCAAAAAATGCAGCCCTGCTGGTGGCAAAAACAGCTTTATGTTACAAGGTATGTGGATGTTACTCAGATCTTTTACATCCCGGGTTTGTACTTTCTTTCAATAAGATGTTATCACGGGACTAAATGGGCAGCAGAGTGAGATGTTTGAAGGAGAATAGGCAATGTTAATGAGCTGTCATCTGTGAAATGAGGGTCCTTCCTACAATTACATGACATCTTGCATTTTCCATGAACATAAGAAACATAATGCCACTTCAGGATAACAGATAACATGTCAATTTTTTAATTTTCAGAAACTTTATCTGAGGGCAAACAAAAATGTCTCCCACTCCCTATAAAACAGAATGGGACCTTGTTTGGAGGGGGACGAGTTGAAGGAGCTCCCTTTGGATTTCAGGGGGGAGAGCAAGGAATACTAAGAGCAGCAAGGCCACTTTCAATTCACAAGTAAGGAAGAAACACTACCTTGGGTATGACTGACCTGTCACTGAGAGGCAAGGGGAGGCAAAGCCTCAGGCAGGTGATAAATTCAATGACCTTCTCAGGCAAACACTCTATGATTCTGGCAAACTGTAGCAGATGGGTGCTGGCTAACAGAAAAGTAGTGTGAGAGAGAGAGAGAGAGCAAAGAGCTATGCTGCCATGCATTTGCTTTGAGGGCCCAGTTACCATCGAGGCACCCTGACTTAAGTCACTGAAAAGTTCAAAATTCACTTACTTTTTTCTTCTGCATATATTTTAAAAACTGCAATGTCTGTCTGATTTCAGGAATCTGATTTTTTAGCCTGTGAATTTAAAAGAATAACCATTTAGTATATTCCAAACAAGTAACCCCCCTCTCCCTCCAAACCACGGTTCTGAAGACTTCACGTAACCAACGTTCACAAACTCTGTAAGCTCAGTCAGGATTTTTACGTGCTTTGGTCTCAAACTTTTGTCAAACAGAAGTAAGCAGCCCATCGCACAAAGGTCCTTGAAGCAGGTTTGTCCTGCAGAGGCATGACTCACCAGACCCATCTCTTTTCCATTCTCTCCTCACATCCCCTCCCTTTCCCCTGAGTTTTCTGATTCTCTTTCCCTCTCTTTAAAAGTTAGAATCTGAGATACTTCTGTGCAGAGAAGTAGGAAGGGAAAAGAAAGAGGGTCATACACAGGGAGCAGAAGTTCAAGCAGATAACCACACAGGGGTCTTGAAGTATATCAATTATTGCCCAAAGGTTTTCTCAAGGAGAATTTCAAGCTCAATTAGCACATAGTGCCCACTGAGTAAGGTCAATGCCATGACTTCTCTTTGGGTCAAGTGAATCCATGGGGCTCACTCTGTATTTGTGCGGGGCCTGTTCACAGTTCCCTGGATGGTTGTTGCTAGGGCTCTAGGGGAGAGAAGAGGCTAAACTGTCCATATTCTAGAGCTAAGATTCCATGACATTCCCTAAGCATGAGAGAGGGATGACAGCTGCACCAAAATCCATGAGCAGGAAAAGAATGAACCTTCCAAGTATCAGGTGCAAAAAGGAGGCTATGAAAAAAACCTCCCAGGAAGACAAGGCAGAGAGGGGCTGCAATCTACCTCAGTGGAAGAAATGCCTACACAAAGGAAATAATGGAGCCAACACAGTAGGCTGTTGGAGTTTCCTGTCATCTGTTTCACTACTCTTCCAGTCTTGAAGTCACAGATCATAAAATGGTGGCCAATATTCCCTCCTTCATCTTAGAGATCTGTGGGTGAATATTTTCTGATATTCCTACCTTTAATTTTCAAAACCACCTTCAGAAATCTCAAAACATACCTTCTTTTCTTCTGAGAAAGGTTAAGTTCCATAAACTTATACTTCTGATACTGCTCATCCAATTTCTTGAGTACAATATCTACAGACTCATTCCCAGGTTGTTTCATAAAAGCATCTACATCTTCCTTTAATGAAGGGGAGAAAAAGTCATGGATTATAAACTTCAAATATTATACTAACAAAGTGTCATAACAAGGGAGAATACGGTAGACAAGCTACTATTCTATAGCCAGGACAAAAAAATCCTACTCACTTGGATTAACTTAGGGATAAGGGGAAGTTCTTTTAAAATCAGTGGTCAGAGAGATGTGATTCAAACCCAGTGCATATTTCCCTCACTTTGGTGATACTCATCTTGATAAGTGGGTAGAGGACCATCTCCAACTGAACGTGTTAATAAATGGGGATATTTTTATTATACTGCAATCAAGAACATTTGGTATCAGACATTTAAATTCTTTTAATGGAAAACATGAAGCAAGCCTAAAGTTTAAAGCATTTTAGCCCTAAGTTGAATAAAACAGAGACTGCTGTTTGGCATTTTTATCAATTACTTAGTTGATATGAAGGCAGAGATGGTCCTTAGGATGCTTACCAGATTTATGGATGCCATCAAGCTGAAAGGAAGGGCTAGCACACAGGATAGCTGAGTTCGGAACCCAAAAAACCCTAACCAGTTAATAACGGGAAGTGTATAAAATCTACCACTTGGGAAGGCTACACAGGCAAGTGAAGTTTTATAAAAAGCCTTCTAGATGGGAAGCTAAGTGTATAAAGCCTTTCCCTTGGGAAGGTTTCGCAGCCAGGTAAAGTGTTTAAAAAGTCTTCCACTTGGGAAGGTAATGAAGGCAAATAAATATATAAAGGCTTGCACTTGGAAAGGTTTCATAAACTGAATGTGGGGCAAGCAGAGCTGGATGGTCCTTTCCTAAGAGGGGCAAAAAGAAGGCATGGGCTTTTCGTGGCATTCCTTTAGAATCAATAGCTTGATCAGCAGCCAAGAAAGCTAACATTAAATGCAGGTCCCATGGAGAGGAGGTGTATCAAGGCCATGGGGAGCGAAGCTTTGTCTTTCATCCCAGTCATATCCCATCCACATTCTTATGTTCAGTTCTGGGCATCCCATTTTAAGGACATTAAAATGATGAGCATCTAAGGCCCTGAGAGCATGCCATGAGTGACTCTCTGCTGCTGCTGCTACGACTTACTAGGTAGGTAGTAAGGTGATACAACGCCTACCGGTGTTTGGAGCCTGGAGTTAAGAAGGCCCGAGTTCATATCCAGCCTCAGACACTTTCTGGCAGTGTCACCCACATCTGCCTCAATTTCCTCCTCTACAAAATGGGAACAATAATAGCACGTACCTCAAAGGATTGCAGTGAGGATCAAATGAGATATCTGTAAAGCTCTCTGCAAACCTTAAAGCACTCAAGACATCCTAGTAATGATTCTTATTATTGCTATGTGTGTGACACTTCCTGTCTTTGGGCCCCATGCATAAGAGGAGGAGGCTGGATCAGCTCATCTCCAAATCCCTGTCACATGTCCTTTTACAGCTGGTGGACAGAATGGCTACCACTACCTCAAAATAACTCAACTGACCAGCACAGTGTCCTCCTTTGGGGATTCCCATCAGCCTGGTTTCCAAGGCCTTGTTTCCTTTGGGGGGTTTTGCCAGTAAGTAATTACAGAGGGAAGTTAGACTTGTCCTGCCCTCAGAGTGACCAATCAAAGCTTCCATGAGGCCTACTCAGCTTTCAGAGAAGAAAAAATTTAGGAGGTAGTAGGGTCCTCACTCAGTGGAATTCTTGAAATAAAAGCAGGATGACCATTTGTTAAATTTATTACTAGGAGCACTCACATTCCTCTCTATAGTAAGGGTCAGACTAAGCAGCCTCTAAGGACCCTCCTGCTGATTCTGTGTGAAAGGATCCTTGTCAGGTCAACCCTAGGAAATGAAATGAAGCTTTACAATTCTGGCTTCAAACTGCCCTCTATTCGTTCACAGACTAATTTGGAAAAAAATAAAAGGTTAGCATCCCTGCCTTTTCAATTCTCAGACCTCAGAACTGAATACAGAAAATAACAAAATGAATTTAAAATTATTCATGGCCTCTTATACCCTATTTCGAAAAACATTTCCAAAAAGGATCCATGACTACATAAGTCTAAACTCTTAGGCAATCTGTTTCCAAGGTACTAGTGAGTTATATTCCAAAAGCATTTTATCCTATAATAATACAAAGGAAGCATTTGTACATTTGCAGTAACAAAATAAGAAGCAACAGAAATGTTGCCAAACAAGTAATAAGACTGAATGAGAAAGCATTTCTGTACCGAGAATGCTGGCACTTCAGAAATAGTTCATTAGAATCTGATTAGGAAGCAGAGGTAGGGAAATGCCCATTTTAAAAGGGAATCCAGAGGGCTATTTTTCAAGGCTGATAGCTTGAGTTCCTTCTTGAGCTATCAAGCTATTAAATGCTAGCTCTGAGTTTTCTGCATGGTAAATCGCACTTCCAAACTTGGGGCTTGTAAAGATGAGCTATAGGAGTATCATTAGCACTATTCAAGCTTATCAGCCATAAGTATGGCTTTTATGGTTAACAAATGGAAGAAACCCAGAAGTAGAGTGGGCGGGAATAGCCAGGAGAGGCAAAAAGAGGGGAACTGATTTCCTCCAAGTTCATGGACATGAATTTCAAAAGAGAAAAGCCCTCCCCAACGATCTCTACCAAGTCCAGTGGCCCTTTCCAGACTCTCATCTTCTCTTTAGCCAGCTGACACAGCAGACCATATCCTTCCAGTAAACTGGCTCTTCCCAGAGTCTACATTCTTTCGGGCCTCTTTCCATCCCTCAAAACTCTACAAGTCCTACCTTTGGTCATAGCCCTGATTTCCCTCCAGAGTTCCAGCCCCCCATCTCCATCTGCCCACAGGACATTTCCATTCTGAAGTCTTTTGGTCACGCCTTAACACCAACACATCAGAAACGAATTTCATTAATAGAAATGCCAGACTTGTCCATCTGCAAAAGCCTTCACACAGTATCTCTTGTATCTATTCTAGACTCTCCATTTACCCACACTCTATTTAGAGGACTCTAAATAGATTAAGCAAGTGTTCAACAGGATAAGAACGGATTTCATAATTACTTTAGAGCACATGCTCCACTACAGACCTCCCCTGAGTGCCCCATCAAGCTGAGTTCTTCTGGAAGGTCAGAGACTGCCCCATAGGCTAAGTCTCTGAGTGGAGTTAAGTACTGGCTAGGAGATTTTAGGTCTCAGGAGAACCAAAAGCACTTTAGCTCCTCAGTAGTAGAAATAGCATTTGCATGCAAATAGGTGCTTGGGGCCAAACACTTTCCAGGAAATCTACGCAAAAAAATATGTAAATTTTAATTGGGCCCCTTCCTAACCAGTCACTGGAATTCAAAACCAAAGTAGCCTCGTATATCCAACTCTCAATTACCCCTGAAATAGACACACCTGAAATCAACTAATAAAAAGATAAATCTCATATTTCTCAAAAAAGTCACTCACTCACTCACTGATTTGCATTTGTAGTGATGATTCAAAAGGCCTCTAGGTTTGGAGTCAGGAAGACTGGGGCTCAAATTCAGATACTTTCTTGGCTTCAAGCTAGGGCAAGGGATACCTCGTTGCCTCAATTGCCTCACCTATAAAATGAATCAGCTGGCCTCTAAGGTCCCTTCCAGTTTTAAATCTAGGATCCTATGATTTATAAGCTACATCATCAGCTCTCCCATCATGTGTAGCTTAGAGAGCTAAGGGTTTTCAGAAAGGAAGCCTAATGGTTAAGGAGGGCAGGAGACTGTCAGAAGTGGACAGTGTCCCCTTCACCTGCCCAGGAGAGGTAATTTCTGATAAGTAGTACTGTCTCCTCCTCAGTCAATGGCTCAGACCCTCCTGTGTATATCTGTGTAATGTGGTAAAACCTAGAGAGCCTTTTCACAAAACAGTGGGTTGAAATGCAAAAATTAAAATAGATAGGATCACAAAGGAAACCAACTGTATTTGTAATCGTTCTCAAAAATCACTCACAGACCTGAGGCTAAGAACCCTCTTGATTAGATAAATAATCACTTAGATTCTTTGATCATGGTGAGCTCAGAGGGGCTGGAAGCCATCATCACTAGTAATATACTAAGACAGGGAACAAGACCACTAAGCCTATACAAAGATCTTCCAATAATTTTTGGTTCAACCATAACAGGAAAGCAATTTGGAACTATACCTAAAAAGCCACTGAACTGTGACCCAGCAACACTACAGCTAGGTAGGTGGCCCAAAGTGGTCAAAGACAGAGGAAAAGGACCCAAATATATTTGCACAAAGATATTTAAAACACCTTTTGTAGCAAAAGACTGGAAATAAATTGGGTGCCTATCAATTGAGGAATAGCTGAATAAAATGTGATGGAAAAATGCAATCGAATACATTCATAAGAACTCCTGAGAAAGTAGGGAAGATGTGTGTGCCCTGATACAGAATGAAATGAACAGAACTAGGAGGCCAATTTATATGACGACCACAATAATGAAAAGGACAAAGTCTGAAAGGCTTCTCATTCCCACAACGTGGAGAATACTGTGTATCCCTAGATATGAACACTAGACCTTTTCTTATATCACTGGTTAATTTTACAGAATCTTTTTTCCTTTCCCCCTTTTTTGAAAAATTAATTATTGAGAAGGAAGGTTCTGTCCAAGGGAGAGGGAGGTGGGAGATGCAGGGGATGCAAAACAAGAGCTTTCCAAAAAAAAAGTTTTTTGGTTTTTTTTCCCAAATGATAAGATTGTGATCAACAGAGTGACCAGGTGCAAGACTGGTGTTAGAATGCATGCTGCCCATATCTTGGCAGAGTGCAAAAGAAACATTTTCAGATGCAGCCGATGCACAGATTCTGAAGAAGCTGGAGATGAGGGAGGGTGGATTTAGTGAGGAGTAATAAAGGTTCCCTCAAAAGAGAAAACATTAAAAACTGCACAGTTTAGGAGGGTACAGAGATAGGACAATATTGTCATTTCTATGTTCTATTCGCTATACTTTTTAAAACCAACCCTGTATTAACAGATGATCAGTTTCAGGCACAATCCTTGTTATTCTCTTTTTGTAAACTCTTTTTGCCAGGTATGATTATTTTTTGCATACTGTTTATCCTTGTTAATGATTAATAATATGATTTATAATCAAAAAGAAAACAGTGAGCCCTAATTTTCCAACTTTTATTAACTGCACCCTTGCACCAGCCAAGCAGCCTTGTGCCAGGTTGGCTCCAATCTTCCTTCAGTCATCTGAGGTTAGTCCTCTTTTCCTGACTCTTCCCCAAGTTGCCAATATACTGGAAATTACCTTCATTTTCTGATTTGTCAATAAGCACTTACTCACCACATACCAAGACAACACGCAGGGGTGAAACTTGGTGTTGGAGTCCAAGCTCTAGCATTTACTAATTGTGTGGTTTTAGGTAAATCATTTCATTTCTCTAAGCTACCAATCAACCAATAAGCATTTATTAAGCACTTACTATATTCCAGGAGAGATGCTAGAGATAAAAATACAAAAGTGAGACAGGCCTTGCCCTCAAAGGTCTTACATTCTGGGGAAAATACATACAAAACATATACAGGTTAAATTGGGGCAGAAGAGTCCTGGCATTTGGAGAAATCTGGAAAGGTTTCATGCATAAAGCGGGACTTGAGCTCAGTTTTGAAGGAAAGAAAGGACTCTCAGGGGGCAGAGAGGAAAAAGGAGTGCATTGTAGGCAAGGGGAACTGCCAGTACAAAGGTATTCAGGTGAGAGATGGACCTTTTTGGTGAGGAACAGTAGCAAGGTCATGTGGCCAGCCTGAAGAGCAGAGGGCAGAGAATCACTTGCAACAAGGTGGGAAAGGGAGGCTGGGATTAAACCTAGTCTGAGCCTAAGAGAAAGAAGAACTCATCGGATTGCACTGACTGGAAAGAGTGACATGATCACACCTTAACTTTAGGAAATGAACTTCAGTAGCTGTGATTGTGGAAGACGGGACTGGAGCAATGAGAAAGTTGGGGAGTATGGCCAGAGATCAGTAAACTACTGCAACAGATTAGGTGAGAGGGGATGAGAGATTATAGATTAGGGGATGTTGGCTGGGGGAGTTCAGAGAAAGGAAGAGATCTGAGAAAAGTGGGGGTACAAGGGCCAAAATGGGCACATATGTGGTTTGGGAAAAGGGTGGAGTCCAGCATAATGCAGACATCAAAAAAAAAAAAATGGGGGCCCTCAACAGAAAGAAGTTCAGAAAAAGTTTTGGGGAAAAGATAATGAGTTCTACTTTGGACATTCTGAATCTGAAATACCTACAGGACCTTCAGTTTGAAATCATTACAAGACAGTTGGAAATGTGTGCCCCTAGCTCAGGAGATAGCCCAAGGCTCCATCTGAATAGAGATGTGAATTAAACCCCTGGAAGTTGATGAGGTCACCAAATTTTCTCATTCGTAAAATGAGGACATTGGAATAGATGATAGATCCCTAAAAGGGAAAATTTCAGGAAATGTGAAGCCATGGAAAGAAACCAGTTTTTTGTTTTGATTATATTAAGTTTCTTTTATATATCTGAGGATAGTTGAGAAAAGTGGGGGTACAAAAAAAAATAAATCTAACTTGGTGCTCATCATGTTTGGAAATTCTGGAAAATGTGTGTGTGTGTGTGTACACACAGGTGGCAATGTCTAAGTTAAAAAAAAAAGATCTGCCCAGCCCTTTTTATTTTTTGAGGGCCTTTTACAATTTCTAGACAAAGACATTAATAGGCACTCTGGGACATAGAAGAGAATAGTGAAGAAATAAAATGCTTAAGGATCTGACACAGGTACAAACAAAGCACTGGGCATGAGATGGAGGTGGGACACAATAAAGGAATGAGTAAACTCAGATGAAGCAACAAACAGTAACCTGGATGGGAATTTTGAAAAAAGGGGATTGTGATGATTAGGAAGGTCAAGGCCAAGGCCTTCAACTCCAAGTGGAGACAAAAGCAGGAATAAACCATGTATGAACTGTAGGTTACTGGACAGGAAAAAATAATGCTTAGGAGAGTAAGGAAGGAGGTTAGAAATGCAGCCAAATCACTGAAAAGGGGTGTCTTTGTAGTCAAACAGCTCTTAAAATACTAATAGTCCCAGCTCATGCTTGAATAGCATCAGTTGACTATAACCTGAGGGGACAAAGAGAAATCACAATGGGAGCAGAACCCAGTGTTCTGGGCAGTCATCTCAGGAATCACACCTTGGGGGGAACAGTAGCAGAGGAAGGGGACTTGAAATATCTTCAGCAGTATCCTTCCCATTCATTTTCATATACAAAACCCTAAGCCTTCCTGCATCCATTACAAGAGGGATGATACCTTTCACAATCAGACTCAGGACTTTGTTTTAAGTGTTAGATAATCCTTATATATTAACTGGATAGGCTTACTGGTGTGGATCCCCGGCTTAGTCTAGTATTAGTAATGATGCCTTTTTCCCCTTCTGAATTGCCCAGAGCCCATGTGGAAATGATCAATCTAAATAATTTTTGGTCTAATACACAAGGGTCTTAAGCTGACTCTAAAACAAAACCAACACCACTTTCCTTCCCAGTATTTTGATTACTGTAAGTCAGTATCATTGGTTTCCTTTCCAATCCCATATATTTTATTTTATGCATTTCATACTTTATGGGGGGGGGGGGGGGGGAAGGTAATAGGCTTCAACAGACCCTGCCAAACCCTGCTCTAGTCCAAAACATGCTGCTCATAAAATTCCTTCAGATTGATCTGCAATCAACCAAAGAAATTGTGTGTGGTGGGGGCGTGGCTTCAGGATTCTCCGTCGTATATTGAATTAGAAGGATCAGCTGCAGGCCAATTTCTATTCGGGAAAGAAGTTGGGGGGGAAGGGTGGGAGGGATGGCTGTTCTAGGCCTAAGCCTAACGGCTCAGGAGGAGGGGGAGGGGAGAGAAGGCAGGGAGGGGGAGAAGGGCAGAGAAAAACCAGCTGCAAGCGGGGCAGATGAGAGGGATGGGGGAAGGGGGGTGTTTAATAAATGTTTATTGAATTGAGAAGAATGGGGAGAGGGGAGAGGGAAGAGGGGGAGGAGTAGGAGGGGAAGTAAGGAAACGTAAGGAGGCCTATTCCCTCCCCTCCCCCCACTCCTCTCCCCCACCTTGCCCAGCAGCGCCCCCAGGCCTGGTCCACGCCCTGCCCGCCCACGGCGGACTAGCTGCCCGCGGCTCCCCTTACCACAAACACCGCCTCGGGGATACCCAGGTGCACGCGGCGCCGCTTGCCCTCTGCCGGACCTCCGGGAACCGAGAGCTCCTTCGCGGCCGCCATCTTAGAAGGAACTCGACGAGCCCCGCTTCCTTCCGGCGCTAACGGAAGTTCGCTGCTTCTTCCGGGAGACCCGCGCGATCTGCTCCAATCACAGGCGGCCCTCGGATCACACACATCAATGATGGAGACGTCGCCCATTGGGCAGGCTCTTAGATTCTGGCCTGTGATTGGCCACTTGGCGGTCACGTGGGGGAGGAGGCCCGAACACAGCGCGGAAGCCTGAAAGTGAAAGGAACGAAAAGACAAAGACCTCCAGTGACGTAGCAGGTCCTGGGGTCGCGAGTTCCGGCCTAATCCGGATGCTCTGAATCCTCGATATGGTTCCCGGGACTAAAACCTGGAAGCATCTTCCAAATACCTCCTAGGCACTCCCAGATCCCCAATATGGCCCCGCGGGAAAATTCCCGAACTGTCGCCCGGTGGGTACCGACCTGCTCATCCCTCTGTATTCCAATAAACTCGGGACTATTCCCAAGACCCTCCCCCCTCCCAGAATGCTTCAGGGCGGAGGAAGAGAAAGGCCTATTGGTCCCATTGTTACGTGGCTGGAGGACGTCCTCCTCCGCCATCCCTGGCCCTGGGGTCACCAACTGGGATCCGTGGCCCCATTCCAGACTCCTCAGTTCCCCATGACATACAGTCTGCTAAGCCCCCTCTTGGACAAACAGTCCCTGTTATGGCCCACTCTCATTTGGGGGCACATCCACATCCAAACATAAGGGATGCAAATGCAGTGGCTTTAAAGTTTCCTGGAATAAACGAATTGAATAATAATTTTTGAGTAGCATCAAATAATTCATTGCTCACGGATTTCTTCTTGCCAAGTATTTTACACACATGTCAACTGAACCCCACAATCCCGTGAGGGGTTGGGTGGGTTACAAATATCATTATTCCCAATTTGACAGATGAAGAAACTGAGGCTAAGGGGGAGGGGGGCTAAGAGGTTTGTCTTGGGTAAAACAGTTGAATGAATATTCAACATTCAGTAAGCATTACCGAAGTCCCATCGAGTTAGCAAAATGGCACAGTGGATAGAGCACTGGACCTGAAGTCAGAAACCTGAGTTCAAATCCTGCCTCAGATACTGACTAGCTGTGTGAACCTGGGAAAGTCACTTAATACTGTGTTTTCTCATCTGTAAAAAAAAGCAGGACAAGGAAATGGCAAACCACTCCGGTACCTCTGCCAAGAGAACCCCAAATGGGATCACAGAGGGAGGGATATGACTGAACAACTCAACAATTGTGTATGAGGCACTGGACTTACAAAGGTAAAAATGAAATTCCTACCTCAAGGAGTTTTAAGGGGTGGGGGGGAAGAACATCAGGAACACAAGTAAGTAATTGGGAGTGAGCATTTGAGTTGAACTTGGAAGGATGCTAGCGATAACTTGAGGTAGAGGAAAGAAGGAACGCCTGTACAAGGGCAAAGGTGACTGGTGGGGTTGAGGTCACCTGGGAGGCCAGTCTGCCTGGATCAGTATGAGGAGGGTGATAATTTCTCATAAAAGTGAAGATAGGTTGAGCCCATACTTTAGTAGGCCTTAAAACTGCAAGCTAAGCATCTGTATAACATTTTAGAAAAAGTATGGTGCCAGTGAAGGATTGATCAAATACTTGGCCTCATTCCATTTTAGTTTTACAAATAAGTGGTTAGAAATTGCGAATTCACATTAAAATGGACATTATCTCTCCCTGGGCCCCTAGGCTGAGAGATCTCTGTTAGGTTACTGGGCAGAATAGCTTGCCTAGTAACAGTTTCCTTCTGTTGTTAAGCCCCTGTCAAAATGTTACTCCCCTTTGGTTTAATATCTGATAAATTGTTAACGGTCATTTCTTGTTTAGTCCATTTGCATGGTAACCACCTGTGCCCCACCTAATGTTAGACCCCCATTACCAGGTAACCACCTTCTGCTGAGCACCCCCCTTCCTGACAACTATGACAACCAGTCTGTGATTGGCTACCTCTACTGGCACGTTTTCTGTTGGAGGTCCTTTACCTAGTAGTACCCTGACAACCACCTTCTGTTTGGGGGTTCTTGCCTAGTAGTCAGCCACCCCCCTTACTCTGTCAGAACCCTGTTTGTTGTGGAAACCGCAAGGCTGTACTGAGTAGCGCCAAAATGCTTAAAATGCACTCACCCACCTCAGTTCGGGGCTGTCTCCTCTGGGTCTCTACATGAGGCAGCCGCCAGCCTGGCTAATAAATGACACTCTCAAAATTTTCAATTAATTTTGCCTGTGACTTATTAATTCGGTCCATTTCAACATAACGATAAAAATGATTTTTAAATGCTTAAATCTGCACATGTACTTCTGGACGTAGGCATTTCATTCCAGGCCAAAAATGAACATACTTACAAGTGAGTAACTTTGGTGAGAAAAGTGTCAAAACACTTAAAAGTGGACAAAAGACACAATAATGCCAGTGTCTTCTCTGCCAAATTATAGGGTGTGGATAATGAAAAACTGGGAATACAGTTACAGGTTTAACGCTCATCTGTTAATCAAACAGAAATATTTTCATTTTGTTGTTTCCTAAAGGTCCAAAAGCAAGTTTTAAAAATGAGACAATCTGCACACAAAGTTGTTTAATGCAGTTAAGTTTTTTATTATCTAAGTAGCCCACATCATAATTAGCCATTTTAATTAATATTAAATTTCATCCAACTTTCTAAGTCATTTTATTTATATATAACTGGCTAGATAGTGGTATTGACATTTAGTAAACTCTTATTTAAAGGTGCTGTCCAGTGTAAAAGGTGTGTGAATTCCTTAATAGACTATTTTTATGACTGTAACATTACAAAGATGTATTTCAAAGATTATATTTACAGACTTAATTTTTTAAAAATAATTTTTTACTTTAATGTGCCATGCAAAATATTTTAAGGCTGGATGGCATGGAATTTCCCCATTTGAAGCTCATTCATGCTGTATTTAAAAAACTACCCAACTGTTCAAATCAGCCAAACCTACTGCAACAAATAAACAGGGGGAAATCTCTAACAAAGGCCCTGGCCCCAAGTCCAGAAATTGAAAATATCTGGCATAATGAAACTGTACAACAACAAAAGAATCCAGATCATCTTGAGGGTTTGCTGTAAAGGAAAGTCCTAAGAAAACAATTTCTGCAGCTCCTTAAATGTTGAGAGGGAACTCTTCATGACCACGTTTCTATTTCAGGAAGTTGTGGTCAATCAGTGTACACAGAGAAACCTGGAAGCAGTGGAAAGCAGATGCAATATTCTATTTCCTCTCTCTGGCTGGCCCACTTGCCAATGATAATGGCCATTTTCCTTTTCCCCTATTCCCCTTGCCTGTCCCGCTTCCTCCCTCCCCCTCCAGCTTTTTTCACTATTTTCACCTAAAAGCCTTTACTTGCCATTGAAAGGTTTCTCAAGTTAAAAAACTGGATTTCACACAATAAGAATCTCAAAAGCACCAGTATTCAAAATTAGTCACTTTTTATTATACTGGAAGATAGTGCCCTGGTTCTAAATCTATGCTACCCAAATGGCGATCGTTCAGTCTCCTCTTCTTTCTGCCAGTGGTGAGCTGTTAGCACATCTCCTGCCCTTGGAGCTCTACATGAAATGGCTCTGTGAGAAAGGGAGAGGAGAACAGAGAGAGAAAGATGGGGAGAGAGATGGAGAATGAGAGGGAGGGAGGGAGAAGAGGAAGAAGGAGAGGCAGTAACAGGAACAGCAGGAGATGAAGGAGGAAGAGGAAAAAGCCAGGAGGGGAGAGAAACAGATACAAAAAATCAATCATTTTGACTCATTTCTTCTGATTCAAAGTTAACCAATCACTACCATTTTTCTTTTCATAAACTCCAAATATCTGCTGTTTGTCAGCTCCTCAGGTCTCAACAGCCTTTAACACCAGAGGAGATAAAAAAAGATCAGGTGGAAGATGTATGTAGACTGAAAAGACCTGGGTTCCTGGCTGGGCTCAGTTACTTACAATGACAATGTGACCTTAAGTAAGGCAAGGCCATTTTCCCTCTTGGGACCTTAATGTCCTCATCTGTAAAACAAGAGGTCTGACTAGATGATGTCAAAAGAGCCCTTCCAGTTGCAAATGTATGAATATGATTTTTTACATCACTATGGACATCACACCTGAGTAAAATTGTGCCAATAATTATTACTCAGCAAAAAAGAAAACAGCTTAACCCAGACAGTTGAGTGCATATAGTACTGGGCACAGGATTGGGAAGGTCTAAAATTAAATTCTGTGTCAGATAATTACTAGTTGTGTGACCCGGGGCAAGTGTTTTAACCTCCCTCAGCCTTAGTTTTCTTATCTGTAAAATGGGAAGAGAGGGAGGGGATAAGTATTTACTTTACCTCACTGTATCCTCACAACCTGAGAGGTAGGGACTTTCCCCAAAGCTCCCCTTTCAGAAAGCCCATGGACATGGGCATGTCTCTGCTGAGGGAATCTTAAATAGTTCACTTTGGGAGGACTTCTCATAGAAAGGATGAAATGGAAAGAAAGTGCAAAAACCAATGAAACGGTCCAGGTAGGTGCAGGAAAGAGGAAAAACACAGGAAAGGGAGCAGATCACTTTCAATTAGAGATGACTAGTATTGAACCCTTTCTTTCACCACTGTCTTCTTTACAAATGGGGGAATAAGAGAGAGGAACAATTAAAGAGGAGATGATGAAAAGAAATAAACATGAATAGGATGAGTTCTCCCATAGGATAGAGGAGGGTAGCAGAGGGGATTAGAGAGCAGAATGTGTTGTTTACAAAAAACACACTTGAAGCAAAAAGATTCACACAGAATTAAAATGAGGGGCTGGAGCAGAATTTATTATGCCTCAGGCAAATTTTAAAAATGGAGGAGCAGCAATCATGATCTTGGACAAAGCAACAGGAAAAATAGACATGGTTAAACAAGCTAAGCAGGGAAACTACATTTTGCTTAAAGGCACCATAGATATTAAAATACATCAATACCTAATATATATATATGTATATATATATATACATATATATATATGTATATATATATACATATATATATATATATATATATATACACATGTATGTACCAAATGGTATAGCATCAAAATACTTAAAGGGAAAATTAATCAAATTACAGGAAAAAATAGATAGCAAGTAGATCGTCGGAGACTTCAACATACACCTTTCAGACCAAAAAAACCCAACCACAAAATCTTTATAAAAAAAAAAAAACAATAAATAGAAAGAAGTCAAGGAACTGAATAGTTAGATATGATAAATCTCTGGTGACTGCTAAAATGGGAACATAAAGAAACATACATATTTCTCCACTATGCATGACACCTATATAAAAACCAGCTGTACCTATGGCATAAAAATCTCTTAAGAATGCAGACAAACAGAAATAATAGACATTTTTTACTGACCACAGTGCAATAAAAACTATAATCAGTCAAGGGCATTTGAAAGACAAAATGGAGACTAATAATTTAATCCTAAAGAATTGGTAGATCAAAGAACAAATCACTGAAACAATACATAATGATCAAAGAAAATTACAACAATTAGACAACCTTTTATGAGGCAGACAAAGTAATCCTAATGGGAAAATTTATATCACTAACACTGATTCTGATCAAAGAGAGAAAGAACAGATGAGTGAATTGGGCACACAACTTAAAAAACTAGGGATAGAAACAGGGACTGAAACTATAGTTTTTTATTTTTTGTTTTTGTAACATGGGTAATCTCAAGATAAGGAAACTCCCTCTGCCAGTGCAGAAAGGCATCTTCTCATCTTAGTGTCTAGAGTACTGAAAGGTCAAGTCAGTTGAGTAGAATACATAAAATAAATTATTAAAAACTATTTTGCTCAATTACATGCCAATAAAATTGGTAACAAGTGAAAGAGATGAATATTTACAAAAATATAAACCATCTAGACTGAATGAACAAAAATAGTGAATTTAAATAACTCAATCTCCAAAAAAAAAAAACCTAAGCAAACCAAAATGGGAAAAATGGATTTACAAACAAATTCTAGAAATCATTCCATGAAATATGAATTCTAATATTAGTCATTTGTTTGCCAAAGTAGGAAAAATGGCATCCTTCTAAACTCTTTCTATGATACATGTATGGTCCTCATATCTAACCCAGTCGGGAAAGAAACCTAAAGACCATTATCTCCAATGAGTATCAATATAAAAATATGGAATAAAATATTAGCAAAGAGGCTACAACATATTAAAAAGATTATCCATTATAACCAAAAATGTAGGGCTGCTTCAATATTAGGAAGACTATAACAAGATCATATTAATAATACAAACAATACAAATCATGATGCTATTAATAAAAGCTTTTGACAAAATACAATAACCTTTTATCTGAAGAAAAAACATAAACGGATTGCTAAGTCAATAGACAGTTTAAATGCTATGCCAAACCAATTATCAAAGGGATACTTTATAGAACTCTGGAAAATAAGAAGATTCCTCTGGAAATCAAAATATTCAGAACATTAAGGAAAATGATGGAGCAAAAGGTAAAAATGAGGAGGGAATGGCATTTCCAGACCTTAAACTATATTATGAATCAGCACTAATCAAAGACTAGATAGACAAGGGAGAATCAGATAAGCCTGGAAACAAATTACTTCAGAAAGAGCTCCCTGTCAGCTAAGAGCTACTGGGAAAACTGCAAAGCAGGCTGACTGAAGTGAGCCTTAGACCAACCTTAGAGGAAATACCATATTTCCCACTGAATTCACTTTGAGTATGTGACCTGAACACTCAAGGATGTTGTCGCAATGAAAATGAAGAGAAGCAGACCATAGGCCTTCTACAACCATTGACAAGCCATAGATTGGGATGCCAAAAAAGGATAAAGTCAATACAAAAGAATACAGATAATTCTGATTACATGAGATTGAAAAAGTCCTAAACAAACAAAATGAATGCATCTAGGATAGGGAGAGAAGCAGTCAAAAGAGAAAAGGTTTATATCAAATTTGTCAGATAATGGTTTGCTATCCAAGATACAGACAACTAACACACACACACGTATGAGTACATGTTATGTGTGTTATGTGTATGTATATAGGTTGCTCAGTCATTTTTCTGGCATGTTTGACTCTGTGACCCCATTCAGGCTTTTCTTGGCATATGTATCTACATACACATATATACATATATAATATATACACACACAAGTATATGTTATGCATATTATATATGTGTGTGTGTATTGTTCCAAATCACTAAAAAGAAGAATGTAAATCCCAACCACTCAAAGGTTTTTCCTCATAGCCAGCAAAATGACCGATATGCCAAAAGATGGCAACAGTTCAAATGGGAGGGGTGGTGGAAATACAGGTACACTCACATACTGTTGGTGGAGCTGTGAAGTGGTACCACCATTTTGGAAAGCAATTTGGAATTGTGCAAATAAAATGGCGAAAATGCCCATACCCTTTGACCCAGAGATTCAATTACGAGGCATTCACCAAGGAGGCCACTGGAAAAAAGAAAAGGTCTTATATATACCCACAAAGCTAGAGCAGCACTTTTTGTGATAACAATGAATTGGAAACAAAGCAGATGCCCATTGACTGGGGAATGGTTCTGTACACTGTGGTCCATGAACGTAATTGTGCTGTAAGAAATGACGTATGTGATATATACAGAGAAGCCTGGAAAGATCTACACAAACTGATGCAGAGGGAAGTCAGCAGAACCAAGAAAACAAGCTACACAATGACTGCAACAATGTCAATGGAAAGCAAAAAACACAGAACGATCAAAAACGAATGCTGGGAAATTACAAAGAATAGGCTCATCCCCAAAGATGCCCCCTCTACTCCTTTACAGAACATCATACTGTTCTCAGATTTTTTTCATCGTATTATAGATTACCCTTTGCTGATTCAATTATCTTCACCCTCTTTTTTTTTCCTTTTAAAACATTCTGTTGGATGGCTCTCTGGGAGGGGGAAAGCACCATATTATTTGCAATAGTTTAATGATTTGATATCGTTCTAGAAAAGCTAGCTCTAGCAATAAGAGAAGAGAAAGAAATTGAGGATAAGCATAGGCAAAGAGGAAACAAATTTTGCAGATGATATGATTTAAAAAGCCCTAAAGCATTAACTAAAAAATTAATTGAAACAATAATTTCAGTAAAAGTAACAAGATATAAAATAAAGCCACAAAAATCATCAACCTTTCTGTATATTACCAAGAGAGCCCAGCAGGAAGAGCTAGAAAAATAAAATTCCACTCAAAATACCTCTACGTTGTATAAAATATATGGGAGTTGCTTTTCTAACACATATGAAAGAATTATATTAATACAACTACAAAACACTCTTTTCAGAAATAAATACAAATAACTGGAAAGTATTAATTAATCAGAGTTGGGCCATGCTAACATAATAAAGTGATAACTACCTAAATCGCTTTACAGATTCCATGGTATGCTAATTCAACTACCAAAGGGCTATTTAACAGAATAAGGAAAAATAATTTAAAGTTTCATCTAGAAGAACACAAGGCAAGAGAAATCATGAAAAAAAAAGTGAGTATGGGACAAAATGTTCTGTGAAGTCAGCCAAAGGTTGGGAGGCAGGTCATCTCTGATGGAAGGATGCTTCATAGCGGAGGGGAGGGGGTAATGGAGGTTTTGGTTGCTGCTGCTGCTGTTGTTTTTTTTTTATCTGATCAACTGGTTTGATTTTTTTTAAAGTATATAATCAGTTCAACATAATGGGTACAAGTTGAACTGCTTGTCTGTGTTGCCCTCTAGAATTCTTCTTTATTTCTGTTCATTCTCTTCTCTGCATTTCGTTAAGGCCCTTTCCTTTGTTCTTCAATATCATCAGCCCTCCCATCCCCCCTCAATGTCCCCCTCCCCTAGTCCCAAATCTGAAGCAAACAAATTCCCCAACTGGCCATGTCACAAAATGCACATCTCACTCTGCCCAAGTCCAACATGCTTCACCCTGGTTCCTCTGGAGATGGGCTTGGCCATGCTTTGATCAGAATTGGTTTTCTTTACGATGTCACTGTCTTTGGATCCATGGTTCTTGGGATTCTGCTCACTTTATCCTGGTTCAATTCACACGTCTTCCAAGGTTTTTCGGAATCCATCTCTTTCTTCATTTCTTACCGCCCAGGAATATCCATTAATTCAGAAACATAAAAGGTATTTGATAAGTATTTTTTTATTATTTAGACATTCGAGGCCACAGAGAGCCAAGAATCAGCCAGCAAGGTAATTATGGTAAACAATCATCAGTCCTGGAGAAAAGAGCCTTTAGCTGGAGGAAGTGGGACTATGAGTCCTCGTCATTCCCCATCATTTATGGTTGCCCTATCGATCGGTTTTTAAATTGTTTTTCTTTATTACAAGGGAAATCTCACTGTGGTTAGGGAAAAAGAGAATGTACAGCTCAATATCTATGTCAACAAAGAAAAATAGACAGGATGAGGACTGCCAGGAGAATGATGGATGTTTACCACCACTGCAAGAAGCATAGGAGGGAGTGACCAAGGGGTGAAGGTGAAAGCCAACTTAGGCTCAGGCAACATCATCAAAATGATAAGATTCCCTAAATAAATTTATTTCATGCCATAACAACCAAAGAATTACTACTTGACAGAGGCGTCAAACATGCAGCCCCAATGAATCAGATAAAATTGTAACTGGGAAATAGTTCACAAAGAAAATAAAAATACAATAAAATCTAGGGAACATCACATTTTAAAACCAGGAATCCTTATGGATGGATTAGTGGCCCCCATTTCTATATGAGTTTGGTAACAAAGTAATAACAAAATACATCTGGAGGGACAAAACACATCAAGAATGTCAAATGGGATAATGCAAAAAAAAATGGGAAGGGAATTTAGCAGAACTAGATCCTAAACTACAATTGACAAGAAAGAGATAATGAATGGTAGAACAGATCAGGTGTAGAACATAAAATAAACCCAAAACCCTGGTTCCTTTGGGGGAGGGGGAGAAGGGGAGAGGGTGGGAGAGGCCTCACTACCTGACAACATTTGCTATCTCTAAAGCCATATGAAAACATGTTCCAACTCACTAATAATGAGACAAATGCAAAGCCTAACTCATAGCAATCAGATTAGCAAAGGTGATGAAAATGAGAAAATGATAAATGTTGGAGGGACTGTGGGACACAGGCGTGTTGATGAACTGTTGATGGAGCTATGAACTGGTCCAGCCATTTTAGAAGGTAATTTGTAACTCTGATCCCCAAATTATTAAACTGTGAATGCTGTTTGACTTAGTGATACCACTTCTAGGTTTATACTCCAAGAAAACTTTTTGAAAAGGATCCATTTGTATCAAAAAATACTTATGGCAGCTCTTTCTGTTGTGGTGATGAACTGGAAATTGAGGGGATGGCCATCAATTAAGGAATGGCTGGACAAGTTGTGGTACATGACTGTGATGGAATACTACTGCGTTAAAAGACACAATGAAAGGGATGGTTTCAGAAAAGCTTGGGAAGATGTGTGTGAATTGATGCAAAAGAAAGTGGGCAGAACCAGGAGAACAATTGATACAATAACAATCATATGGTAGAGGTAATCAATCTTGAAAGACCTGAGGACTCTGATTAACACAATGAGGCCAACCACAATTCCAGACCCATGCAAAGGTAAATGATCAGAAGCAAAACAGTAACTTCTAGAATGCTGACAACACTGTCAGGACTTTTAAGGACTTAGGAAGTGACTTGGCATGACTCCAGAGGACTAATGATGAAATATGTTGCCCATCTTCTCCCAAAGAGGTGAAGAGTGCGGAGAGCAGACAGGGACAGTCATTTTGGGATATGGCCAATGTCGAGATTTGTATTGCCTGACTATGTTTATATGATACAATATTCTGCCCTTCTTTCCATTGCATTGGGCAGGGGGAGGTGGGAGGGAGGAAAACAAATGCCCACCTGAAACCTTCCCCCCCACATATGATGAGAGCAGGTCAGCTCTACATAATGGCTGACTGGAACTGAAGGATTAATTAAGCCAGCTAATGAAGAGAGCAGAATGGGGTGTGAGAGCAACCCAAAAGCATACAAAAGGTGTTGACCCCTCACCACGGATACTGAGAAATTCAGTGAAGAAACAAGAGGAGGCCAACTCAAGGTGAAACTCTTTACCTCCCAAACTTGGCTCATATACACCCCCCTCCATGCTCCAACATACCTGGGGCCCAGGAATGGGGGCAAAAGGATTGGTGGTTCTTAAGCCTGCTTGTGCATAAATCAAGGGCTGGGGGGCCATGAAGGGGACTGCTCCCAGTGGAGTCTGTACCTGTGAGTTGGAAAGGACAAAAAGGAAACATGAAATAGCAGTGGGGAAAAGGAGCATTGAACAGTCCTCCCAAAAAAATATACAGCATTGAGAAAAACAACTACGTCTCCTACAAACCACATGACGTATACCAAACTGGTAGACATGATACAAGCCAAATAGTCCATCTTCTAAATTTAAGGAGGAACAATGAAAAAGAAGAGACCACCAGCTGGTAAAACACATTGTTTAGAAAATCAATTTATGTAGAAAAAGAATCTAGATGAGATACACCAATAACCCAAGCCCCACCTAATTGCCATTTCTGGCAACAGGCTTTTGGGCAAGACCCCTAAATTCGAATCCTGGTTCCCACAGAAGCTACAGGCATCTCTGAATCTCAAATTTTCCCAACAGTCAAGTCAGGAAAATAATGCTTGAATAACCATCTCTAGGACAGAGACAGTTTCACTAAAGCAGCTAGGTGGCATGGTAGATGGCACGCAGGGCCTGTAATTAGCAAGATGTGTTCAAATCTGGCCCCAGACCCTTGCTAGTTGCATAATCCAGGACAAGTCACTTTGCCACTGTCTGTCTCAGGCTACCATCTGTAAAATAAAGATGAAACTAGCACCTCTGACCCAGGGTCATTGGTAAGGATCAAAAGAGATGATAGTTGTAAAGTACTTTGCAAACCTTCAAATGCTAGATAAAAACTGGTCATCATTAGTACTGTTTTTGCATCCCCAATGGGTGGCACACAATACAATCACACAATAAGCTTGCTAAACACTGGTTAAATTGAACCCCAACCTCCCAGGGCTGTTAAGGCAAGTACTTCTTTAGCTACGAAGCACCAGGTAGAGAAATCAGAGGAAGCAGTAGTTGCCCTGCTCTCCCAGGCATCCAGACTAACTTCTGGGTTGCTGTCTTGAATTCCTCCCTCTTGGCCCCTCTAACCAAGAAATCACTTGGTCCCCCCAACACAGTTCAGAGGGCAAGATCTCAAAAAGCCATAAATAACCAAGGGTGAAAAAGTAGGTGAGGAGAAAGAAAGACACCAAGTAGACCAGAAATCTTTGAAAAGAGATGCCCCAGGTTGGCCAAGTGAACCATGAGCCTGTCAATTCTCTCTTATCTGTACATGCCTTGTCCACACATAGTAAGTACCCCCAAACAAAGGTCCCCAGGAAGCTCTGCCTGAGGGCCTTTTCTCATGGCTGGCTTTCTCCAACATGCATCTACTTTGTCTGGTGGTTTTCTTGGTGGGCTAATGCCATTTACTGCTTTAGCCCATTACTTAAGATGAAAAAAAAAAAGAGTTCTCCGTGTCGAGTTGTGGTCCTTGAGGGACAGGAAGAGACCAAGGTTTGCTCTTTGCCCCTGAGGCCCTGACACTGAACAATGCCACTTTTCCAAGTATCTAGCTGAGTGCAGGGAACACAAAAACAAACAGCCAAGCTGGGCTAACCCTTCTCTTTCCTTCCACATAAAAAGATGAACAGATTGTACGTAGTCATATTTTGGCATAAAGTGAGGAAATGGAAGGGATTATTCAGAGGAAAAGTAAATGAGAGTGTTTATACTACTCATATCTCAGAGTCCTTAAACTCTGTGGAGGCCTCCCCAATCCACTATTCTCCACTGATAAAATTCAGGGGTTACTGTGGGGAAAAGCACCTGGCTCCTTAAGTTTCTATCGCGCATTGTTGTGGCCCCCGCCCCACCCCACCCCCATTGCTGCCAATAAAGGGACTCAGCTCTACTTCTTTTACACTCAGGCTAGTAGGATTCTTACCATGCCATAGACAGGCAGCTGATGTGCGGTCATCGGATAGGTTATGGGGACAGGCACCTGAAATAATAACAAAAAAACACCTGTATTATATATACTTCACTTGATCAGCACTAATGAGATGGCAGGAAATGAAAAATGTATTCTGGAATTTTCTTTTTTGAAGGGGGGGGAAGTAACACTGAATTCATTGGTAGAGGGAACTTCCAGTACAAAAATGATCTTCACCACTGTAGTCTAGCACCTCATGTAACTTCTAGACTTAGAGAGTTTCCAGGGGTTCTGATTATGGACTCAAATCCAGGCCTTCTTGATTCTTTACTACATGAGTGCTTACCGATACTAAGGGATCACATTTCTAAGAAAAGCTATACATTCAGGTTAATAATAGTGTCTGTTTAGGCTTTAGGATTTTCAGAGACTAGAGGGCTGATACAGCTTACAGGGTGTCCCCTGCCAAGGTCTTGCTTCTTGACTCAATTCTGTCTAGGTAAAACAGGCCTAAAGCACTTTCTTCACAATAACCCCTCTACACCGACTTTTAGTGAGAGGGAAGTCATTACTTCTGGAAACTGTCCATCACACTCTGGACTCATTCTAAGTGACAGGACAGAACAGAATCTGTCCCTGAAGCTTACCTCCACTACTCCCAGTTCTATCCTCTGAGCCCAAATGGGGTAAATTGAATTCCTCCTTCACATACTTGAAAGACAGCTATAATGTGTCTTCTCCCTCCCCCAGTCTCCCCTCCATGCTAAGCATCTTCAGTTGCCATGGACTCCATCCTGGATCCCCTTGTGTGAACCCAGTCTAGCTTGTCCACAGTGAGCATCTCCTTCTTTAGCTCACTCTGAGTGCACAATCTTGATAATGCCCTGAGCTCTTGTCCATACCAGCTTCTTGCTGGTTTCCCACATTGTAGGACATCTAGTACTTGGACATGGATTCTTTGCACTTAAGTATAAAAGAGCATATTTATCTGTATTAGAGAAGAAGATTTAGCCATGTCAGTCTCTTGCTCAAGAACATTTCAGAGACATGGAACCAAGATGGTTGCCTAAAAAAAGGCAGACCATCCAGTTCCTATATACAAACTCCTGAAAAAATCTGAACTTTGTACCAGACCGAATATTGATCAAGAAATCCGTTGAGAAACCATTCCAAGTGACTTCTTTCACCTTGGGAGTAACCAAAAACTAGCCAGCAGCCCATAGCCAGTAGAAAGAGGAACTGCTGACAAAACCAGCCCCAATGAAGGCAAACAAGTCTCCCTAAAAAAGGGCAAAGGCTGTATGTGCTTGGAATGTGAGGGGTGGGGAGGAGGGCAGAAAAAGCAGAAGCTCTACCCCTACCCTCCAACCTCAGGAAAGCCCTGGGGTTAAGTAGGAATCCACAGTGTGTCCTTAGAAGTTAGTAGAATCAATAGCAGCAACTGGAGTGGTGTGGTTCAGCCCCAGACAGGCCATGTACCAGAGAGCCAAGGCCCCCTAGTACTCTGTCCTGAGATGCCACAGAAAAAGACCCCTGAAGAACCAATGCTCTGAACCTAAAAGATCCAGTGGGGCCTAAGAGGCCAAAGAGGTGAGCTGAGCACCCCAAATAAAAGGGGATGGTGAAGCTTGGCTCTAGCATGAGGCACCAATTCAGGACCTAGAGTTGTAGAGATGAATAAACAAAAGAAGAAATCACCAGTATAAAAAAAAAATTATAGATCCAGAAATCCCCCTCAAAGGAGAGAATAAGGCTATTATAGCTATGAGAAGACTCAAAGAAGAAAAAAAATGTGTTTGCCACAAGGACTACATGAATACCTAGACGAAATGAAGCAAGAGATAAAAAATAAAATAAAAATTTTGGAGAATACGTAGGTTTGAAGAGAAAGTAGTCAACTTTACCCAAATAATAGACTTCCTGAAAACCATAACAGACCAAACAGAAACTAATGATTCCATGTAAGCTGATATCAGGAAAACAGGTCAAGGAGAGATCATTTAAGAATCATTGGACTTCTTGAAAACTGTGATTAAAAAGAAACAAACTCCTGGGCACTGTATTATAAGAAATCATAAATGGAAACTGTCTGGATCTATTAGAACCAGAGAGCAAAGTGCTGATTCTTTCCTGAAAAAAAAAAGATTCAAAAAGAAAAGTCCTCAAAAAAGGAATGATATGGCCCAAATCCAGAGCTCTCAAGTCAAAGGAAAAATACTGCAAGCATTGAGAAAGAAGCAGCAAGGAGCCACAGGCACCATCACACAAGACTTGGCAGGTTCCACTATAAATGAGAGATCTTGAACTACAATATTCTGAGAGGCAAAAGATATGGGCTTATAGCCAAGAATAATTTGTCTGTAAAACTGAATATAATTCTATAGGGAAAAAATAGATCTTTAGAGGAACAGAGAACTTTCAATCATTTCTTACAAAAAGATTAGAACTGAGCAGGAACACAAGAGTCCAGAGAAATCTAGAAAAGTAAATTTATTTGAGCAATTGGAAGGTGCTATATGATAAAGTAGCACTAACATTGTCCTGGGGGTGGGGAGGGAGAGGGGATGGAAGGAGAAAACAAGTAAATGTGTCTTCAGAGCCTCAATGTCTTCAGAGGGATTTGAGGGAGTTAAATAATAAACACAGTGGATCTGGGAGCAATGTGCATTGGTTCTATTCCGAGAGTTGGAAGAGGGGAAAAAGAATAGAGAAAAAGGAGGAATACCCCAGTGTAGGAAGGATAAAGAAGGGGCAGAACTTGCTATTTCTCATCATTGGAATGTATAAGAAGAATAAAGAAACATGGAAGGGTGGAGGAGTGGGCATCAGATGGAAAAAGGAGGGTTGCGCACACACACACACGCACACATACACATAGAGTTTGGTGTAGACATATAAGATTGCTTGCATTTCCATCTTCTTGGATATCCTGTCATCCAGTGCACTATCCCACTCAGCTGTGTCATCTGCCAAGTTACTGATACAAGTGGTGAAAACACAGTACCAACAGCAGATCCTGCAAGCCTACCTTCCAAGCTGCCATCCACCCATTAATGGTTACTCTTTGTGGACAGTCATTCAATCAATTCCACAGCAACCACTCAAATGTTGTCTCACCTACCATTTGATAGTCTCTTAGGTCATCCTTGTGAGCAAGATGGGAGATGGATGCAAGCTCAAACTCATCATTACAACATCAACAGAAAAGGAAAGCATGTTTAAAAAATATTTCACAGGACCCACATATTCTCCCCAGGCCATTCTCACTTCTAGTGTGGGGGATGTATAAGTAAAACAAAACAACTCAAAAGGAAACTAAGTGCTTGTGTGAGGAGCAGCTATTACCATATGTGGAACAGAAGAGAAGGCAGCAGGACTCCAAGTAGTTGATGTGCTAGTCTTCACCTGCCAGTTCATTCCCCCTGTCATTTTCTTCTCAGGGGGCTGACTCCATTGTATGTCAGATCTAAAATGAGATGTATTAGTGAACCTTTTCACATAGTGGCCCTCATTACAACAAAGAAATGAACTGAAAATCCAAGCTGACTGCTATTAAGCAGGCGTTGCATGCTGGGCCCAGAGTTGGATGCAAAATGTAGATGCCAAAGGCTATTCACATACAAATAACTATTCAAAAGAGACGCTAAGTCTAAAAGAGAGGTAGGAATCAAGTTAGGCCCAAGGCGTAGGAGGAAGCCCTCCCTCCTGGTCTCTGCCTGTCACAGTTCTTCTCATCCCATGAAGTTCAGCTCAGGAACCATCCTTCTGGCAGCCCTCCCTGATCTACTTGTTGGAAAGTGTTCTCCCTCCTCCCTCAAGGAGTCCTGGAACCCCTAGGCCAGATCTGTCTTTGGCTCCCATCATCCCCCTACCATTTATTTACTTACCAGTCTATATGTCATCTATCCAACCAAAAGAATATTATTAGTTCCTCAAGTCCAGGAGCTGCCCAATCCTTAGCACAGAGCCTTTCCCAGAGTTGGTACTTAGGTGCCTGCATCACTGAACTGACACAGTATCTCTATATCCCAAAGATAGTCTCTAGGAGCCATTCTGCCTATATCCACTTCCAAAGGAGTAACCTCTTACTATGACAGCAGTTCCACTAGCTTGTAACCAGGGTACCATTACTCCCTTTCTTTTTTCAGAGAGGGAGACCCCAGAGAGAGAAAGACCCAATCAAGTCTTCACAGCAGTCATTTCCAGTAATATTGCTAGGGTCAGAGTCTTCTACTTAAAATCACAGATTTAGAGCTAGAAGACCTGAGTTCAAACGCGATATCAGCCACTCACTAGCTATGTGACCCTGACCCTGGGAAAATCACTGAACTGACATCATTTTGTGATAGTGTCATTAAGAGAAGGTTCTATGCCATCAGAATGTCATCAGACTTTGTGATATCTGTCACTCATTCACAGCCCAGAGTTCCATGATTTGGCTTCTCTGCTCAACTGAGCCCCAGTTCAGCCCAGTCTAGGCATGGACTGCACAGCATCCCCTTCACCTGCCACCCAACATCATCCCTGGGAATAAAGTGCTCTCTGTATTTGAGTTTTGCCCAATGTCACATGTTTGGGAAGCTCCTGTTAGGTAGGCCACACCAGTGTATATGTACCTCAAGAGAGAGGACACTGTCGCCCTCCTCTAGACTTCCTCTCCAGAGGCTCTCCTTTCATCTTGCATGGGGAGTTCAAGAAGCTGCCCAGGGGAAAGCAGGGGGGACTATGTGGATGAAGGATGATATAAGGGGGAGGGCTGGGATACCAAAGGATACCATACAATGATAGGGCCATCAGGTTGAGGCTGGGTTGGGCTGAGCAGAAGAGGCAAATCACAGAACCCTGAGCTGTTCAGTCTTGGCCAACCGAGCAAAAATGAGGAATATTACAGTGGAGTTTGGCTACACTAAAGACAGCAAATGATCACAAGAACCCTAGAAGATTACTGAGAAATGATACTGTTTGGGGGCCATGGTGTGAAGGCGATAGGTGGATGGATGGATGGATGGGTGGATAGATGGATGGATGGATGGATGGATGGTTGGTTGGATGGATGGATGGATGGATGGATGGATGGATGGATGGATGGATAGAAGGAAAAGTGCCATGAAAGAACACTGGCTTAGAAGGTGGTGACACTGGGTTCAAGTCCCAGCTAGGCCACAGGCTCCCTTTCTGGGCCTCACTTGATGTCCTCCCTACAAGGTCCTTTCAGCTCTAAATCAATGGTCTTCAGCTATTTAAGTACTCATCACTGGAGATAAGTTTGAAACCCTCAGCAGCCCTCCCACAATGCCAACTGCCTATGTGACTCCACTCTTTAGCTCCTGGGCAGGGGCCCCTGTTCCCAGAAGTGTTGTATTCCCAAGTTGAGGACTTTTAACAAGTGATACCGGGACTGAACTCGTAACAAGCTTTAGGTTCCTTTCTTTGGCCTCTCTTCTAATGCTGAACTGTTAACTCAAAATTTTTGAAAAAGTAACTTTTCAAAAAATAACTTACTTTTTGGGGCTCGCTCCGAAGTCAAGATCTGTTTTAACGAAACAAAACAAAAGAAAATACATCACTTTTCTTTCAAGTGCAGCTAGAAGGTGTCACAACGGGTGACCATGGAGCATTAGGCTTGGAAGCAGAAAGATCTGAGTTCAAGTCCAGCCTCAGACAGTTCTTAGCTGTGTGACCCTGGGCAAGTCACTTCACCTCATATATACATATACATACACACACACGTGTATATACACACATATAAAATTTTCCTCACCTAGCACTCCAATATGTGTATATATGTATACATATGCATGCTCATATACATATGATATATACATTTTCCTGAGCTAGTAATCTAGTAACTTTCTAAAGAAAAAAAGGAAATGAAGTGAGTTGAAGTTATTCTTAATGTGTATGGAGGGAGAGAGAGAGAGAGAGAGAGAGGGAGGGAAGCGGGGGAAAGGGGGAGGGAGAGAGAGAAGAAGTAGAGAGAGGAAGAAGAGGAGAGAGACATATAAATACCTAAGTGTATATGTGTATATATACACCAAGGTTACACTTCTGCCTACCTCAGTTTCCTCATCTGTAAAATGAGTTAATAGCATGCTCCTTCCAGAGTTGTAGTGAGGGTCAAATGGGATATTTATAAAATGGGTAACACAGAGCCTGGCACTTTGTAGATCCTATATAAATCTATCATTATTATCAGAAAGCATCCAAACTGAGCACTTACTTCCCATCAGGTTGGCAAGGGAGGTGTCCAGGTCATTCCCAAGAACGGGTCCACTCGGCTGGCTGAGTGTAGCCTCTTGGTTCTCCTGAACAGGTAAGGTTGATGGGGCCGTGGCATTATCTAAGTCAGACCTGCAAAGCAGACAGGAACCAGAATAAAACCTGGCCAGATTTGTCTTAAGACAGTAGAGTCAGAATCAGTTCATTGCTCTAGCTGGAGGGAGCCTCAACTTCTCAGCAAGTGGGAAAGGAAGGGCAGGGAGACAGTGGGAGACAACGCATGCTGTGGTGATGACTAGACTTGACTTGCAGATCGGATTTCCAACTCCTCAAAAAGAGCCTCATGTGGCAGTTTTCACTTGCTTAATGAACCACCATTTCTAACCAGCTGGCAAGTGGACAAGATTTTTTTGTTTTCTGCCTTAAGACTTTTTTATTTTTTAAGCTAACATTTCTATAATTCTTATTGGATGACCTCATTTGAGTCTCACAACAACTCTGGGAGATAACTGCTATTATTATCCCCTCTGTACAGGTGAAGAAACTGAGGCAAATGGAGCTGAAATGACTTGCTCAGCCAGGGTCCCACAGCTACTATTAGAGGTAAGATCTGAAGTGTAGGTTTCCTGATTTTAAGTCCAGAACTCTTCCCACTAAGCCACACTGTCTATAAAAAAGCAAGATAAAAACCAATCCATGACTGCAAAAGTCTACTAAATGATGGTCTGGATGTTGCCTCAGTGGATACTGGGAACCAAATTAACATCTTAAGGTATTCATGTTAGTGTCCATTTTCCATGCTTATGAATTAATGGCTCTCCCAACAAGGACTAGACAACTGCTGTACCCAAATGCTGGATTCTAAATATACCTTGTGAGCAAGTGGAGGAATTGTATTCCACCCTGCCCTGCTCCTTACTGCTCATATCCAGAGACCACAGAGGATGGATCACCGGTGCTATAGTCCACACTGGGCTGCCATTTGAGCTGAGCATTGCACCACCATCCTCCCAGGATCCCCCTGGGATGATACAAGAGTCATTGGCTTTGGAACTCTGGCTCTGGATAACCCCACATATCCAATAAGTTGCCATATCTTGGGGCTTTCACTTCCACAACCTGTCTGCCATCCTTTGCTGTCTCTCTGCTTCCAATCTGACCTTTCTCTAACACATCTTCCACGGAGCTTCCAAAGTATCAGTCTTAAAATATGTCACCAGGTCACTCCTTCTCAGGAAGCATCAGTGTCTCCCTACTGCTTCCAAGATCAAATAACAAACTCCTCTGCATGGCATTTAAAGCTCTTTACAATCTGGCTCCTGCCTCTATTCCCACCCTGATTCCACAGAATTCCCCTTCACAGTGTCCATTTCCATTCCACACTCCAATCAGACTGGCCTGACTGCTACTGCAACACATACAACATACTAACTTCCGGGCCTTTGCAGTGGCTGGGTCCCCCATACCTGGGATGCTTTCTCTCCTTGCCTCGACTTCTTGCCACCACAAGACACAGAGCAAGGTCTGTCTTTTGCAAGGGCATTCTAGCAGCAGGGGTCCGCTGTCTGCTTCCAAAGGGCCTGGTAAGTAAAGACTCCCAGATTCCCAGGTCCAGCTTTAAAAGCCCTCACCTCCACCCCCATCCTCCACCATTCCAGCTCATTTTCCTATGACTCTGCTTCACAGACTCTGGGACTCAAGTAGACTATGCCACTTTCTGGCCCTGGCACTTGCCCCTCCAACGTTCTCCCTAGAAGGCCCTCCTTCTTCCTCTTCACCTGCTGAATTCCCACCCAACCTTTAAAGCCCAACTCAATAACTATGCCATGATAACCCTTGACCCCAGCCAATACATTCAATTACCCACAAGACTGGGAGCCCCAGCAGGGCAGACACTCTCTCTTATCTCATTTCTTAAGGTCTGAAACAGCAGCAAACATACAGAAAACTGTCTCCCCTTCAGGAATAGCAGGTTATCAGCCATAGGGATAGGGATGGAGCCTATAAGTCCATTGGTTTAAGGAATGCCTAGAGGGAGAAATTCTTCCAACGCAAGTTTTTGTCTTTGACTTGTTCCTGCTGTTAAATTTAACATATACTTAAAAATCTTTTTTTTTTAAAGTATGCTATAGGACCTAAAAAATTTCCAGTGGACTTTTGAGGCAAAACACCTTCCACATCCAGAGAAAGAACTATGGAATTGGATCGCAGAATGAAGGAGACCATTTTCTCTTGTGTTATGCTTTGTTTTACGGTTTCTCTCATTCATTTTAATTCTTCCATGCAACATGACTAAGGTAAAAATGTATTTAATAAGCATGTATGTAGAAAACCTATATAAGATTGCATGCTGTCTCAGGGAGGGAGGGGGGAAAGAGGGAAGAGGAGGGGAAAAAATCTAAGATATATGGAAGTGATTGTAGAATACAGAAAACAAATAAAATTGATTAAATTTTTAAAAATAAAGTATGCTATATTTGGAGTCAGAAGAAAGATTTTGGTTCAAACCCTGGTTCTGCTAACTTACTGGAAAAAAATATTGTTTACTTCTCTGAAAAGGTAAGGGGACCGTGGGTGTGGGACAGTGCATATACAGTCAAGATTAAATTGATGCCTTAGTTTAGCAGAACTAAGCTTTTCTTCCCCCTCTTTCTTATTCTTTGTTACAAGGGACATATATCACAGGCCAGATATACTGGGCAATAAAAGTGATGTGAAAACAAAATGGCGGACCCCTGAGAGAAGGTGCCAAAGCTTTGCCTGGACATCGCCTTTAGGAATTCTGCATTCGAACATCTTACAGGCTGGCATGGGCTCCACAGAAGTGGCCACAGTCCAGAGTATGGAACATGAGCCCTATTCCCCGTTCTGTAGGGGAATTTGACCTATGGTTGATTGGCAGGGCCAACTCTTGCTCTATGAGGAACTGGCTAGCACGTTTAGTTCTCCCCCATGAGACCATAAGCTTCTTGAGGGCAGGGCTTGTCTTTTACCTCTTTGGGATCCCTAGCTTTTAGCACAGTGCCTGGCACAGAGCAGGTGTCTGATAAAAGTTTATTGATTGACTGAATATGAGCTCCCGAACAGCTTGAGGGAGGGCTTCCAAGGCTCATTAAAGGAAGAATGACAAATACATTATCTCTCACTGTCTACACTGAGATTGTGCCGACTAAAAGGAGTTGAGAAGCAGCAGGTCCCAGCGACTAGAGAGCTGCTGTCAAAGCCTAGGAAGATGACTCTGGTTCCAGTTAGACCCATCTTGACTGGGAGTCTGTGACTGGACAATTCCCTTCTTGGCCCAAGGCACCAATCTAACACTACAGCAGCAGACTAATCTGAGGCCAGGCCCTATGCCTAATCCAATAGCGACTTGTTCTACGTGGTGATCAGATGATATTTGTGAGTGCGGCAAAGCGGTAGGTGAGGTAGCCCATGTGGGGGGTGGGGGTAACTAAGAAAAGTCCCCCAAAAGCTGCTTGGCAGCCTCTCTCTCCTCCTCCTCCCATGCTGTCCAAGCACCCCAGGATGCCTCTCTTTGTCACTAGGTTTCCCCTGTGGACTGGAGGGGCCACCCTGGAAAGGCTTTGGCTTAAACTCACCCATCGCAAGGTGGCAGGTGTGATCCATTCAAAGAACATGCAAGAGAAAACAGAGAACGTATCAATGTCAACGAAGAATGATACTTTCAGTCATTACATGAAGTGCAAGGAAAGTATTGTTTAAATTCAATTTTATTTTAGGCTCTGAATTCTCTCCCTCTCCCACCCACATCCATTGAGAAGGTGAAAAAACAAGGTCCATGACAAATGTGTAGAGGTATGGCATTAACCATGTGGAAGGGGGAGGGACAGGAGAGGAGAGAGAAAAGGAAGGGAGAGGAGGAAGAAAGGAAAAGGGAAAGGAAAAGGAGCAGAGCTGTGATTTAGCCCTTGAGTCCATTTACACTCTCTCTCTCTCTCTCTCTCTCTCTCTCTCTCTCTCTCTCTCTCTCTCCACCCCCCCTCCCCTGCCCACCCTCCCTCTCAGTGGGCAGCATGTTTCATCATGAGTCCTTGGAGTTGTGGTGGGTCACTGTGTTGATCACTCACTAAGTGTTCAGAGTCAATCACTGTTACACTATTGCTGTACAAATTTTTCTGATTCTGTTCACTTCACTTTGCATCAGTTCACATAAGTCTGCCCAGGCTTCTCTGAAACCAGCCCCACATTATTTCTTATAACACAAAGTAAGTCAGTAAATAAACTTAGTAAGTGCCTTTATTTTTATTATTTATCTTTGAATAATTGTTTATTATGCTCCAGGCACTGTGTTAAAAGTTAGTACTCCATCACAATCATATACCACCACTTGTTCAGCCATTCCCCAGTGGATAGGCATTGCCTCAGTTGCTCATTTTTTGCCACTACAAAAGGAGCTGCTATAAATGTCTTTGTACACATGGATCCTTTTCTTCTTTGATCTCTTTGGGGTATAAACCTAGTATTGGTATCACTGGGTCAAAAGGTTAGTGCTTTAGGCATAGTTCCAAATTGCTTTCCAGAAAGTCTGGATGAGCTAACAGCTCCACTAACAGTGAATTGGTGAACCTATTTTCCCACAATCCCTCCAGCATTTGTCAGTAAGAAAAGTATTTTTACCACTTTCACATTAACTGAGCCCCATGTGAACGAAGCTACTCATTACATGGATTGACGTATGCTGTGGATAAAATCTTGGTTTGATGCTTCCCCAAAGCTAGGATTTCATAAGCCTGAGCACTCTCTCCACTGGTGCAGATTGCTTTTCCTCTACCACTCAATGGAAAGACTGTCAGTAGCCCCTGTAGCCAGAATTGTCCACCACCTGGTGGCTGAACACCTGGTGATGAGCACTCAATGAGGCCGAGCCTCCAAATCTAGACCAACCTGGAAACCTTGCCAAGTTGGCAAGGCCCACCCTGGCTGGCACTCCACTGGCATTGTCTGAGATCTCACTCACTTCCAGACCATGAAGACTAACGATTGTAGGGGAAGGAAATCAAAGCCTGTCTCGATGGGCCTGCCCCCTGTGCATGTTCAAGGCAGCCGCCACCACCTGGCACCTCACAGCCAAAGGTGGGGCTTCCACCAGCCTTCCCACTTGAAGACAAAGTCACAAGTACTGAATGCTCCAAGTGCTTATGTCTGCTGACAATTGTTTACATAAAGTTAGAGACTTTGTGGCCAAAGGGCAGAGAGAAAACACTCTGTAGAAATACTACCAAGAAAACAAGGCTGTTACCATTTGCTGCTCTGCACTCAGAGCCCGGTGACCTTGTTCCAAACACTGAGTCAAAATCCATAGCACCTTCTGAAGGAGCAG
>JAJHZJ010000673.1:2875717-3117762 GCA_023548195.1 Bettongia penicillata ogilbyi
GAAACTCTGGGTGAAAGGCTACTTTATGTGTTACATGGTGTACCTCACGCTGAAATGGTGCCACAATTATCTGTGGTCGTGGAGAGCCTGTGGATAAAACTTTTCCATTAGCCCCTGAAGTACTTCCTCATCTTTGTGGTCGTTGCAACAAAAGGCAAGAAGAAGGCCCTTTAAGCAGGACTCAACAGCCAAAGCAAATGCCGGATCTCTGAGATGAATGTAAGCTCCTAGTGGACCTATAGGTTTGCAAGTAAAGCACCCTTGCCTGTGGGCGTTGTCTACTGCTTCAAGAAGGGCTGTCATTTGTGGTTCAAATCGTTTCAGTGGATCGATTTTACAGTCTTTTAATCGGTTTAGCTGTTGCTGCTCATCGTTCAGTGTCTGCTGCACATCTGATATTTCTTCCCTAAGTTGAGAATGTTCTTCATTGTCTATATGGATAGCTTGCTGAAGATGTCCCATCGCTTGAACAAGTGAATCTTCTTGATCCTGAAAGTCCTTTATCTTTACTCTCAATATGAAAATTTTTTCCTGTTTTTCCCACTTTTCTTGTTCTATATTCTTTTTTAGGTCTTCTATTTGGGTGCAGTGTTGTTTGGCCTTGCCTCCTAACACTTTCAATTCATTTTGGGAAGCAGTATATAAAACTTCAGCTTCCTTACATGCCTTTTCTTTTCTATTCACATCTTCTCTTGCCTCAACACATTTGATCTCCAATGCAGAGGCTTCTTTGTTCAACTGCTGCAAGTTCTCCTGAATGTCTTTAAACTTCTTGGCTGCTTCATTAAATTTGTACTGACAGGCCTCCAATTCCTGATTTAACCTGATAGTATGCTGATCTCCAATATTTATATTAGTTACCATATCTTCAATTTGTCTTTCAGATTCATTCACCATTGCCCAGGCTATCTCTACTTTCAATTTCTCTATTAATTTTCTTGAGGAAACCATTCTCTGGAAACGCTTTTCTATCTCTCTGACCCGACATTTGAGTGCCCAGAGCTGGGCTTTTTCTTGTTCTATCTAATTGTGAGTACAGGCCTTTCTCTCCAAAATGTGTAAGGGATCGTCATTCATCTGTCACCATCATTTCTGGTATGCAATAACTGCCTGCCCATCTCTTGCTGTAAAATCGACATTAGATTATCTATCCGTATATTAAAATGATCCAGAATGGCCCTTAGCTCTTCTTTCTCAGAACATAACAGGCTGCCTGCGTAGTCCTTTTGTTTGTACCTTACAGAAGCATTTACAGTGATGTATTGCTGCACCATTATAGAGTCCCCATACAGGTGAGATTTGAAAGCATCTTCCCCTCTGTTGCATAATGTGATGGAGATGCTGGCTGAAAGCTCTCCATGTTTCATCAACTCTCTCAAAAATGATCCTAACGCTTGTCCACCCAGACCAACCACTAGAGCTGTCAGCAATGCACTCTTGCCCTTCTGTCCTACCACAAAGTTGACCCTGAACCCAAATTTCACTGGCCCCAGTTTGGCTTAGCACACAAACTTCTCCAGCTTGATACTCTCAATGATACCGACTTCCACTGAGGCCGAATAAGAAGCAGCAGCACTAGCTCCCTGAGAAACACTCTGGAAGTGGACCCTCTCCTTGTCCTCATTGGCATTGCTCTGTGGCCCTGGCCTTGCCCCTGGTTGCCCTTCTGCAGCTGGGGTGGGTGTGGTCCTCTTTCCTCTCAGCCCTTGGGTCAGTGACAAAAGAAAGCTGCGTGGATGGGAGGACCTTCTAGCACTTCTCCCCTTCCCTCTCCTCTTCCCCAAGGAAGTTCAATCCGAGGGTGCCTTTCTGCAGCCCTGGAGAGCCCCTGTTAGCCCCTCAGAGCCCTGGCGTAGAACCCCCTTCCTGCTCTAGTCCAGCAGACAGGGCCAGGGTGGAACCCCCCCCACCCTCCCTGTCCCCCTAAAGGCGCAACTGGCAACTCTGGGCCCCAAGCAGGCTGCAGGGTTGGCAGCAATGGGTATGGATGCTCAACCTTTGTTCCGGAGTCTTGGTTCCCCACCCCACTCCGCCCTGCAGATTCCCTCCCCCTCACTACCATGTGGGGCCTGTGCAGCAGGGTTCCCTCACCACTCAGCCTGAGAAGCTTGGCAGCTGCAAGGCCCAGATCTCAGTTTGCAGTAGCATCTCCTCCGCAATAAGGCTTCTGACTTCTGGGTGACCACTAGGGAGATGGGGATAGGACCAAAGCTTTTGCAACAGCCTCTCGACCCTGATCCTCACTGGAGAAGGGAAAACAGCTCTGGAGCATCCCTCTTTCTATGCGTGCACATGGCGTGGGACTCTAGGGGTGGGGCTCTAGAATGCAGTGCTTCTGAGTAGCAGGTTCTCCTCCTAACTTCTCCGAGGCCCCTGTCCATCCCCCCACAGTCTCATACCTCCGCATTGGCAATACCAGGGCCAAAAAGAAGTGGCCAGTGAAAATGACGAAAGGATGCATCCGGGGGTTCTCTGTCTGCCTGTCTTTCCCGAGCCTCCCCCTTCTCAAGTTCCATGGCTTTCCAGGGGCAGAAAACTCCAAGGTCTCTTCGACCTGCAGGCCTTCCTCCCCGTCCAGAGAGGCTCCCGTCTTCTCTCTGATTCCTCCACCTCTCCTCCCTCCTTGTTTCTCTGTATGTGTATCTCTCCTTTCTGACAGAGCAAATGGTTGAAATTCAGACAGGGGAATTTTTCAAGGAGGTCATTTGCATTAGCAGCTCCATCAAGCAATTTCTTGGCGTGGGCCACTATTATGTAGCATCTTTTGTTACATTATTTTGCATGTGTATTTGTGTGTACTTTCTTGGTGAACAGATGTTTCCTCCTTCCATTTATGATGAGGAAGAACAATGCTTACCGTCAGGGAAAGACAAAGAAGTCAAGGCCTCTGTATCCCAAACATCCAAAATATTCAATGGGCTCAGGCCATGGAAGAGCTCAAAAAGGATTTTGAAAATCAAGTCAGACAGGTGGAGGAAAAACTGGGAAGAGAAATGAGAGGGATGCAAGAAAAGCATGAAAAACGGCTCAATACCTTGCTAAAGGAGACCCCCCAAAAAAATGCTGAAGAAAATAACACCTTGAAAAATAGGCTAACTCAATTGACAAAAGAGGTTCAAAAAGCCAATGAGGAGAAGAATGCTTTCAAAAGCAGAATTAGCCAAATGGAAAAAGAGGTTCAAAAGCTCATTGAAGAGAATACTTCTCTAAAATTAGAATGGACAGATGGAGTCTAATGACTTTCTGAGAACCCAAGAAATCACCAAACAAAACAAAAAGAATGAAAAAATGCAAGAGAATTTGAAATATCTCACTGGAAAAACAACTGACCTGGAAAATAGATTGAGGAGAGACAATTTAAAAATTATGGGACTACCTGAAAGCCATGATCAAAAAAAAGAGTCTAGACATCATCTTTCATGAAATGATCAAGGAAAACTGCCCAGATATTATAGAACCAGAGGGCAAAATAAGTATTCAAGGAATGCGCAGATCACTGCCTGAAAGAGATCCAAAAACAGAAACTCCTAGGAACACTGTGGCCAAATTCCAGAATTCCCAGGTCAAGGAGAAAATATTGCAAGCAGCTAGAAAGAAACAATTCCAGTATCGTGGAAATACAATCAGTATAACACAAGATCTAGCATCTTCTACATTAAGGGATCAAAGGGCATGGAATATGATATTCCAGAAGTCAAAGGAACTAGGGACTAAAACCAAGAATCACCTACCCGGCGAAACTGAGTATAATACTTCAGGGGAAAAACTGGTCTTTCAATGAAACAGAGTACTTTCAAGCATTCTTGATGAAAAGACCAGAGCTGAAAAGAAAATTTGACTTTCAAACACAAGAATAAGAAGAAGCATGAAAAAGTAAACAGCAAAGAGAAATCATAAGGGGCTTACTAAAGTTGAACTCTTTACATTCCTACATGGAAAGACAATATTTGTAACTCTTGAAACTTTTCAGTATCTGGGTAGTTGATGGGATTACATACACACACACACACACACACACACATACACATACACATACACATGCACACGCACAGACATGCAAGCATGTGCACACACACATATACACATGCACGCACACAGAGACAGAGAGCACAGAGTGAATTGAATGTGATGGGATCACATCTTAAAAAAATGAAGGTAAACGGTGGGAGAGAAATGTATTGGGAGGAGAGAGGGTGAAATGGAATGGGGCAAATTATCTCTCATACAAGAGGCCGGCAGGATACTTTTTAGTGGAGGGAAAAAGAGGCGAGCTGAGAGAAAAACATGAAGTTTACTCTCATCACATTTGACTAAAGGAAGGAATAAATGCTTACTCATTTTGGTATGAAAACCTATCATACAATACAGAAAAGTGGGGGAGAAGGGAATAAGCTGGGTGGGGCAATGATGGAAGGAAGGGCAATGGGAACATGGAGCAATTTGAAGACAACACTCGTGGAGGGACAGGATCAAAAGAGAGAATAGAAGCAATGGGGGGGGAGAATAGGATGGAGGGAAATATAGTTAGTCTTACACAACACGACTACTATGGAAGTCATTTGCAAACTACACAGATACGCCCTATATTGAATTGCCTGTCTTCCCAAAGGGAATGGGTGGGGAGGGAGGGATGAGGAGAAGCTGGGACTCAAAGTTTTAGGAACAACTGTTGAGTATTGTTATTGCTACTAGGAAATAAGAAATACAGGTAATGGGGAATAGAAAGTTATCTGGCCCTGCAGGACAAAAGAGAAGATGGGGACAAGGGAAGGGAGGGATGATAGATGAGAGGCCAGATTGGTGATAGGGGAAATTAGAATGCTTGGTGTATTGAGGTGGGGCGAAGGGACAAATGGGGAGAAAATTTGGAACCCAAAATTTTGTGAAAATGAATGTAAAAAGTTAAACAAATAAATTTATTTAAAAAAATTATTAAGGGCTTACGTCATGCCAAGTATTGCATTAAGTGATATCTCTAAGTTAAGAAGTTAGAAAAAAAATTCATTTGAGGGATTGGAAGATAGGGACTTTACATGGGGGAGAAGGAGAGGCCTCAGCCTTGGGGTCCTTGCCACTGCCTCTGTCTCTACTTTGACTGGAAGATGTGGACCTGCAGAAAAGTGAGATCAAGAAGATAACGGACCTCATGTATCTTCACTGTGTCTGGGGATAGGGACGAAGGTAAGGAAGGGGAGAGACAGAGACAGAGATGGAGGGAGAATCTTCTCTCTGTTGATTTTGCTTGACTGTCCTTCAGGAAAAAAATAGATACCATCCTTTCTATCAATACAATGTCCTGTTCAGATATAACGACTTACATCCTGTTTCATTCTTTGCTGCTATTTCTTGAAATTAATCAGTCTGTTACTCAGTCAACAAGCGTTTATTAGGGTTAGAAAGAGGGGGAGTAACAGATGTAGGGCAAGAACTAGTTTCTTTTTTAATATATTTTTAAATTTAATTTAAATTAATTTATTTAAGTTTTCAACATTCATTTCCCAAAATTTTGGGGTTCCCAATTTTCTCCCCATTTCTCCCCTCCTCCCCCAACAAAACACCAACCATTCTAATTACCCCTATCATCAATCTGTCCTCCCTTCTAACACCGCTCCCTTCCCTTATTCCCATCTTCTCTTTTTTCCTGAAGGGCAGGATAAATTTCTGTACCCCATTACCTCTATTGCTCATTTCCTAGTTACAAGAACAATACTCAACAGTTGTTTCTAAAACTTTGAATTCCATTTTCTCTTCATCCCTCCTGCCCCATCCATTCCCTTTGGCAAGGCAAGCAATTCAATATAAGTTATATTTGTGCAGTTTTGCAAGTGACTTCCATAATAGTCGTGTTGTGTAACACAACTAACTATATTTCCCGCCATCCTATCCTGCCCCCCATTGCTTTCATTCTCCCTTTTAATCCTGTCCCTCCCCCAAATTGCTCCCTCCTCCCACTGTCCTCCCTTCCATTATCACCCCCACCATCTTTATCCCCTTCTCCCCCACTATCCTGTATTGAAAGATAGGTTTCCATACCAAAATGAATGTGCATTTTATTCCTTCCTTTAGTCAAATGTGATGAGCGTAAGCTTCATGTTTTTTCTGTCACCTCTCCCCTTTTTCCCCCCACTGAGAAGTCTTTTACTTGCCTCTTTTAGGGGAGATAATTTACTCCATTTCATTTCTCCTTTCCTCCCAATATATTTCTCTCTCACTGCCTAATTTCATTATTTTAACATATGATCCCATCTTATTCAATTCACCTTGTGCTCTCTGTCTCTGTCTCTCTCTGTGTCCCTCTCTCTGTCTGTGTGTGTGTGTCTGTGTGTGTGTGTGTGTAATCCCACCAATTACCCAGATACTGAAAAAAAGTTTCAAGAGTTACAAATATTGTCTTTCCATGTAGGAATGTAAACAGTTCAACTTTACTAAGTCCCTCATGACTTCTCTTTGCTGTTAACCTTTTCATGTTTCTTCTCATTCTTGTGTTTGAAAGTCATATTTTCTTTTCAGCACTGGTATTTTCATCAAGAATGCTTGAAAGTCCCCTATTTCCTTGAAAGACAGATTTTCCCCTGAATTACTATACAATGTTTTGCTGGGTAGGTGAGATATTTCACATTATCTTCCATTTTTTCATTCTTTTGGTTTTGTTTTGTGGTTTCTTGGTTTCTCATAAAGTCATTAGCCTCCATCGGTTCCATTGTAATTTTGAAAGAACTATTTTCTTCAGTGAGCTTTTGAACCTCGTTTTCCATTTGGCTAATTCTACTTTTTAAAGCATTCTTCTCTTAATTGGCTTTTTGAACCTCTTTTGCCAACTGAGTTAGCCGATTTTTAAAGGTGTTACTTTCTTCAGTATTTTTTTTGGCTCTCCTTTAGCAATGTGTTGACCTGCTTTTCATGCTTTTCTTGAATCTCTCTCATTTCTCTTCACAATTTTTCCTCCACCTCTCTTACTTGATTGTCAATATCCTTGAGCTCTTCCATGGCCTGAGACCATTGAATATTTCTTTTGGATGTTTGAGATATAGAAGCCTCGACTTTTATATCTTTCCCTGATGGTAAGCATTGTTCTTCCTCATCAGAAAGGATGGGAGAAGATATCTGCTCATTACGAAAGTAACCTTCTATAGTCTTATTTGTTTTCCCTTTTTGGGCATTTTTCCCAACCAGTTACTTGACTTTTGAATCCTCTTTGAAGAGTAGGAACTACTCTGGGAATCTGTGAGATCTCAGTTCCTCCAAGGTGGCAAGATCAAGTGTGTACTGGTCTAGACACAGACAGAGATGTTTGTGCCCAGAATCTTAGCAGTTACTTCTCCACAACCACATGTCCTCCAGTTCTGCCAAGTCAGCACTAGGGGCTGATTCTCAGATAAGCTGGATGGGTAGGGCCACCATTCAGTGGGAAACAAAGACCAGTTTAGCCAGGGCCTCCACCCGGGGCTGAGGTGAGACTCAGCTCTTCAGTGCTTCCAAGGGTTTTTATGCTCCAACAATGGAGTGGTCCTTACAGGCTGCTGTGCAGCCTCTGTGGCTGCTGCCTGCTGCCGGAGATATAGGAAGGCCCTTCTCCCTTCCTAGCCAGCTGAAAATACCCCGTCACTGACCTTTGGGGCCTGTGTGTTGAGGGATCTGAGAACCGCTGCTACTGCGGACTCCACGACTTGAGATTCTGCCTCCAAGGGGGTGTTCATGAGCCGAGTGGCCAAGGCTGGACTGGGCCCCCGCTCTGTGTCCAATGTAACCGATGCTTCCCGTGGATCTTTTGGGTCACCCTGGTCTGGAAGTCTCCTCCACTCTGTTGTTCTCCACTTCTGCTGCTCCAGAATTTGTTGATAGTCCCTCTCTGCAGGGTATTTTATGGTCTGTGTGGGGAGACTCTGCATATGTGTGTCTTTCTGCTCTGCCATCTTGGCTTCACCCCAAGAACTAGTTTCTTGACTGCCAAGACTATACAGATCTGAAAATACCCTGATCATCCTTTTTCTGAAATACAAAATAGTAGAAGAAGGTTCCAGAAGATTCAGCCACCTATCAAGCCACCCTGGCTGGCCCTGAAGAGGACTCAATGGAGATAAATAGTGGAATGAAGTCAGAGCTACTTGCCACATAACTGCTCTTACTAAATTGAGTGAGATTCTCTACAGAAAGATGTGAGTCTGGATAGCCACCATGGATGAGGCCTGATGGCATAACACCTTCTGTGAGGGAGGAATTCAGTGTCCACACAGGGTACAAATAACTGCATCTCCTGTATATTGCTTTTCCTTATGGAAGCACCAACAGAAAATGGTAAAAGAATGGACCTCTTTCCATCAAGGGCTTAGGGTTGTGGTATTGGTGGATGGGGGTAAGCACTGATACTGAGACTGGCTGACTCCTCACTACAACACTTGTTGCTATGGTTTTCTAATAGCCTATAGTCGTTTCTGAGATTTTTGTCCAATTTTGTTCCTTATGTCTCTTCAAAGATACCAGAGGATGGTGGCAGCAGCATTTTCGATCGATTCTGCAATAAGATCTCACTGAATAATTGACTGTTAGATTAGAGCGAGTTTTCCAGTTTAATTCTGCTTTTCATTTCAGAGGAGTTGCTCTCATTTCTGCTAGCATGGTGTCTTAAAGTCTTGTCCTTCACTGAGAGTGTCAGTTCCTGGAGCTGAAGGGCAGTTGAAGGGCAGAAAGCTTTGTGTCTCCTGAATTCCTCCCTTAGGTCCCAGCAGGGATGTCTGCATGCATCAAAATAAAATCAGGAAGTTTTGAATTCAGGACGCTGGGTTCAAAACATACCATTAAGAAAGGCACTTCTATTTTTGAGCCTCCTTTTACGTATCTGTAAAATGAAGAGATTGATGTACATGAGCATTAAAAGTTCTTCTTTCCTCAGTCACTCTGCGATTCTATATAATGCCATCTAACTGATTTCCATCACTCTGGATCGGGGAAGGGGGATTTTTTTTTTTACTAAATAGTCAGATGTATCTATGATCTCATTGCAGTGGATACTCCCTAAAATGATGGAAAGCAAAAGCCACCCAAATTTTCAATTTTCCGTGATTTTGGAAGCAGCAGATATAAAGTGGAGGATGGGAGGCTGCAACCCATCTGAATTCTCTCAACATTTTGGAGTGGCAGAGTCAAAAAAAGGTCAAGGGGAGACATCCTTACAGTCTAAAAAACTTGGGAGAGTCTACTGTAGAGGAATGTGACACGAGGGTGGAGGCCTTTGGGGAATGCTCAAATGCAGCAGCAGCAATGTTGAATGCAGCAGCTGCTTCAGCAGATCTGAGACAAGAGATAGAAAGCGGGTCAGACACCTAGTCAGAAAATGATTACAGGCATCTTGTTGCTATCAAGTGGTACAGCTGCTGCTGACTGGCAACTCTCTTCCTCAGAGTAGTTCTGGTTATGGTTCCATGGTGGAGACATGTGGTAGTGCTCACAAGTACCGGGGAGCAGGAACACTTCCAGGGTCAAACCCAAAGGACACAAATGAGGAAAACAGTGACCAAACCTCTGCCGAGACCTCGTCACCTTGGGATCACCAACGACTTGTAATCTCCCAAAACTAACCCTATAAACAGCAGTGTGAAAAAGCATCAAGACTGGACAGTGCTGCTGCTTCCACAAGGGAGATGGCCAATTTTAACACATAGTTCAAAGTCAATAAATAGTATGAAACAATGAGCAAACAGTAACAAAGAAACACCATATATTAAAAAATAACCTTCACCCTAAAAACTACTATGATGGCAGGATAGACCAAGACACAAGATCAAAGTAAGGCAATGGGGAAACAGCTACAACCAAAGTCTCAAACAAAAATGATAATTGGACACAAGCCCAATGAAAATTACTGGAGTTGCTAAAGAGAAAAGTATGATAGAGGAAAAACTGGGAAAATAAATGAGACTAATGCAAGAAAATTATGAAATGAGAATTACCAACTTGGTAAATAAGACACAAAAAAGTCATTGAAGAAAGCAATAATTAAAAAATAGAATTGGCCTAATGAAAAAGAAGTCACACAAAAAAAATCCCCTAAGGAAAGAACTCCTTTTAAAGCAAATAGGCCAAAATAAAAAAAGGAGATACAAAATCTCACTGAAGAACATAATTCATTAAAAGTTAGATTCAGGAAAGTGGAATCCAAGGACTCTGTGAGAGAACAAGAAGCAATATAACAAAGTCAAAAGAAAGAGAAAATTAGAAGGAAATGAGAATTGTCAGAAAAACAACTGATGTGGAAAACACATCAAAACTAAATACTATTTAGTAATTACTGGGGTACCAGAAAACCACGATTAAAAAAGAAGCTAGACATAACATTTCAAAAATTTATGATGAAAAATTGCTGAATGTCTTACATCCAGAGGGTAAAACAGAAATCATAAGAATCCATTGCCCACATCCTAAAAGAGATGTCAAAATGAAAACTCGCTGGAATATAATGGCCAAGTTCCAGTGCTCGCAATTTAAGGAAAAAATATTTCAAGAAACCAGAAAGAAACAGTTCAAATATTGTGGAGTCACAGTCAGGAACATACAACATTTAGCAGCTTCCGTGTTAAAGAAGTAGATGATTTGGAATTGGGTATTCCAGAAGGCAAGATAACTAAAAGTACAACAAAGAATCACCTACCAAGGAAAACTGAATACAATCGTTCAGGGGTGAAATGGATATTTAATGAAATAGCGGACGTTCAAGCACTCCTGCTAAAAGATTAGAGAGGAATAGAAAATTTGACATTCAAACAGAAGACTCCAGAGAACTATAAAATGGCAATCATGAAAGAAAAATCACAAGGAAAACAATAAAGTTCAAGTGTTTACATTTCTGTATGGGAAGACGATTCATGTAACTAATTAGGACCCTCTCATTCTTAAGTCAGTTAAAACTAGCACACATAGTCAGAAGGTATGGGTGTGAGTTGACTGATCTCCAAAAAAATGAAGGTGTGAGAAAGTGGGAGTTACTGAGAGAAGGAGAAAGGAGAGGTAGCATGGGGAAATATTCACATGGAAAAGAGTCACAAAAGGAAGAGCTTTCACAATGGAAGCGTAAATGGGGTGGAGGGGACATTTCTTGTACCTCAATCTCATTGCAAATGGATCAAAGAAGAAAGCATACATACACACAGACACACTCACACACAGACAAAGACACACGCTTGGCTGTGAATGGAAATCTATCTTACCCAATAGGGAAATTTGAGGCAAAGTGAACAAGACAAAGAAAGAGGTGGAATAAGAGAGTAAGCTGTTAGAGCAAAATAAAACTTCGAGGAAGGACAGAATAAAAAGAGAAGGAAAAGAAGAACTAGAAGAAAATGAAATGGACAGAAATAGTCAGTGATCACAAATGTGAATGTGATGAGCTCTCACCCATCAAACAGAATCAGATAACTTGGTTAGGTGGAATGGATTAGAAACCAGAATCCAACAATATATTACTTACATGAGATACATTTGAAACAGAAACCACACACAAAGTTAAAACACTGAATCAGAATCTAATATACATCAGGAGAAATAAAATTATAGCAGTAGTGATCATGATCTGAGACAAAGCAAAAGGAAAAATGAACCTAACTAAAGGAGATAATTGGGGAACTATATTTTGTTAAAAGGTACCATACACAATGAAACAAAAATACAAAAATTTGCAGCTAATTTCTCTGATATATTGATTGATAAATAGATATTACATCAATCATTCCTCAAGTATATAAACATTTGAGTCAAATTTGTATAAAATAACACCCATTCCTCAATTTATTGATGATCAAGGGGAGGAGCCAAGATGGAGGAGTAGAAAGACTCACATATACTAGCTCCGAATCCACAGCCCACAAATTTCCTGTAAAAAGAACTTCCCGGGGGGCGGAGCCAAGATGGTGGAGTAGAAGGACGCACATTTATGAGCTCCGAGCCCACAACCCATGGAATTGAGGTAAAAAGAGATCCCCATAAATTCTGAATCACGGCAGGGGGTGCATAAACATAGGGGAAGAGATTTCCGTTCCACTGAGCCCTGGAGAGCCATCCCCGGGGTCCATCGTGCCCCAGAAAGGGGACCCTACCCCCAGCGCTGCCCTGGCCATGACCCCAGAGAAGCTGACCCGAGCAGGCTTCAGAGAGGGAAGCTCCGGGGGAAGCTCCGGCAGCTGGGAAAGTCCCTCCGCCCACAGAAGCTACAGGTCAGTGAGAAAGAAGGCTGGGCTAGGGGAGGGGAGTGGAGCATCTCCGTGACTCGGGCCCCCTCGGGAGGAAGCGGTGGCGGCAGAGACAGGGGCAGGAAGCAGCGGACGCAGAGGCGTGGGCGGCAGCTGAGGCTTAGCAGCCCAGGACTCAGGAATCCCCCAGCAGCAGGTAGGATCTTCAATACTGAAGGTCTTTCCAACCTGAGGGAGCTGAGCCTGGGAGACGGCCCTGCCACCACCCCGCTCTATTACTGAAGGCCTCTGAATAAAACCCCTGAGGGAGCTGAGCATAGGAGGCAGGCCCCCCACCCCGCCCCCACCCGCTCCGTTCCTGAAAGTCTCTGCAGAATGCCCCTGAGGGACCGAGCTTGGGAGGTGGCCCTGCCCCCACCCCTGTGCCAGAACTAAAGCTTGCCGTGGAAAGCGCACTTGAATCTCAGAGGCCAAGCACTAGCTGGGCGGATCCAGACGGAGGTGGAAAGGAATCTCAGAAGCCAAGTAACTGGCTGGGAAAATGCCTAGAAAAGGGAAGAAAAATAAGACTATAGAGAGTTTTTTCCAACAAGTGCAAATGATCCCGACCTTCAGATCTGATGGCGAGGATGAGAACATGTTCTTGCCATCAGGGAAAGACGTGGAGGGCGGGGCCTCAGTACCCCAGACACCCCAGGGGGGTGTCGGGTGGGCTCAGGCCTTGGAAGAGCTTAAAAAGGATTTTGAAAAGCAAGTTAGACAGCTGGAGGAAAGACTGGGAAGAGAAATGACAAAGATGCAAGAAAAGTATGAAAAACAGGTCAATACCTTGCTAAAGGAGACCCAAAAAAATGCTGAAGAAAATAACACCTTGAAAAATAGGCTCACTCAACTGGCAAAAGAGGTTTAAAAAGCGAATGAGGAGAAGAATGCTTTCAAAAGCAAAATTAACCAAATGGAAAAAGAGGTTCAAAGGCCCACTGAAGAAAATAGTTCTCTCAAGATTAGAATGAAACAGATGGAGTCTAATGACTTTCTGAGAAACCAAGAAATCACCAAACAAAACCAAAAGAACGAAAAATTGGAAGAGAATGTGAAATATCTCATGGGAAAAACAACTGACCTGGAAAATAGATTGAGGAGAGACAATTTAAAAATTATGGGACTACCTGAAAGCCATGATCAAAAAAGGAGCCTAGACATCATCTTTCATGAAATGATCAAGGAAAACTGCCCTGAGATTCTAGAACCAGAGGGCAAAATAAGTATTGAAGGAATCCATCGATCACCGCCTGAAAGAGATGCAAAAAGAGAAACTCCTAGGAACTTTGTGACCAAATTCCAGAATTCCCAGGTCAAGGAGAAAATATTGCAAACAGCTAGAAAGAAACAATTCCAGTATTGTGGAAATACAATCAGGATAACGCAAGATCTAGCAGTTTCTTCATTAAGGGATTGAAGGGCATGTACTAGGATATTCCAGAAATCAAAGGAACTAGAATCACCTATCCAGCAAAACTGAGTATAATACTTCAGGGGAAAATATGGTCTTTCAATGAAATAGAGGACTTTCAAGCATTATTGATGAAAAGACCAGAGCAGAAAAGAAAATTTGACTTTGAAACACAAGAATGAGAAGAAGCATGAAAAAGTAAACAGCAAAGAGAAGTCATAAGGGACTTACCAAAGGTGAACTGTTTACATTCCTACATGGAAAGACAATATTTGTAACTCTTAAAACTTTTCAGTATCGGGGTAGTTGGTGGGACCACACACAGATGTACACACACACCCACGCACACACACAAATGTACATGCGTGCACACACACACACATACACACATACATGCAGACACAGAGACAGAGAGCACAGAGTGAATTGAATAGGATGGGACCATTTCTTAAAAGAAATTAAGATAAATGGTGAGAGAGAAATGTAGTGGGAGGAAAGAGGGTGAAATGGAATGGGGTAAATTATATCTCATTCAAGAGGCAAGCAGGAGACTTTTTAGTGGAGGGAAAAAGAGGAGAGCTGAGAAAAAAGCAAGAAGTTTACCCTCATCACATTCGACTAAAGGAAGCAATAAAATGCACACTCTTTTTGGTATGAAAACCTATCTCACAATACAGGAAAGTGGGGGAGAAGGAGATAAGCAGGGTGGGGGGAATGATGGAAGGGAGGGCAATGGGAGGAGGGAGCAATTTGAATTCAACACTCGGGGAGGGACAGGATCAAAAGACAGAATAGAAACATTGGGGGCAGAATAGGATGGAGGGAAATAGAGTTAGTCTTACACAATACAGCTGTTATCGAAGTCATTTGCAAAACTACACAGATATGACCTATATTGAATTGCCTGCCTTCCCAAAGGGAATAGGTGGGGAGGGAGGGATGGGGAGAATTTGGAGCTCAAAGGTTTAGGAACAACTGTTGAGTATTGTTGTTGCTACTAGAAAATAAGAAATACAGTTAATGAGGAATAGAAAGTCATCTGGTCCTACAGGACCAAAGAGATAATGGGGACAAGAGAAGGGAGAGAATATAAAAGAGAGGGCAGATTGGTGATAGGGAAAATTAGAATGCTTGGTGTATTGGGGTGGGGGAGGGGATAAATGGGGAGAAAATTTGGATCCCCAAATTTTGTGAAAATGAATGTAAAAAGTTAAATAAATAAATTTATATATTAAAAAAATTTATTGGTGGTCGAAGGACATGAACAGGCACTTTTCAGAAGAAGTCCAAGCTATCTATGTAATTATATGAAAAAAAAAGTTGCTCAAAATCACTCTGGATTACGAGCATGCATATTCAAACAACTCTGAGGTATCCATCCGAAATGAGAAATACTAAACAAAAGTAGCAGTAATATATCTGTAGTGACTTGAGAAGCCACAGCCCCTGCTGAGTGAGTGATGCGTTAGAATCTCAATGACTGCTTTGGCCCATTCGCTCCCAGAATGAAGATCGTCCTGAGCAATCATACCATCGACATTACAGAAATCTTGACATCTCTTTCAAGGGTCAGGCAGTTACTGTGAAGGGTCCCAGAACAATTACCCACAAGGACTTCAACTATATCAGGGTTGAGCTCAGGCTCCTTGGAAAGGAGAAAAAAAGCTTCCTGGTGGACAATCAGTGAGGAAATTGAAATGAACTTGCAACCGTGAGTACAATCTCTAGTTATGTACAAATCATGATCAAAAGCGTTACCCTGAGTTTTCCTTATGAGATGAGCTCTATGTGTTCTCACTTCCCTATCAATGTTGTTATTCAAGAGAATGGTTCACTTGTTGAAATCAGAAATTTCTTGCGCACGAGACCAGGTAAACCTTGTGCTTGTGCTCAAGTTCCAAAAGATGACTTGATTCTTGAAGGAAATGATATTGAAATTGTTTGAAACTCAGCTACCCTGATTCAATAGGCCCCCACAGTCAAAAACAAGAATATCAGAAAACTTTTGGATGGCATCTATCGAAAAATTAAAGCAAGAGATGGACTTTCAGTGTTTGTCAAGTGACAAGGTGACTTAAGAATATAATGTATAAAGCGTTTTGGAAAAACCTTGAAGCACTGTATAAACGCGAAGTTATTTCCATGACTGTATATTGTGTTATAAAGACAAAACAGGCATACTTTGGCATGGCTTTCTCGTTTTCCTTCACTGATCTGCAAATGTTTCCCATGTATATTGGTCTGTGTCAGTTCTCTAAGAAATTGTTTTTTCTTTCTACAGATGTCAAGGGTCATAACCTTAGCAGTCAACACTTATTTAGATGCCAAAATACAAATTTCTTTGTCCAAAAAAAAAAAAAGACAGAAACTCAACAATCTCTGTTGAGCAAAACCTAAAAAAGAGTTTATAGTTAGTCTATTCCATTGAAAATCATAATTTTCTTTTTGGTTTATGTCTGCCTTCCATTCATCTGAACTTTAATTCTTAGAGGTTTTTTTTCAACAATAAAAAAATTCTTTTCAGTTATTCATAAATAAAGAAGTTTTTGTTTGTGCTGCATGTCACTAAAATGCAATTACTAAACTTTGGCTATTATATTGATTTTTATATCTTTCATATTTTGCCTTACTTGAAGTCTTGCTGTATCTTTTGAAAGTGATTATTATCACTACCATCCTCAATTAATTTCTATCTATGCTTCTACTAATTGTGTTGTTTTATAGAAAATTGCGGAAATGAAAAATGATGCACATGTTGAAATCATTTAGTAATTTGCACTCAGAATTCCACCTAGAATGATAAAGATATTAAAATGAAGACTCACCTTATAAAAATTGTAGTCTTCTCGTTTTGGGGAGGCTACAAAATTGATACTTCCTATTTTAAATATTAAGAAAGTGACCAGAAAGACCAAAAATGTATGTGCTTTTATCTCCCTCCTCAGTAATTGATGGAATTAATATTTTACCAACAAGTGCGTAATTTTATCATCTGTATACATTCTCTGATTGGATGTGTAAATTAAGCTACAGATGAAAACATTAAATCACCTGCTTCTTAAGTTCAAATAATTTGCTGCCGTTTTGCTGACCAAACTATTTTAAAAATAGAGTTTTGTTATCTGTTAGACAGAATAGCCAGTTTTATAAATATCGATTTTTTTATTTGGAGATTCACTTTATTCATAAAAGCCATTTCAGTTTTAAATTGTCTATTCTATTGCAGTGTACTTAATATTTGAATTTTGCTTACTGATCTAACACAGAATCTGTTATGTACAAACATATCAAGGACTTTAAATTTTATTAATAATAAACTTACCAAGTTTTGCAGCAATGCAAACTATTTAAAAATGAGAAATCCTGGAAGGGATGAGGGAAAAATATGTACACTAATGAATTTTTGGTGGTGATATAAATTGATTCACCAATTCTGGAAAACAACTGGTCACTATGTCCAAAAGGCCATAGAATTGTATATACCCTTCGATCAAATAATATCACTACCATAGCGAAGAAAAGAGGCAAAGAAAGGACATACATGTGCAAAAAAAGATTCATATCAGTTCTTTTTATGGTGATGGAGAATTGGAAATTAAGGGGATGTTCAAGAAGTGATGACGAAGTGGTTTCAGAAAAAAATAGAAACATGACAAGGTTTACATTAACTAATGCATCATGAGGTGAAAACTGGGATAACATTGTACACAGTAACAGTAATTTTGTAATGATGATCAATGTAATGATCTAAGACAATCCCAAAGGCCTCATGATGAAAAATTCCTAACCACCTCCACAGAGAGAGAACTGATGAACTCTAAGTGCAAACTGAAGCATACATTTCTCACTTTTTTCCATTTTTTTGCAATATGATTAATATAGAAATGTTTTGTGTGATTTGGCACGTACAGTTTTTCTGTTGTTTGCCTTTTCAATGGGTGAGAGAGGGCGTGTGAAAGAGGGAAAAACGTTGAAACTCAAAACAAAAATATTTTTAATTTTAAAGAAAATAATGCCAAAATATGTAAATAATGCTTTCTGAAAATCCTACGCGACTTTGGTCCCTGTCCTCCCATTAGGGGTGCTTCTGAGTTTTCTGGGGACCTTATTTACTGTCCTTTCACTTCACGTGAATACTCTCTTCAAATCACACTCTGGGATAAATTTCTTCAATCACAGTGGTGATCATATTTGGTGATCATATTTTTCCCCCTTTTGGACCTCACCTGATATTTATGGTCAGTGGCATATGATAGATGTCTCTATGGTTATGCGATTCAAGGAATCTTTAATAGTTTTGATAGATACATGGGAAACAACCTAACAAAAAGTGAGGTTTAGGTCTATCAAGTCAGACACTTTTCTTTATAGATAAGAAACAACATAAGTGCAGGAGGATTGTGTATTATCTGGAGAAAGAATGGCCAAACCACTGAAGAAAATTCCATGCACAAAGTCCATGGAGTCACGTATAGTCAGACAAAACTAAATGACTGAACAAAACAGCATCTTATATTCTCAGCATCCCTGAATCAACTGTGTGACAGTAAAAATGCAATCTGCTATAGAACAATAGTTTTGAAAGAGGAATATCTTCACCAGTGATGCCCACGTGCATGCCATTCTCATATTTTCTTTTATTTAGCCCTTCATTCATCTATCTTCTATCTGCACATCTCTGTATCTGTATGTCTGACTGTTTAGCATTTTTTATTTAGGCACCATCGGGTTGGGCTCACAAATACTGTGACAATTACCTCTCACAGCTCTGTAACTAGCCAGGTACTCTGGACTATGTTCATTTCTATAGGGATTATGTCTGGTACGGGTGGTCCTTTTTTAAATGTTTATTAGCTCATTAAAACCCCACCCCCTTCAAACGCAATCAGCAAACTGTAATCAGGCAATTAGCACATAGTTCCCAAATCTGTGGCATACTCCAAAGAGGGGCTGGGGAATTGGAAAAAAAATGGATTCAATGTAAAATATGAATGGGTATTATTCCTATGCAGAGAAGAAAAACAAAATATTACAAATACCCTTGAATGTGCAGAATAGGATGCAGCAGCTCAACTTATAACAACTCGTAGGATGGTGATATTTGAACTTCATCAGAACACAAAGCAGTATGAGGGATTGGTGATTAGGCACTTTCCATTTCACCTCAGTTTTGCACTATCCGAATAGCAGGTTGCTGAAACAATAGCTTGACTAGCCCAACCCTCTTGTCAGTGCGTGGATCTCTGTAGAACAGAAATTTCCCCTGCCTCCATCCAGTTCCAACCTTGGATTGCAGGATCTTTCAAACCTCAAATTCTAGACACATTTACCGTGAGATGTTCATTGCTCTTAGGTAATTTGAGAAAGATCAGATAAGCCAGGGGCAAAGGCAAATGAGACACTCTGGCAGAATCCCCTGTAAATGTGGGGAATCACAGAGACTGCTGCAATGGAATATCCTTTGCTTTACTGGAGTCATATCATGCCATTTGGAGAGTTTCAAGTCAAGGATCCCAGGGGGGGCTGGCGGGGCGGTGGCCAAGTCCGGGGTGGAGCCGGGCGCGGGGCGAGGTGGCGGCTCTGTCAGAGGGCGCTCTAGTCCCCTGCAGCCTCGGCAGCCTCTCCTGGTGCTCTGAGCTCCGTTCCTGCGCCCTCTGGGCTCCGGTGCTCGTGGGGCCCTCCTGAAGCTATAGAGGAGGCAGCAGCGTGCTCCCGGGGCCACTGGACCTCCTAGGCCGGGAGCTGACTGGCAGCGTGGAAGGCGGGAAGACGTCGGCCATGTGTTCTGGCGTCACTGTAGCTCCGTCCCTGTCCAGCACCTTAACTCCACGCCTGTCACGGTGAGGAGACATAGCCTTGGCTGGCGGAAGGGCAGAGGGAGCGAGTGCTGAGAGGGAGTGGGGGGAAGGGAAGGAAAAAGGTAGGGAAGGGCGAGATCCAGTTGCTCCCCCTGCACTGCCACTTTTCGCATCTTCTCCCAGATTTATGAAGGGTCTACTTTGTGCTTGTCACGGGGTTCTGGGCACTGGCGAGAAGGATCCTCCCCTGGACACCTCTACTTGAGGGTGGCCTCAGTGGCATGAAACAGATGCCAAGGCCTCTGTCCAAGTGGGATTCTTAACATCCTCTGTGTTTTATTGCATTTTCATTTTCATTTTCTTTTCTTTTCTTTTCTTTTTGCTAAACGTCTCCCAGTTATACATGTTTTAATCTGGTTCGGGCTGCATTCGGGGAGTGTTGGCAGAGGCATTATGCCCACAACCCTACTCCCTCAATGTTTGATGGGACTTGGAGTTTTATTATTCCTATCACTAACATTTTTCTGTCCCACCTCTCCCCATTCCCTGATAAAGAAAGAAAGAAACGGAGAAAAAAAAATTGCTTGTCAAGTGAAACTACCTGCATTGGCCACATCCAAAAATGTATGTCTTATTCAGCATCTCGGTTCAGAAGCTAGGCAGCCTACGTTATCATGGGTCCTCTGGAATTGTGGACATGGCCTAATCAGGGAAAAAAGTTGCCCTTCCAAGTTATTTTTTTATACTGATTTCATGGTATAAGTGATTTACCTACTTATCACTTCACTCTGCATCACTTCATAGAAATTCTCCCAGTTTCTCAGAGTTTCCCCTTTCATTTCTTACATATGCCATAATTTGTTCAGCCATGCCCAAATTAGTCAGCACCTTCTTAGTTTCTGCCTCCTTGTCACAGGCTGCATCCTTTTCTTTTCATTTATTTCAACATATTTTATAAGCGTAGGTCTAGGGGCAATACCTATAGATTTTTTGGATATGCACAGTTGAGTGACTTTGGGGGCTTGGTTCTAAATTCCTTTCCCGAATACGTGGAGCAAGCCACAACCCCACCCAATAATATACGTTTGCCCATTTTCCTGCAGCCCCTGCAACATTTGTCATCATCCAATTTTCTCATCTTTTCCGGTCCGTGCCAGGGAGGTGAACTCTCAGTTACTTTAAGTTTTTTGCACTACTTGCTGAGTTGGAGTGTTCTTTTTTTTTTCTTCTTCTGTCCATTGATTACTTAGATTTCTGCCCCTTGCAGAAAACTGCTTCCTTGTAGCCACTAACCTTTTATCAATTGGTGAATGGCTCTTACCTCACCTTTTCCTTGGTCTTTCAAATAAACTAGTTGAAGAGCATCACTTGCATTGTCTGTCTCTTAGAGATGATCCTTCTTGAAAGCAGCTTGGAACACTTGAGACTGGAAGATAAGATGTAGTGAATTGTTCTTGGCCATCCCATGTTGATTTGCAAAAATGCTTCCTGTGTTTTGGCATGTTGTGAATGACGAAAATAAGGGCTAGAAAATAAATCTATTTTGCAATACTGGGAAACACTGGTCATTTTACAAGGGTGATATAAAGTGTAGAGCTCAGTGTATGTGTTGATTATAAATCTCCAGGAACATGTCTATCTACCTGATTGAAAAAAAAGTACTATTCCTAAAGAACTCTAAATCATTTAATATAATCCTTCCCTTTAGACAACACATTTCTCCTTATATTACCATCTGTCCCCTTCTTCAATCTAAACAGATTAACTTCCTAAAACACTAACTTGATCCTGTCACACAACAATACCACCATCTTTCCTTTCAATCCAGGTTTGAAGCTTAAGATCCATCCTTAAATATTTACCCTTCATGACCCCAAATATGGTCATTTGCCAAGTCCTGTGTGAGATGATGTGGATGTAGAAGCAATACTCATGCAACTAATTATACTGGCCAATCATAATTCACCCAGGGGAAGAGACTCTTTCCCTTGGAGTGGTGGGGGACTATGGGTTTGGAATGTTGTGTGTGTTATTGACAAGTCAGTTGTTTTTCTGTAACTTTTTCTTTGTTACCAGGAAAAACTCGCTGGAGTGGTGGGCAGGAAGGGATGTGGCTGGAAATCACTGATTTTAAAATAAAAGACAACCAAATCTTTTTTTCTACTCCTCGCCTCCTACAGAGTTCCCCCATCATCATCCACAGCTAGTTCAGGATGTTTTTGCTAGAGTACTTAAAAAACAGCAGCCTTCAGATATATCTTCCTGACTTCTCCTTTCCAGTTCATCTAGCATAGGTGTGATCATGACACTCTGATGTTCAAAAAGTTTCAGTGTGATCTAGAGTCAAAAACAAACTCCTGAGTTTGGCATATACATACACAGGAAAACTCTTGCTTCTGTCTCCCTTTTCAGATTTCTTACACACTTCTGCCCTCCATGCAACCTATTTCTAGTCAAACTGACCTATTTGTAGTTCCTCTAAACATCATACCTGCTGTCTTCATGCCTTTTATCAGCTGTTCCCTATTGCTTAGTATTCACTCCTTTGTAGGAATAAAGCAATCATATAACCATAAGGCTTTGAAAGGCTAAGTTTCCCTTTGTGGCAACTGGAGAAGGAGGATTGACTAAAGATTAAGTTCCTCTTTATTCTTGTTTAAGTTGTCAACCACTGGTCTACTCCAAATTTCCCTCACACTGGCTGAATAAATTGTGGTATATGGATGTAATGGAACACTATTGTGCTGTAAGAAATGATGAACAGGAAGAATTCAGAGAGGCCTGGAGAAACTCATGTGAACTGATGCTGAGTGAAATGAGCAGAACCAGGAGAACTTCGTACACAGCAACAACCACAGTGGGCAAAAAATTTTTCTGGTAGACTTAGTACTTCATTGCCATGCAAGGACTTAAAAATTCCCAATGGTCTCTTAAGACAAAATGCCTTCCACACCCAGAGAAAGAACTATGGAATTTGATTGCTGAATGAAGTAGATCGTTTTTCTTCTGTTTTATGTTTTGGTTTGTTTTATACTTTCTCCATTTCATTTTAATTATTCTATGCAACATGACTAAGGTGAAAATGTATTTAATAGTAATGTATGGATGGAACTTATATAAAACTCTATGTCATCTCAGGGAGTGAGTTGGGAGATACAGGGAAAAGAAGGTGAGGGAGGGAAAAACTAAGAATCGTGGAAGTCATTGTAGAACACTGAAAACAAGTAAAATAATAATATAAAAACAAAAACAAGATCAAGTTTCTTTTTCCAATGTTAGTAGATAAGTTTTTTTCCCTTTTCTTTAGCTAAAGGTTAAATCTAAGTTGAGTAATGGAATCTTCTAAGGTTGGCAGCTGGTAGATGGGGCAGGGGATAGGGGTAGTTGTGGGTGGTGTGTGACTGCTAACTGCAGACCACACACTTCTCTTTTTATGTAAGCTTTCTGGTTACAAAATGGCATGGCCTGTAGAAAAAAGGACTTCTGGCTTTATCTCACTCTCAAAATTTAGTTTAAGAAATCCTGAGAAAACCAAACTGGCCAGATGTCCTGTCTTATCCAATTGAATTGTGTTCAAAACAACTTTTCTGGTTTGTTTATTTTTTTAGTTCCTCTTCTCTATGATAAAAATAATCTTTTTAAATCACTCCTTAGTCACTAGTGATAATATTTAAGATTATTTTTAGACATTAATAAAGGCCAGTGCTTGAATAAATCAATGAGAAGAAAAGTCTGAAGCTAACATCGTTGTTCTCTGAAGAAAACTCAGAGAATTCCTCTTCTCAGGTCAACAAGGCCAGATGTGATTGATTTAGCATAATTGATGAGACCCTTAACCGGAGACACTATCTTGAATAATGAAACTTGTTCCATATTATCACATTTTGTGGAAATATACTGTTATGTCAGATTAATTGTAAACAACACACATATATCCTGGTTTGTAATTTCAATTGAAACTTTGTCAACTCTGTTATCTTATTGTATTTACAACCTATCAAATTAAGAAATTCCTCTCTCATAGTATGCTGAAACACATATGGAGACCATGAAGCTGAGGGATACACACTCTTGGATTGTCTTTCAACAGCTTTAAGTCTCGTCATTCCTGTAACAGTCAATCAGAAGTTTTTCTGACTCCACGATCATATACCCCTGGCTTTAAGAATGTAAACAATATGTATTTAGCCTGTTTGCCGTTTTTAACCAAACTTTCAGATCGACAGGTATGGTGCTGTAACTCAGATTGGAACTGATGGACTAGGACAGAAAATTTCCCCACTTCAAAAAATCAGAAGATTTAGGTGTCTTAGGATTCATTTTTTTCTGAAGTCTTAAACATTGACGGTGTGGGGGAAGTCCTCCTATTTCCAGGTTCCAACAGACTCCAACTAGTTTGGTCGAAGTCCAAAAATTCTATTTAAGCTGGCTTTGGGGAGGGGACCAATTCATGTTAAATCACTTTACATTATTTACTTCTCCTTTGACAGTCAATCTTAGGAAAATTAGTACAAGCATTGCTAGCACTTGTGGCAGTTAACTAAAGATGGGCTAAATGATATTGGACAAGATAGGACTCTTTTGGACTGGTCAAAGTTGTTTTGTCTTAAATCAAATTAAACAAAGGCTAAGAAAACATCTAGCCATCAGTGGGAATGTTTTCATCCTGTGCTTGCTGACATATCTGAGGAAGAACAAATGGCAGGAGTCTCTTAATTTAAGGCTCCCAAAGCTGCTTCAGCACCAGTCAGTTACTGGCTAGCTCCCTCTACCCAAAGAGCCCCAGCCTATCCTTCCCTTTCACTCTCTCTGCCCTGTTACTCCCCTGCTTCCTTCCTCTCTCTTCCCTTCAAGACCATGGTCTGGGGAGGATGACTGCACCTAGCCTTTATCTCCTCCCTCCTCACCTTCCCTTACCTGCTCTAACCCTGAGGAGGATAAGTTTGTTCTGCCTCAGTTGCTTCTTCCTCTTCCTCCCTCCCCTCTCTCACTTAAGTGCTCTGGTCTTGAGGACAGTTACAATTCGCCTACAGACTAGAGGCCTGAACCTAATCCCATGGTGCCTCTCACTTTTAGAAAGTCAGGAAATTTTGGCGCACCAAGGCTCCCCACCCTTCCAAAGACCCTAGCAGTGATCCGAGTAAAGGGTGCAGGATCCACCCTTATTCAGGTATGTCTTCAATCCTTGCAACCCCCTTCCTTGGAAAAATAATAGTCAAGTCATGATGGGGATTTTTGACAAGTTCTGATCCCCACTCTCTGTTGTTGTGAGCTCTCTATGTGTTTGTCCTGTCGTTAATTGTCAATTTGTCTGTCAGTGTATGTCTCTGTCTTTATCATTCCTGCTTTGAATGAATCTATTATTCTGTGAGATCTAAAATGCAGGCAGTCAGAGACTTCCAAGAGCTGCAGCTAGGGAAAAAAAAAAACTTTAAGACTTTTCCTCACTGTTCTGGTCTAGCCAACCTGGAATTACAATGGAAAGTTAGATCGTTTTAGCCGAAATCATCTTAGCAAACTTAGTAAGCTGTGAGATGAATCATTAAAAAGTTTGGAAACTGATCATTTGGAATTATTGGAATACAATTCCTTGGACTCTGGGTAGCTCCAGGAGCTCAACTTGCTAAAACACCCCCTTCCAATCCTGATCACTGAGCGTTCCCCATTCACTCCCAGAGTTAAGAGAGTATCTTAGAATGGGGATAATTAATAGCTACAAGGGTTATGCTAACCCCTCCCACCCTAGATCAGATTAAAAGAATGCAAGAGAAGTGTAGGGCCAACTTAAATCACCCTTCCCCAAACGACAATAGGAAGTGTAGGGGCAGCAATTCACAGACTGGCAATAATTCTAACAGTCCTGTGCCCTTGGGCACCTTGTAGCCCACCCTTCTAAGTAAAGCTTGGAAATATCACATACATCTTATACATTCTGCCCGCCCTGGCCCAGCAGCTGCATACTGGCCTAGGATGAGTATATTCTGCAGGTATGCAGAAAAGGAGAGGTGGATGGATCAGGCCTGTGACCAGCATTCCTTACTGGTTGCGTACAAGAATCATCACCCATGGGACACTAGCCTCTGTGCTCTTGGTAAACATCACACTTCTCTGTTCCAGTTGCAAAATTTTACTTTCTCTCTGCTTGACTCGTTTCCTAATTTGTAAAAGTAAAAATAATAATGGTTGTTGTTATGGGATCAAAATAATATAATGATTGTAAAATGATTAACATAATGCCTGGTATATATTACATCCAATATCACTTTCTGTGTATAATGTAATTGGTAACTTTGAAGCGGTTTTAAATACCATAGGTAATAAGATGAATAATTTCTATATGTGATAACCTGGAATTACAATTGATTTCATATGAATTCTGTTGTTTGTGTTAAAACATGATTTCTAAGATTGTATTTCTGAATTTCTCTTAGATTTTGAAATTTGAAAGACAACTGTGAGGTTGAAATGTTGTCGAATCAATTTTAATGTGAATCTTCTTGCATATGAATTGGACTTTGAGAAGGATGTGATGAACTTAGATGATGTGATATTTAGTATGAAAGCATATTTTTCCATTTGAAATCTTGGCTATGATGAAAACATATTGTGGTTGAAAATTATAATTTCAACGAACTATGCAAATTGATTTTTAAGTGCATTGACATAAAGCTCTTATAAAACCCTGTGGAAAATTTTCTGTGTTGTAGAATCCTTATAGAACCAATGAGAATCTTATAAAAAAATAGGAGTGTGATTTTCGAGGTTATTTCATCTAAAAGACATATTAATGTTTATTAATTTGAAGGTGTAGGGACTATCTATCTGAAATGACAGAATGTATTAAATTTCTTCTGATATGTTTAAAGAAACACTGATATTGCAATAAGGCTAAGTTAATTGGATATGTCATTCTCCACTTAGAGAAAATAAATTTTTCTTTATCTTGCTATTGGACTTTATTGCTAATATATAGGAATGCAGAAGATTTCTGCGGGTTTATTTTGAAGCCTGCAATTTTGCCAAAGTTGTTTATTATTTCAAGTAGTTTTTTACTTGAATACTTTGGTCTCTCTAAGTGTATTATCATATCACCTGCAAAGAGTGATAACTTAGTTTCTTCTTTGCCTATTCTAATACCTTCACCTTCTTTTTCTTCTCTTATTGCTACAGCTAACATTTCTAGTATCACATTGAATAACAGTGGTGATAATGGACATCCTTGTTGCACCCCTGATCTTATTGGAAATGCATCTAGCTTATCTCCATTGCATGTAATGCTTACTGTAGGTTTTAGGTAGTTACAGTTTATTATTTTTTGGAAAGTTCCCTTTATTCCTATGTTCTCCAAAGTTTTTAATAGGAATGAACGTTGTAATTAGTTGAAAGCTTTTTTTGCATCTATTGAGATAACGGTGTGGTTTCTGTTAGTTTTGTTGTTGATATGACCAATAATGCTAATAGTTTTCCTAATATTGAACAAGCCCTGCATTCCTGGTATGAATTCTACCTGACAATGTATTATTCTCATGATAAGTTGCTGTAACCGTTTTGCTAAAATCGTATTTAAAATTTTTGTGTCTATATTAATTAGAGAAATTTGTCTGTAATTTTTTTTCTCTGTTTTATATCTTTCTGGTTTGGGTTAGTAAACCTCCTGGTTTTATTTCCGGTCTTAGAAGAAGGGACTCTAGGTAATCTCCATTACATGGAATACTACCTCTTGGTTTTAGATAGATACCAATTATCCCTATGCTTCCTTTGCATTTGATAGAAATGAATGTCTTATCTCATCAAAAAACTTTTACTCAGTAGATTGATATATTGATATGATTTGTTGTTGCTCTCATCACTTATATTTGTAGTACTGATCCAGCCTTGTAGTCCTCATAATCTTTGTGATATGTTACTGTTGTCATATTTCATTTAAAAATTTCACATCGTATAGTTTTCTCTTTTTTCTTCCTCTCCCGTGTTAAGATTGGAAGACCATATTGCATCATAGAAGGAATTTTGCAGACACTTCTTTTTCTAATTTTCTTTACAGTGTATGGAATATTGAAACTAATTGTTCTTTAAATGTCTTTTGGAAATTTCTTTTAAATCTATCTGCTCTTTCAGGCTGCTTTGTGTATGTCTTGTTTAATTTGTTTTTTCAAAAAATGGATACTTTAAATTCTTGTTTATTTGTTACATTAGTCTGAGCCTCTTTATTGTTATAAATATCCATCCATTTCCTTTCAGTATGAATTTTATTGGCAAATGATTAGGTGAAATGGTTTTCTAATATTTTCTTTTATTGCTTTTAATTTAAAATTTTCTTCGAATTTTTGATGTTGGTAATTTGTTTTTCTTTTTAATCGAATTACCAAATGGTTTATTCCCTTCCTACCTCCACCAAACTAAGCAAAACTACCTCGTAGATAAGTTTAGTAATAAAGTTTGTTTTCCTTCTCAGCTTTGTTAATCTCTTATTTTTATTTAATGGGGATTTAATGTTTTAAAATTATTTTCTTATGACAAAGCATAGATTTCCTAGTATCCAAGAAAGGCCCACTTTCCCTACTCCTTTGTTGAAGGTTTTAAATGGTGATGGAAGCTACTTTCTTTTTGTGCATGGCATTGGAGGAAGGTAATCCTTCAACTAGACTAGTGAAAACAGCCTTTACAAGAGTACCAGTGTACTATGTGTCTGCAGTTTGACTTCCCCAGTTAGAATCGCCTGAGGATCATAGGTAGAAGTTACTAGAAGAACTGAGTCAAAGATGTAAGAATACAAGCCATTCCCCAATTAAGAAGTCGTCAAAGAACACGAACAGGAAGTTTTCAGAGGAAGAAATTAAAGCTATCTATAGTCCTATAAAAATGCTCTAAATCAATATTGATTAGAGAAATGCAAATTAAAACAATTATGGGGTGCCACATCATAATCATCAGATTGGCTAATATGACAGCACAGGAAAATGACATGTATTGGGGAAGATATGGGAAAATTGCGACACTAGTGCACAGTTGATGGAGTTGTGAAGTGATCCAATCATTTTGCACAGCAATTTGGAACTATGCTGGAGGGTTATTGAAGAAGAGACTCTGTGATGCACCAATACCACTACGAGGTCAGTATCACAAAGAGAGTATAGGAAAAAGGAAAAGTGCCCACATGTACAAAAATATTTATAGCAGCTTTCTTTGTGATGACCGGGAATTGGAAACTGAGGGTATACCCTCAATTGGGGAATGGCTGAACAAGTTGTGGTATATGAATGTGATGGAATATTATTGTGCTAAAGGAAAGAATGAGCAGGCAAATTTGAAGAAAATCGAAAAAACTTACATGAATTGATGCTGAGTGAAGAGAACAGAAGCAGAAGAACATTGTACATGGTAAGAGCAACATCATGGAGTGACTGACTTTGATAGCCTAAGCTCTTCTCAGTAATACAATGATCTAAGACAATTCCAAAAGACTCATAATGGAAAATGCGATCCACATCCAGAGAAAGAACTATGGAATCTGAATGCAAATTGCAGTATACAATTTTCTCTCTCTTTTTTTTCTCTTGTTTTTTCCATTCTCTTCTGATTCTTCTTTCACAACGATACTAATGTTTCAAGTGAATGAACACATATTGCATGCCATTTGGGGAAGGGGAGGGGAGGGAACGGGGAAAAGTTAAAATCCAAACCCTTACAAAAGTGAATGTTGGAAACCATAAATAAGTAAACAAAAAAAGAAAAAAGTATATGAATAAGTAAATAAATAAGTAAATAGATGAATGAATAAGGGAGGCAAAAACCATAGAGAAATTTGAATTATATAAAAAAAAAAACAACAGGAAAAAATAGAAAAAAATTTACTTTGTCAGCCTGGTCAGAGGTTTGTTTGAAAAAGTGGAATTAGTAGGGGTGGAGCCAAGATGGTGGAGTAGAAAGACTCAGGTATGCTAGCTCTGAACCCACAGCCCATATATTTCCTGCAAGAAGAACTCCCCACAAATTCTGGAGCACTGCAAGGCATGCAGAAACACAGTGGAAAAGACTTCCATTCCAGAGAGCCCTGGAGAGCGGTCCCCAGGGGTCCGTCTCACTCCGGACAGCAGAGTCCACCACTGAGCTGCCCTGGTCGCGTAGTCCCAGAGGACTAGATCCGAGCAGGCTTCAGGGATGGAACTTCCGGTGACCGGGAAGGTCCCTCCGCCCACAGACTCTACAGGTCAGTGAGAGAGACGTCTGGGCTAGCCAAGAGGGGAGCAGGGTGTCTCTGTGACTCGGACCCCCTCGGAAGGCAGGGGAGGAGGGAGCGGCAGAGGCTGCGGCAGAGGCAGCGGCAGAGGCAGTGGTGGCCGGGACTCCCCAAGCAGGCATGAGCTCCTTTACTGAAGGTCTCGGCACAAACCCCCTGAGGGAACTGAGCCTGGGAGTGAGCCCTGCCCCCACCCGCCCCATTACTGAAGGTCTCTGCATAAAGCCCCTCAGGGAACTGAGCCTGGGAGGCGGCCCTGCCCCCACCCGAGCACCAGAACTTAAGCTCACATTGAATAGCAGCCACGCCTGCCACAGAAAGCCCATTTCAATCTCAGACCCCAAGCACTAGCTGGGCGGATCTAGGTGGGGGTGGACAGGAATCTCAGAAGTCAAGTAACTGGCTGGGAAAATGCCCAGAAAAGGGAAGAAAAATAAGAATATAGAAAGCTACTTTGATGGGGTACAGATGTTCCTGCCTTTCAATTCTCATGACGAGGAACTATTCTTACCATCAGGGAAAGACGTGGAGGTCGGGGCCTCTCTATCCCAAACATGCTAGGTGGATGTCCGGTGAGCTCAGGCCATGGAAGACCTCAAAAAGGATTTTCAAAATCAAGTTAGACAGGTGGAGGAAAAACTGGGAAGAGAAATGAGAGAGATGCAAGAAAAGCATGAAAAACGGGTCAATACCTTGCTAAAGAAGACCCAAAAAAATGCTGGAGAAAATAACACACTTGAAAAATAGGCTAACTCAGTTGGCAAAAGAGGTTCAAAAATCCAATGAGGAGAAGAATGCTTTCAAAAGCAGAATTAGCCAAATGAAAAAAGATGTTCAAAAGCTCACTGAAGAAAATAGTTCTCTCAAAATTAGAATGGAACAGATGGAGTCTAATGACTTTCTAAGAAACCAAGAAATCATAAAACAAAACCAAAAGAGTGTAAAAATGGAAGAGAACATGAAACATCTCATTGGAAAAACAACTGACCTGGAAAATAGATCCAGGAGAGACAATTTAAAAATTATGGGACTACCTGAAAGCCATGATCAAAAAAAGAGCCTAGACATCATCTCCCATGAAACTAGCGAGGAAAACTGCCCTGATATTCTACAACCAGAGGGCAAAATAAGTATTGAAAGAATCCATCGATCACCGCCTGAAAGAGATCCAAAAAGAGAAACTCCTAGGAACATTGTGGCCAAATTCCAGAATTCTCAGGTCAAGGAGAAAATATTGCAAACAGCTAGAAAGAAACAATTCCAGTATTGTGGAAATACAATCAGGATAACTCATGATCTAGCAGCTTCTACATTATGGGATCAAAGGGCGTGGAATAGGATATTCCAGAAGTCAAAGGAAGTAGGACTAAAACCAAGAATCACCTACCCAGCAAAACTGAGTATAATACTTCAGGGGAAAATATAGTCTTTCAATGAAACAGAGTACTTTCAAGCATTCTTGATGAAAAGACCAGAGCTGAAAAGAAAAGTTGACTTTCAAACACAAGAATAAGAAGAAGCATGAAAAAGTAAACAGCAAAGAGAAGTCATAAGGGACTTACCAAAAGTGAACTGTTTACATTCCTACATGGAAAGACAATATTTGTAACTCTTAAAACTTTTCAGCGTCTGGGTAGTTGGTGGGACCACACACACATGTACACACACACGTACATGCATGAACACACACTCGCATGCATGCACATACAGAGACAGAGAGCACAGAGTGAATTGAATAGGATGGGACCATATCTTAAATGAAATTAAGGTAAATGGTGAGAGAGAAATGTAGTGGGAGGAAGGAAGGTGAAATGGAACGGGGTAATTATATGTCATTTAAGACATAAGTAGGAGACTTTTTAGTGGAGGGAAAAAGAGGAGAGCTGAGAAAAAAGCAAGAAGTTTACCCTCATCACATTCGACTAAAGGAAGGAATAAAATGCACACTCATTTTGGTATGAAAACCTATCTTACAATACAGGAAAGTGGGGGAGAAGGAGATAAGCAAGGTGAGGGGGATGATGGAAGGGAAGGCAATGGGAGGAGGGAGCAATTTGAAGTCAACACTCGGGGAGGGTCAGGATCAAAAGACAGAATAGAAACAATGGGGGGCAGGTTAGGATGGAGGGAAATACAGTTAGTCTTACACAACATGACTGTTATCGAAGTCATTTGCAAAAGTACACAGATAGTGCCCATATTGAATTGCCTGCCTTCCCAAAGAGAATGGGTGGGGAGGGAGGGATCGGGAGATTTTGGAAACCAAAGTTTTAGGAACAACTGTTTAGTATTGTTGCTACTAGGAAATAAGAAATACACTTAATGGGGAATAGAAAGTCATCTGGCCCTACAGGACCAAAGAGATGATGGGGACAAGAGAAGGGAGGGATGATAGAAGAGAGGGCAGATTGGTGATAGGGAAAATTAGAATCCTCGGTGTATTGAGGTGGGGGGGAAGGGATAAAAAGGGAGAAAATTTGGAACCCAAAATTTTGTGAAAATGAATGTAAAAAGTTAAATAAATAAATTTTTATTAAAAAAATAAAGAAAATATGGAATTAGGTTGTATACGTGCTGTTTATTCTCTTTAAGCTAGAGAATCATACCTACAGGAGTCAGATTCATTGTGACTTCAAACCAGGGATATTTGAATGGTACTATTTTTTTCTCTAATATGTTCTATCTTTCTTTTATGAAACCCTTGTTCTAGTCAAAATTAATTCATCCAGAACACAAACAACAATGTTATTATTCTATCTAAGATAGAGGTCCTGCAATTTCTTGTAGCTCATCCAGGATTTGGCTTTTTTAATTCAGTTGTTTGCTTAATTTTAAGACAATAACCAATTGTTTTTCTTCAGCTTGGTTATTTAGGCATCAGTAAGCACAAAATAACGTAGACATATATGGAGAATCTAAATGAAAAGTGGTCCCTCCTTTTGAGGAGTTAATAGGAATCCATTAAACTTTGGGATGAAGACACTGAGCAGTTTGAGACCTTTTGAAAACAGCTTCAGAGTCCTGGAAGCTTGATCTATATACAAACAACAAAAATGCAGGTTTTATAAGTTTCCCTATGAGAAAAGCTGCATGAACAGTGTCAGGCTGGTTGACCATTTCTTAGCTATACTCTTAACATTCCTGTTTACCATTCTGTTGTATGGGAAGGGTATATTTATACCCTCAGAGTATGCCCCTTTCCACTTCTGAGCTCAGGATGCCTATGTTAGTCAAATTTATAATCTCCCTATGTGTCAACCATAAACATGGAAGTGACATAAAATGGGAATGCCATAGTAGGATGGCGTCCATAAAGTACTAAGAGAGGTGCCATAGTGTCAATTGAAATTATAGCTTCAAGAGCATGCCCAGGATGTCTGGGTTTGTTCTTCCATAAACAAAGATGTCAAAACATCAGTGTCACATAATGTTCATAAACAATAAGGGAAGAGGGGTGTCATTGTTCAAGATAGCGTCTAAAATATCATACAATGCTCAGATAAGGGAAAAGTCAGGTGAAACCTGTTCCTTGTCAGAAGAATGTTTACAGCCAGCTAAATTCAGAAAGAGATCTTCGGGTTCAATCAGAGAGCACACAAGGCATATCTGTTATGCCAACCAGTGTGCTGTTTCTTCTTGCCTAAGCTGGGTTTTGGCCCTCTTTTAGGATGGTCAAACAATACTCAGTTTAAATACCTCAAGTGAGGATAAACTACCTACCTCTTATTTAACCCCAACTGATGAGGTTTAGAATTGGGAAAATATATTCTTCTGTGAAAAAAAATCACTTAGACCTTTTCTTTTAGTCAAGGGGAGCTTTTTATTTTATATGAAAAACCATCATGGGCTTCCTTAGCAAGAAAGCTAACCAAGACTGATATTTGGGGGAGTAATGCTCAGCGTGGTGATGGCATTTTAGAGATTATTATGGAAGTTAAAGATTAAAGACAGGAAAGAATGGCATACGATGAACAAGACAAAAGAAATTCTTTATGGTTTAAGTATTTAAGGACAGGGTAGGAGGGCACAGTTTAAAAATTAAAGGACCCAAAGTAACACAGGATAAGGGAAACAAAAGCAATTTTTTTGGTACAGATTCAAGATAAAGAGGAAAGGAATTTTAGGCACCTTCAGGTTACAGAATAAACTAGGGGCTTCATAAAGGGTTGCAATAGAAACCCTTAATATTATTTTCTACCCTTCAGGAACTGTTTGTAGTCACATCACAACCTTCCAAGGAAACCCATTCCACTTTGGGGTGACTCTAATGGTTAGGATGCTTTTTCTTACCTCAGTCAACTTAAACTCATTGCTCCTAGTTCCATTCTTTGAGTCGAAGGAAAGGATGTCTGATCCTTACTCCACAGTATCTGTGCTAAATCTTACCTTCTCCTAAATAAGGTCCCAAGTTCTTTCAGCTAATCCTTGTATGGCATGAACTAAAGACCATTTATCATCCTGGTTGCCCTACTCTAGAAAATCTTCAGCTTATTGGTGACCTTTCCAAAAATGTGGTCCCAGAGCTGAACGAAGTACTATCTTTTTGGTCTGATCAGGTTAGAGACTCTCATCTTTCTACTTCAATAATTCTATTTGAATAAACATTTTTCGTTAGGTATGAGTGTTTTTTAAATCACAGATGATGTTAGGCCTTCCAGTTACATTAATTCCATCTTTTAAAAATGATCTTATTATAAATTAAATAATAATAATAAATTTATTAAATAATAATAATAAATAATAAATTAAATAAAATGATCTTATGAATGAAAAGGCCAATATAGGGTTTCTGGGTAATTAGTTAGCAATTTGTTAATGAGGCTAGCAAATAATCAACAAATTGATGGTCAGTGGCCTTTCTTGGTAAGGGAAAGCAAAACCTCAAAGATAACTGAATTCTTAAATACCTTTGGGATAGGAGTTGCCCCTGACAGGTGAAAAACCAACCCTGATTTGTGAGCAATTAATGAGAGAAAGGGAGTTTGGAGATTTTCTGAGAACTTGACTTGATCAGCTGCCTTCAGCAATATGGACAAAGGAATCCCTCTCCCCCCAGACCACTCCTGTTGAACCATGAGAGGACCCTCATGCTTTAGGGCTAGAATTCATCCAGATTAGTTTCTATTTACACTTTAGTCAAAAATGACCTCTGCTAGTTGGGTACAGTCCTGGAAAAATGTTCCCATAGGATTAGGTCAATCTCTTTATCAGCCCTGCACTTCACAGACTTACTGACCAGAATAAGGAATAAGGAATAAGGTCCCAGAATAAGGAAATAAGAAGGCAACAAACGTCTGTCCTAACTAGGTTGTTAATATAAGAGAACAATAATCCCTTCTCTCAGGTTCTGGTTTTGATAAGATGCTTGGGTGCTTGTTCTTGGACCCAATTCCAATATCACATTTCTCCCCAACTTGAAAACACTATCCCTGACAGTTTTCTCCCCTGGCCAGACACTATGCCTAGCAATAACTCATGAGTGGGTCCCAGTAAAAAAAATATATATGTTTCACTACCCCAAGAACAAGCTGACCTCTGAAGAAATTCTCTTGCAAAAACAGGATTTTCTTGTAACCACAGCATTATCTTGTATTGATATCCACAGTTATTATATGCAATTTAGAGTTCAAGATACAGATATCAGCTCTCAAAGCTGTCTTGATACAGAGGTAACAGACCAAAAATACACCCCTGAGAATCCACTTCCGCAGTAGTAAATGAAGTCAGTGACTAAGGTTGTAAGTTATCATGTAATTAGCATTTCTGCCAGATAATGTGGTACTTTTCCTATTAAGCTTTAGCATCATTCCTGTTAAGTTGCAAATTCCTTAACAAATGCAAATTCTCTTAGGAGCTCTATCTGTTGCACTGGAGTTACAATAAATCTTTGACATCTTTACTTAGAGAATTCTTGAGTGCATGAATTCATTCAAGATGACCCTGTATGATACTCTGGTCTTTGGGGGCTCCTTGAACTCCTTCACCTGCATCACTTTCAGGACAAAAATTGCAAAGTTCTCTCAGTAGAACTTCTTTTTCTCTCTTGAAATTGTTTTGGTAAAGTCTGAGGAATGCATAAAAATATTGTAAGAACAAACTGACTTCTCTCCTCATTCCCTTCCTTTCTCCCTCTTCCTTATTGCTCCTTTCCCTTTCCCTCTCCCCTTTCTCCTCCCTCTTCTCGTCCTCCCCATGTCCTTTGCTTCCCTCTCTTCTTCTTCTTCTCCTTTTTCCCACCCCCGACTCCTCTTCCCTTTCCTCCTACATGTCCCTCTTTCCCATTCCCCCTCTCCCTTTCCCTTCTTATGTTCCCCTTCATATTCTTCCCTATCCCTTCTCCTTCTTCCTCTCCTGTTTTGCCCTCTTCATGCTTCCCCTTCTCCTCTCTTCCCCTTCTCTTTTCTCTTCCCCATTCCCTTCTCCCCATTCTTTTTCCCTCTCCCTCCCTTCTCCCTCCTCTCCCCTCCAGACTTTCTCCCCCTCACAGGAAAATAAAAATCCCCAGAGGGATTGTCATCCTGCCACTGTTGGCCTTCCTTGAAACCACAGGGTGCAGGTTCTCATGCCCACCATTTCTGGTTTCTGCTACCCAACGACAACCTCGTATGCACATAATGCTTTAAGGGACAAAATGTAGAAGAAGTTATGGATGAAGTGAAAAAAGAAGATTTTCATCTTCCAGGAAACTAGTCTCCCAAAAACAGGAAGGGGGATCTGCTCAATGTCCATTTTGATGGCATGGGAAAACAACACCCAATTCTACTGCCACCAGACAGATATTAAAGGTCATCATAAATGGTTTGTTCTTGGTGTTGAGCAAGTAATCAAAGACCTAGGTATTGCTCTGATGGGTATGTGTTCTGGAGAAAAAAGAAAAGTGAAAATATCTCCTTCACTGGCCTATGGAAAGGAAGGCTATGGAAGTTTTCTTCCTGTGACCAAAAGAGTATAGCTGGACAAATTAGAAATATTAAAATCAGTTTTCTTGAAATCACCATTGACTATTTAGCTCTTTGTTTATAGGTCAGGACAAGGCTTGATTCCACTGATACAACATTGATTTTCAAATGTGAACTCTATGCTATTACCAAAGAACCCTGGAATACTGAAACATTTAAACAGATCGATGTGGACAATGACAAGTAACTTTGTGAAATGGAGATCAATTACTCCTTGAAAAAGAAATTTGAGAAAGAAGATAAACCATGTGACCAGTCGTATCATGATTCTGTGATAGAAGATAATTTGAAGAAAAATTACCCCTATGGAAATGGCTTCAATTCTTCCAAGAAATATAATGTATATCAACATGAAGAACTATGGCATATCTTTCTAAATTCACATGACTGTCTTTTGTATTATGTACAAAATTATTTTTATCCAAACTTTGCTTATTTTTTTCTATGAGGCCATATTTTGTTAACCTTGAAAAACATAAATTTCTGAACTTTATGTAAATTTTTAGTATTAAATTATAATGTACCCTTAAAAGTAGTACAAAATTTTAAAAAAAATGTTGTAAGGACAAACTAATATTTATTAATGTGGAGTGTACAAAATGTCTGTTTAAATCCTTAAGCCTCTCAACAGTTTTTCTAAATGTTGATTGTTGTCTTTGAATATTTTGTTATTTATTTTTGTCTCATTGAGATAGTATAGTTTTAAATAATAGAGACCTTCAAGTTTGGTTTCCCCTCCCCCCCAATAAGGTGATTGGATGACACAAATTCAGAAACAATTCAGATCAATTGATGACTTTTCGAGAGTGGATTCATCACACAAAATTCATGTCATCTTTCAAATAGGGGACTTATTTTTCTGCTACTCTTTTTTTCTCTCTTTTTCATCTTAAAGCAATGATGAGTCTTTAAAACTGGAATCTGTGGAAACCAAGTTGGTGGAAAATGTCCTTCTAATCAGGATTTTCGGGGATAAGTTGGATTCTGGTTATTCTTTCTCAGAGTTTAGTTTCCCAGAATTCGTGGATATAATAGTCTTTATTTCCCAGACTGATGACTTGTAAATATCTCCACCACACTTGCACAGCATTATGTAATGACAAATGATATAAACCTCTGTGCTTAAATTGTGAATATACACTGCAACTGTGCAGTGAGATAGAATGGCGAGATAATGTAAATGTGTGAGGCTATTGCTAGTAATATGACTTCTATGTCTGTTTACCTATAAAGTAGGTGGGCATTGATGAGTGAGTGGGAAAACCTTGGGATTGAATGAACAACCTGGAATGCTGTTCGTGCTTGATCAGCCCCTATCAAGGCTTGAGGGAAATTTGTTTTGCCTCAATTGGCTGCAACTGAAGCTTGATAGGATTTAGGGGAATGTACAAGCTGTGCCTATCTTGATTGAATCTGTCAAGAGATAGGAGTAGTTGCACCCTCTTTTTATTGGCCCCTGCAAGATGAGAGATTACAGAATGCTATAGGAGTTTTGGTGTTCCTATTATCAGCAGCCTCCCATTGAGGACTAGATTAGAAGAAATTACAATCCTTAACCCCTTCAAAGTAGGTATCTTCCTGTCTTTCCTGTCTGATCACATCAAGAGTGAACTTGTGTTAGCAGCCCTCCTGTGTGTTTATCTGTCTTACAGTCTTTAAGTAATGTAAATAAATCCCCAAAGTACTATAGCAAACTAAATTCCTAGTTACCACAAAATTTCTAGTTGCACTTTCCTCTAGTCAAAAATGTGTTTGTAATGGGGAGGAGATTCAGTTTTAAAACCCACGAAGAACATACCCAATTGAATTAGCCCTTATTGCTGTAAGAAATTCTACCAGACCACACACAGACGCACAGCCACACAGCCACACAGCCACACAGACACACACACACACACACACACACACACACACATGCACAAACAGATATCGTTAGTTGAAGCAGGCTTAAAAATCATACCCCTACTTTGTTCAAGAATTCCCATTTGGCTAATAGGAATTCCACAGCAAGAAAAACTATTGAGCAGGAATGATAAGAATTTTAAATTGCTTTAAATTCCTTAGCTTCATTTTAAATATAGAAAAAAACTTGGGATTTTATAATTTACTTTTAATTACAGTTCATTAGAATATTGCAACACATGGCCAGCAGGGCTGATAGAATGGCTTGATAGCTTCCTAATCTGTTCATTCATTCGCCCCTTCCTTTTTTGTTTGATAGTACAACTCTTTATCTAACACGTTGTTCATAAGAGCCATTGCTTCTTAAAAACATAGTTGATTCAACTCTTTACCAAATTACACAATATAAGAAATTTAGAAAGGCAAAACCCTCAATGATATTAAATATTCAAAACTTGAAGCAAACCCATTATTAATTTAAATGAATGCACTTGCAAATACCATGAACAGAAAATCATTTATCTCACTATTAATACATTGAAGCTACATCTTTACACCACCTTATATACTTTCATAATAGTCAAGACTGGCAAATGAAAATTGCTATTACAGTAAATATCATCAGTATTGTCTACTTATAATTCAGTATACCTCATTAAATATTTAACAGTTTCAAATTCTGTAATTTTTTCACACCATTTTAAAAGCTCAATTCACATGTAACAAAATCCAGATTAAAAATTGTTTCGTCTAACACCATTTCTATTTTACAACAGAAATGTTGGGTCTCTTGAGTTTTACAATATAAGAGAATTTTAGAAACAGAACAATTTAGAAATACAATACAACACAAACCATAAACTTCAGATGACATGAGTTACATTTCCAAATGAGCACATATAGAAATTATTGATCTTACTCTTGTTGGCATTTTCACATCACCTTAAAGTTATCAGGTGGGAAAAAATTCATTAAATTAGAGAATAATCATGGAATATTTAGCATATGCCAATCATTGTGTTAAACACTTCAAAATAATTTTATCATTTTGATCCTACAAAAACCACCATTATTATTTTTTGCTTTACAAATCAGGAAATGATGCAAATGGAGAGAAAATAATTTACCCTCAGTTACCTAATTGATAAATTTCTGCAACTGGAACAGAGAAGGGTGGGCTTACAAAGAGCAGGGGCTGGTTGGCTCCTGCCCCTTGCAGAGCTATGCTACTCTCTGCCAGTGACATCTGGATTCTCTCACGCAGCAACTGGGAGCTGGGTAGGGTGTTGCCCAGGGTCCTGCTTATTTATCAAGGTAGTGTTCAGTTTAAGGGGCCTGATACTTGTTATAAATAGGAGAATGCTCCAGGTCAGCTTCATCTTGTCTTGTGAGTGGTGACATAGCAGGAGAATTTTGGCTTCATTCAAGGATCATGCAAAGGGTTATGATATATTAACTCAGAAGTGGTCAAGATGTCTTTTTTCCTGATCCAGGTTTCTGACCTTTTTCAGGTCAAGGGAGGCTCAAGCTGGTTTACAGAATACATTCCAATATCCTTCTCCCTTGCTGTCCTCAATCACTAGGAATATTGTTGGTGTTTGTCCTTCATTCTTTAAAAGGACCATGACCTCATCAAGGTAATGCCATGATTTACAAATGAATTGTAATGAATAATGTGAGGTAGGGCTATGCAAAGGTATCAGTCTCCCTTGCTCCTCTGGAGCCATCTGGATCCAGTGGCAACGTATCAATCAGGACTACTGGAAATGTCTTGAATGCAGTGGGAAACCTTGGGCTTTTAAAGTTAAAATCTTTTCCAGGTCTCAATTTGAGTGAGGCAACACCCCTTCAGTGATTCAGGCTAAGTAATAAGTGAGGAAATGAATGGCCTCCTTTACCTACCCAAAATAAAATAAATTTGAGAGGGGAAAAGTCTCAGGTTTTCTGGTCAATACAGAAACAACTGGTATTTATGCTCACGGGGAGCCATCAGGGCCCAAAGAATGAACACTAAATGAGGCTTGAACTGGGACCTATTGTTGGCCAGCTGAAGAGAGCCTGAGTGATTTGGGTTTAAGGCATGGTCCTTAGGAAAAAAAAATAGACTGGGCATATCATACCCCCCCACACACACGCACACACCACAAGATGTCTCTCATCAGCAGTGCTCTACATAGCACCATCTCTCCTTGTGAATACAGTTTGGTCAACCTTTACAATGCCTGAGGCTGATTTTCCACCTCCTTTTTCCTTTCCTGACATCTAATATTTCCATGTAACCTAAAGTGGGTGAAGTTTTGAGGGTTTTTTTAAGGGCAGGTTGTTTCTTCTTTCTGAATGTCAACTCTGCCCCCTAAATGCATTCCTAGCCATCAAATGCAATCCACTGTGTGTCACCAAAGCCTCCAAAGAATCTTTCCTGAACCCTCTGGATCCACTTCTTTTCTCTCACTCTACTATTACACTCAACTATACTCTGATCATCTCCTCAGGTTTCAACTATTTCTATATAGATGATTTCCTCTGTGTGTGTGTGTGTGTGTGTGTGTGTGTGTGAGTGTGTGTGAATCCCAGTGGAAGGGGAGAAGGACACCAGAATCCATCATCCAGCTTGATCTGGGCTCCCCACAAGACATAATCCTGGGGTGGGGGGTACCTAGGGTGTGGTTCAGCTCAACCTAATCCAGAGTAAACATCTTATGAGTATGAATGTAAGAACATCACTGAAATTCTGATATTAAAAAGATTAATTAAGGGAAGGAGAGTCTGTATTACATATAGTATTAACAATTTCTGTTACTTTATTAACAACTCTCGGTCTCCCTGGAAAATAAATCCTCAAAACGCCCCAAATTTACTGTTGAAACTTCTGTTGGCTCAGAATCCCATTATTCCCAACCTTGCTTATCAATCAATGTTGGGGGAGGCTCTGATGGGGAAGGACACACGAAGTCTGCAGTTGTTTGTGTTACCTGCTCTTTGTCACATGCCTCTACCTGTCAAATGTCATGTTTTTGCTACCTTGCTGACAAAACTGTTAATATAATTGTTAATAGAATAACAGAAAATGATTAAAACCAGATGTAATTTGGACTGTCTAAAATTAATCATCATGGTAATGTCAAAATTCCAGAAATGTCTTTACATTTCTACCTTTACTATAATGAGATTAGGTTGAGCTGACTTATACCTTAGATCTCTCCCATCCAGGGATGTTCCCTTGTGGGGAATCCAGCTCAAGCTTTATCTCACATTCTAGTGTACTTGTCCCCTTCCATTGAGATTCTTTGCATAGGGGGCCAAACAGCCAGAATGAAGAGGCTTTCCTTGCCCAGATTGCCAAAGGCCACTGGAGTTTCATGACCAGAGCTTACCACCTCATACTCTTTCCTCCCCCTCTCCTGCTAAAGAGATAAAAACATTTTTAGCTATTTCGTTGCTTGGGGAAATCCACTGGACATCTCCCAGGGTGGGAGATTTGCTACCCTCTTTTCTCAATTAAAGATGCTGTATTTCTTAACTCAAGGCTTTGATTTGTTTGAGGACTTGACAAGGGGAAAAATTGTAGATGACACAAAGACTCAATTTAGTGGCAGTAGGTTATATGAAGGTGCTGAGCTGAAAAAAGAAATGAAAACTTACAAAGCATTTATAAGACATCCCTACAAAATAATTTTTTCTTTTCGCCACAGTGAAGCATTAAAAAGGTGACTCACATCTAGGTAGACAAGCAGAATTCTCACTTTTTCTCATGTAATTAGCCCCCTAACTTGCAGATCCTAGTACAGATCTCCCAGTGAAGGAGGAATAGAGAGAAAAGAAATTTTCCGTTTGACAGTTTTGTCTCATGACAAACCCTGGAGGACCACCAAAGGGTGCCCTTGGGAGAAGTATAGCCTTTGGGTTACCATGATCCCCAAGACATTCCATCCTCTGTTATAAGTAGCAAACTAGAGCTGGTTGATTTGCTTTCACTTTTAAAGTAGAAATCATTCAATGATTCTGTGCTTAAGTAGGTCGAGTAGGGCAGCCTTGCTCCAGCAATGAGAAAAAACTCGTGTTTTGATGTTTATTGACTTTTTTCCATTCATTATGCAAAATTACCCTTTTTTTCACAATATATTGATAGACATATTAACATGGGAAGAGCAAAAAATTAAGACAACCTCAGCATAACTTATGAAAAATCACCTTGTGAAAATTTTGATATTATGCATAATGAATCAATGTTCTCATCTTCTTGAAGGGTAGTGGGAAAGGATTTATATATATCTGAGGTATTTAGGCCTTTCTGGGGTATTAATGGACAAGTCAGGATTAAGGGAGCAGCACAATAAATTAGGAAGTCAGGCAGAAAATGGGGCTGTCTAAGGTTAAGATATCTGTAAATATGATGAATCATAAAGCAGGATCTTTTCTGTTGTTTAAATAATTCAGGAACCAAGATGTTTTCTTTTCTCTCTGAGGTGGTCAAGACTTGTTTCAGCAGTTGCAGGCATCTCTGAGTTCAGCGAAATCTTACTTCACAAAGGATCACTGGTATGTTGAGAAGCCTTGGGCATCAGAAGTCCTCCTGTTTGATTATTTCTTTAATTGTCTGAGTCATTGTCTGGTTCCCCTGTGCAAAAGGGAAATTCTAACATATTCAATAGATATTTGATAGTACAAGCATTACAAAGCCAACCTTCACAAAGCACAAATGAAGAATGTTTTTCTCAATATGAGGCAAGCAACAGTCAGGAGATTGTTGATTTGTGGAGTGGGTGATTATTCACTTCTGGATCTAACTTTGTGAGAGTCTGCCCCCTCAGCAGTAGCTGACATTCAGACTGTTCCTGAAAGAGGACTAGAGTGAACCCCATCCCCATCCCAGTGGGTTAATCATATAACCTACTGCCCTATTCTACCTACTGAAGCACAGAATCATTATGTAAAACATACATGGGCAAAGCATGGTTACATAAATTTCTGTAAGAGAGAAGAGTTTATAAGGGATAATTTTAAATTATATTAAAACTATGAACACTCGAATTTTTCAAAACAATGCAATACAGGAAATATGTTTTCAGGTTCTTTTCACCTTTCAAGGCTTAGTTTTATTATTATACTACTTCTACCACTTGGGAGAACACAATATTTTTTTTTAATTTCTGAAACACATTTATTAAATATAATGTCTTCAGCACATGGAAATATGTAAATCTGAAGATATTTTGAGAAAATTATAGATGTATACACACATAAAACTCCATTATGAACAAACAGCACAATCACATTAAATTATGAATCAAAGCCTCTTTCTGTACATCTCATGCAAGTGGCAGTGGGCCTGCATTAGTAGAAACAAGTATATCACATAGACTTACATCAAAATCCACCCCCCAACCCTGGTTTCCCCTCCCTCTTCATAGTTTCATGGAGTGCATAGCTCCACACTGTGAAAGTTCGTTCAGTCCTTTATAGACAGCTTGGTTAGAGCCCTTCAGGAACAAAAAAGCCAATCAGTAGTAGCAACCTAGAAAAACCGGCTCTGAAAAATTCTGTACCACAGATGCCTAGGAAAGTAGGTTCCGAACTGCCTGTGTCAGTCTAGAGACCTGAAAAACAGAGAGTGGGACAAGTCAGCAGGACAAGAAATTCATATGTGAAGCATTTTCAACATTCCACCAAGTATCCCAACACTTTTCCACAGAAACTATTTGGGACCAGTTGAGATCTTCCAAAAGTCACTTGGAATCAGAGTCATAGTTTAGTAAACAATGAATGGAAGGAAGCTGAGAGGTTTTGACATCCATCTCCGGAGGAACTAAAATCAGATGAAAGGGAGTCAGGAAGTGAGGGATAAGAACAATGATGGGTAAAAAGTAATGGAAGTTCCATAGATATTGGGAAGAATAAAACTCAAAGAATTTCAACATAAACAGATAAATCAAAAGGAAGAGTGATAACAACAGAAGGAAATATGACCTTCATATCTATTGAACAAGTTCAGACACCAGTTCATGAAAAAATACAGGGGAAACAAAAAGGAAAATGATTCAGCACTTGATATGACACAGAACTCTGTGGAATTTGAGAACATGGAACCACAATATTCCATTACTTAGTGATTGAAATGAGAAATGAGAATTATGTGAATACAATTTATGTCTGGCACAGCAAAAATAATTAATTGAATTGTTGCTGTATTTGTCCTTTGTTGCCAAAGAAGGCCATGCCATGAGAGAAATGATGACATGACTTACAGGTGACTTTGTTTTGAGTGAGGAAGGGCCATGCAGTCACCAGCCCCACTTCTCCTCCAGAGTCAACTGAATCCTGTTTCCAGGTATTCATCAGGATGACTGGAGATGACCCAGGATGCACTAGGAGACCTTGGACCTTTTAGGCCAAGGTCTTTTGCAGGTGCTCACTTAAGATGTGGAAACTCCTGTTCATTGCACAGGCCTGTTTAAGAACTACCCAGGGGATGGCCCCTTTAATGAAGCCCAGACAAAAAAAGACATCAGGCTGGGAAAGGAACAGCAACAGTCACTATTGATAACCACTGTAAAGCCAGGAAGTTCCAGAAGAGCCCTTAGGCAGGGGCACGTTGGCGTCCCAGATTCAGAGTGCAGTAGGTGTAATGTTGGGAAAGGAAAAGACAGGACAGGGAAGGAAGGAAAATGAAGGGAATGATAGGGAAGGGAAGGCAAGGCAAGGGAAGAGAAGGGAAGAAACTAGTCAATAAAACCCAAATCAACTATACATCTTTTACGCATTCAAATTTACCTTCCTTTGTAGAGGAGAAGGAAGGCGAAGGGGATGTAGACAGGAGAGGAGGAGCTGAGTTACCCAGTTAGCTGGGTCCCCATTCAGGCAGCTGCGTCTACTCACAGGATTGAGTTCGTCCTTCCTTGCTGAAGAACATGCCATCAGAGAAATGATGACATGACTTGCACGTGACTTTATTTTGAGTGAGAGAAGGCTACTCCTCCAAAACCATCTCAATGGGTGGAATCGAAAAAGCTGAAGGTGCAATGAATAACAAGCCTTACCAAAAAAAAAAAAAGAAAAAAAAACGAAAGAAATAATAACAAATTAAGAATGTAAATACACAGAAGTGGGCAACCTAGAAAAAGAGGAGTCAAAAACAACATTAAATAAAAATATGATCATTATGCAAGCAAAATAAGGATTTCAAGGCAGGATGTGCAGTGGCAACATAAGGATCATAGGTCTCCCAGAAGAATACAACAGGACAAAAAATCTTAACATCACAATGAAGACACAATAGAAATATCCAGAACTTCTAAACACAGAACATGAAAATTCCAGTTGAAAGAATTCACAGAATGCTTCCAGAAGATAATCATATAATAGTTACATTTCATTAAGTTCAGAAATAAGAAGTTTCACAAGTTCTCAGAAGAAGGACCTTCAAATATAAGGGAAAGAACATTGAAAGATCAGAACACTATTCTGTGACCAATAGAAAACCGACGAACAAATGGAATAATGTACTGTGCTTTGAAGAGTAGTGGAACTGAGGATGCATTTCTTTGTAGGACAACTACCCTGTCCTGTACATCTGAGCTTAACCAGAGAAATCAAGACAAAAAAAGGCAAAGATAAAAAAGGACAAGAAAAAGGAATATGAAACATGCTGAGAAAGAAAATCAGAAGTGAAGAGATAATTTACCTCTCCAAAACCCGAAACAGCAGAAACGCAGAAAGGAATAAATGCTTCAGGCAATGCTAATAACAGCAACACAGTGACAACAGAGAGATCAGCAAGACTTTTACTAAATGTGTGGAAGGAGGCAGGAGTAAAGTGGAAATTTGGTTGAGGTAACAATGAAGAGGCTGATGGGGGCATTATGGACAGAACTTGGCAACACCTTGCCTACAGGTGAATGCTTCTTTTGTGTGACTAGGTTACAATATGGGAAGGTACATAAAAGGGGAGAGGGGATGGGGGAAAGAGAAGAGGAGTGAGAAGGAGGGTAGAAAGGATGAATACACAAAGGGTGGGGAAAGGAAGCAGCCCTCACTTTGGAAGTGAGATGAGGTTCAACTGATGAATATTCTTATGGGTGAAAGGAGATGAGGATCTTAAACTAGATAAGGCCCAAGAATATTGTACTTCAAATGGCCACTTACGTCGTGGGCGGGATTGGGGGAGGAGGGTGAGGGGTATCCGGAACCTCTGGATCATCTGGCACTTGGAAGAGTGGGAGAACATGAACACAGGGACATTCCCAGGCAAATGCAATAAAGTAACTGAAGGAACATAGTATTGTGTTTGCACCTGAAGAAGGAACTTGAAACTGAAAAGCTTCCTCAAAGACAAAATTAATGCTTCTAAGATAAGAAGGGAAATGGTCAAATAGGGAAAACAATTTATACCAAATTTCTCTGATCAGAGTTAAGTATCGAAAATCTCATGTATCCATTTCTCAGCAAGTGAATGGATAATAGATACAAACAGTTGTCCAAAAAACTGGAAAGAATTCACAGCTGCATGAAAAAATGCTCCAAATGAGTAATAAAGGAGAAATGCAATTGAAACAACCATAAACTTTCACCTCCCACTCTGTAAAATGGTAAAAATGACAAAACATGGTTAAAGCCAAGGTCATAGGGGCTATGAAAGATAGGCACAGTAATGCATTTTCAGAATTGTGAAATGGCACACATGTCTTCTAAAGGCTTTGGAATTATGCAAAGAAAGCTACTAAAATGTCCATACCTTTAGAACTAGATACTCGATTAGTGAGTTTATTTCTCAAGGAAGTCATCAATAAGAAAAAAAAATCCCTATATAATCGAAAATACTTACAACAGCACGTTTTTATTCTCCCTGACAACTGGAAACAAAGTAAATGTCCATCAATCGGGGAATGCCTGAATGTAATAGAACATGACTATGCTGTAAGAAATGATGGGCAGAGAGGTGTAAGAAAAAGCAATATACACAGCAACTACAACAATGTAAATAGAAGGAATGCACACACAAATCAAAACTATAAAAAGCAAGGGGGACTCGAATGAAGAGATAGCCCTTCATGGAGGTGGAAGGTCCATAGGTGTTAAATATTACCCATGTCTTTGGACACATGTATCAATCAATTGTGTGACCTGTTGTCTTCTTTTTCCTCTACAAAAAATACTGTTTGTCATGTGGGATGGTTCTCTAAAGCATCAAGGAAATATACATTAAATACCATAGAGATGCAAACAGAAAACAGGCAATATCAAAAAAAACTTACTTTTAAAAATTATAAATCAGCTTCAGTCTTCCTCCTCTTGCCTAATTGGTGGGAAAGGCAGGTTCTCGGGCCTCTTTCAGTATCTGGCAATATGACTACTCTAGTCAGAGGATTTATGGGCAGAAGGCTAAGGTCTTTTGGAGTGAGCAGGATGAACTGCTGGCATTGCTGGGAATGGGCAAACTTGAGGATCATGTCCACGGCAATTTTTCGACTGACAGGATCCGTGTACATATCACATGCATCCAGACATCTGAAAGGAGATTCTGTGATCGACCATAAAGTAAGAATGAAAACAAAGTTTGTAAAAAAGTTTTCACCCCCTGCTAGAAATTGCATGTCACCAGAAGCAGCTTTATTTCCTTCTTTAGGCTGGACTTTTATAGAAAGGGTTTCATTTTTATGATCAAAGATCATTTTTCCGGAGTAGGCCAACTGCGACAGTAAGTTATCAAAGGATAACTTGCATCGTGAAGAAAAACGTCTTTTAAATTGCTGACATATTTCATATTTTTCTTTTGATGCTTGATCCAATGAGTTAGCACACTCTTTCCAATTCTTCACTTTAACATCTAGACCCCGATGTCTTTCTTTTACTTCTTCGTACTGCTGTATTATTTCTTCTCTGGTTCCAAAAATTCTGCTTTCTAATGCTATCTTCTGTTTTAACACGTTTATTATTTTTTGAAGAAAAGAGGGGGTTTCCGTAACATGTTTTCGCTCTGGGCAGAGGTATTTGGCTTCAGCAAGCTCTGTCTCCAGATTGCTCTCTTTCATTGACAATTCTTCCTTTGTCACTTCGAGAGAATCCAGGTGTCGTTTAAGCCAATCTCGGTAATGCAGCACGTATCGTTTTTCAGTTTCCATTTCTAAATTGACCTTGTTTAGTTCTTGAATCAGAGATTCTTTTGATTCTGAAACTTGGCACATTTCTCTCTCAATGTTTGCACGTCTCTGTTCAGCATCCATTTTCTTTTTTTTTAAATTCTTCATCTCTTCCTTTCTCATTTTCACCTTTTCCTCCACCTCTTTCATCTGCTTTTTAATTTCTTGTGCTTCTTTTTCCAGAATGGAGATATCTCCTGGCTGGTTTTCTTCCTTCTCCAGATCTCTTATTTCTGTGTTGATTTTTGTCACTCTCATCTGGATTTCCTTTAAATGTAGATCATGATTCTTCAAAATTTCTTGACTCTTTCTGATATCATTTTCAAGTGCACATGCACGTTGCTGATATACAGACAACTGTGCCACATTATTTTCAATTTCTTTCTCCAAATGATTTATTTCTATTTCCACATCAATCAAGTAAGTAGGTCTCAATTTTTCACATGAGTAATAGCGTCTCTCCAACACTTGGTCACCACCAGCAGTGAAAACTTCACTACAGTTCTTGGGGGGCCTCTGAGCCTGCATTACTCTACGAGCCAAAGAGTTATTTTTGATCAACAGCACTGACTCTATGCCCCTCATGTCAATCAAAGCGTTGGCCACCACTGCCTCGCTTATTTTTAAAGCTGTGAGAACTGTTGGAAACTCTGGGTGAAAGACTGCTTTATGTGTTACATCGTGTACTTCACACTGAAATGGTGCCACAATTATCTGTGGTTGTGGAGAGCCTGGTGGATAAAACTTTTCCATTAGCCCCTGAAGTACTTCCTCATCTTTGTGGTCGTTGCAACAAAAGGCAAGAAGAAGGCCCTTTAAGCAGGACTCAACAGCCAAAGCAAATGCCGGATCTCTGAGATGAATGTAAGCTCCTAGTGGACCTATAGGTTTGCAAGTAAAGCACCCTTGCCTGTGGGCGTTGTCTACTGCTTCAAGAAGGGCTGTCATTTGTGGTTCAAATCGTTTCAGTGGATCGATTTTACAGTCTTTTAATCGGTTTAGCTGTTGCTGCTCATCGTTCAGTGTCTGCTGCACATCTGATATTTCTTCCCTAAGTTGAGAATGTTCTTCATTGTCTATATGGATAGCTTGCTGAAGATGTCCCATCGCTTGAACAAGTGAATCTTCTTCATCCTGAAAGTCCCTTATCTGTACCCTCAACATGAAAATTTTTTCTTGCTTTTCTGACTTTTCTTGTTCTATATTCTTTTTTAGGTCCTCAATTTTGTTGCAGTGTTGTTTGGCTTTGCCTCCTAACCCTTTCAATTCATTTTGGGAAGCATCATATAAAACTTCAGCTTCCTTGCATGCTTTTTCTTTTCTGTTTACATCTTCTCTTGCCTCAACATATTTGGTCTCTAATGCAGAGGCTTCTTTGTGCAACTGGTGCAATTTCTCCTGAATGTCTTTAAACTTCTTGACCGCTTCATAAAATTTGTACTGACAGGCCTCCAATTCCTGATTTAATCTGATAGTATGTTGATCTCCAAAATTTATAATAGTGACCATATCTTCAATTTGTCTTTCAGATTCATTCACTACTGCCCAGGCTATCTCTACTTTCAATTCCTCTATTAATTTCCTTGAGGCAGCCACACTCTGGAAATGCTCTTCTATCTCTCTGACCCGACAGTTGAGTTCCCAGAGCTGGGCTTCTCCTCGTTCTATCTGATTCTGAGTCCAGGCCTTTCTCTCCAAAATGTGTAAGTAATCGTCATTCAACTCCTTAAATTGGATCGCTTTCAGAAAGAATTTGTATCTTTCACCATCATTTCTGGTATGCAATAACTGCCTGCCCATCTCCTGCTGTAAAATAGACATTGGATTATCTACCCGTATATTAAAATGATCCAGAATGGCCCTTAGCTCTTCTTTCTCAGAACAAACCAGGCTGCCTGTGTGATCTTTTAGTTTATACCTTACAGAACCATTTACACTGATATATTGCTGCACCATTATGGAGTCCCCATACAGGTGAGATTTGAAAGCATCTTCCCCTCTGTTGCATAATGTGATGGAGATGTTGGCTGAAACCTCTCCATGTTTCACATACTCTCTCAAAGATGATCCTAACGCTTGTCCACCCAGACCAACCACTAGAGCTGTCAGCAATGCACTCTTGCCCTTCTGTCCCACCACAATGTTGACCCTGGACCCAAATATCACTGGCCCCAGTTTGGCATAGCACATAAAGTTCTCCAGCTGGATACTCTCAATGATACGGACTTCCATTGAGTCCGAATGAGAAGCAGCAGCACCAGCACCAGCTCCCTGAGAAACACTCTGGAAGTGGACCCTCTCCTTGTCCTCATTCGCATCGCTCTGGGGCCCTGGCCTTGCATTTGGCTGCCCCTCTGCAGCTGGGGGAGGTGTGGTCCTCTTTCCTCTCAGCCATTGGGTCAGTGACGAAGAAACCTGCGTGGATGGGAGGACCTTCTAGCACTTCTCCCCTTCCCCCTCCTCCTCCCCAAGGAGGCTCAATCCGAGGGTGCTTCTCTGCAGCCCTGGAGAGCTCGTTTTAGCCCCTTAAAGCCCCTGCCCAGGCCCCCGCTTCCTGCTCTAGTTCGGCAGAACGGGCCAAAGTGGAAGCCCCCCCCCCCCCGCCCCCGACAGGCGCAGCTGCGCAGCTCTGGGACCCAAGCAGGCCAGCAGGTTTGGCGGCAGAGAGGATGAATGCTCAGCCTCAGTGTCGTTGCTCCGTTCCCCACCACCGTCCTCACCGCATGCCCCCTCCGCCCAGCAGACCACCTCCCCCTTAGTACCACGCTGGCCCGTGTGGCAGGGTTCCCTCACCACTCAGCCCGACATGCTCGGCAGCAGCACGGCCCAGATCCCAATGTGCAGTAGCATCTCCCCGGCAACAAGCTTCTGACATCTGGGCGGCAACCAGAGAGACAGGGAAGAGACTGGAGCATGCGCAAAAACCTCTCGACTCCGCCCCCTCACTGCGGAGAGGGGCGTGGGGGGTGGGGGGGGCGGGTCCTGGTTTGGGGGGAGAAGAAACATCTCAGGCGTAGCCTTCCTTCTGCGCCTGCGTAGGGCCCTGGACTTTAGGGGCCGAACTCGAGCAACCAACGCTCTTGAGTGGCAGCTTCTCCTCCTGCCTTCTCCGCGGCCCCTCCCCCTCCCCCCACCGTCTTGTACTTCCGCATTGGCACTGCTGTCCACAAAGAGGTGGCCAGTGGCAATGTGGAAAGAATGCATCTGGTGGCTCTCTATCTGCCTGTCTTTCCTGAGCTTCCTCCTTGTCAGCTCCTATGGATTCCCCGGGGAGGAAAACTCCCGGGTCTCCTCCACCTCCAGGCCTCCCTACGTCTCCAGAGACACTCCAGTCCTCTCTTTGCTTCCTCCACCTCTCCTTCCTCCTTGTTTCCCTGTGTGTGTCCCTCTCCCTTCTGACAAGAAAATGTTTGAAATTCAGACCGGGGTCTTTTTCAGGGTGGACATTAAGTTTAGCAGCTCCTTTGAGCACTTTCTTGGGGAGGACAGCTATTATCTAGCGTCCTTTGTTACATTGTTTTGTGTGTGTGTGTGTGTGTGTGTGTGTGCCTCTGATTGTGTTTCTGTGTGTGCCCACCCACCAGGATCATCTTTGGTCTAAGAGAGACAGCCAAAGGACCATACTTCTATTAAAATGTTGGCATTATTAATAACACTGTTAAATCCCCCAGAAATGATGTCTCTTGGATGTTTTTAAATGCTACAGTCACTACAACCAAGAAAAAATCAGAGCCTTACACTCTAGATTCCTAACAAAATCTTCCATACGTGTATTGGGCCCATGGGGAGAGTTTTTGTTAGGACTCTGGCTGTGACCTGACTCTACTTTTCACTAGTAATTCACTAGTAATTTCTCTAGTAATTAAATTTTATGTAGGGAAAGGTTGTATGTTTATGTCTGTTTATCTGTTTTTAATGCTGCAGATTTCTAATTTGTCACTTTCACTAATAGAGTCCTCTGGAACAGGCTACAGGGACAGAATGCTAGTAAATGAAAACCTCTGCTACAATTGGCTTTGGAAAGATTTCTATTTTTAAACCGAGTTTTGGGAGGTGTTTAGGGAGTAATCTGACAGAGATATGGGGAACCACCTGAGAAAATTTAGAGCCCACTTTGGGATTGGATATTGACCATTTCAACCTTCTTATGACTTTTAAAGAGTTAATATGCAGGCATGGCCGAAAAAAATTTTTTGCCGGTAAAAGTTTCATTGAGAACCCTGGGTTTTTAAGAGAATTTGATGAGATAGGAAAGCTGTACCAACTTTTGTAAAAAGGAGCATTCGTGGGGAGTAGATTAAGAAAAGCATGCTTAAAAGAAGAAGTCCTCTGAGGGTTTTCAGGCAAATGTGTGTCCCCAGGAATTAGGTAAAATGTAGGAATAGGTGTAAAATGAAAAAAACAAGTCTAGTCTGAGAAGAAGCAGGAGGCAGGTAGGTAAGTACAAAAGCTGTGTAAAAAGCTTTCCCAAGGACGTAGTGGGGTTTTTTTTTTCAGTTTTTTTCTCCAAATTCATTAATTTATTTGTTTTCAATTTGCAATAATCACTTCCATAAGTTCCAAATTTTATCCCCCTTGCTCCCCAAGACAGCTTGCAATTGTATATTGATTCTGCACACACATTCCTATTAAACACATCTTCACATTAGTGATGTTGAATGGAAGAATTAAAGTGAATGTGAAAAACCTTGAGAGAAATGAAACATAGCAAAGGAGAAAACACTTTACTTCATTCTTCTTTCCAACCCCATAGTTCTTTCTCTGGATGGGGATGGCATTTTTCATCATGAGTCCTTTGGATGGGTTTTAGGTCCTTGCATTGCTGTGAATGGCTAAATATCAAAAACAGTCCTTACACACTGGCTGTTACTGTGTATAATGTTCCCCTGGGTTGGCTCACTTCACTCCGCATCAGTTCATATAAGTACAAGTTTGGCAGAAGTCTGACTTTGTCGTTTTCAATCAAAGTTTTAATTATCTTTCTAAGCCTCTCGATCCAATTCCTCAGATTGTTGCACTTTCCTTTTTATTTTAACTATAAGACAACATAGCTCATAAGTTATTGGTTTTGCTAACATAACTTGAGCAAAACAAAGAAGTTAAAACTTAATGATTAATGTGTTTGTGTGTTTGTACCACAAGTTTGTCATTCTTTCCTAATTACACTCACTCTGGAAAAATAAGATGCTTCTGGACTTAAATCTTTTACTTATAATAAATTCAAATACAAATATTAAGTCTTGCTTAGGCCATAGAATGACAACAAATTCAGATTAAAACAGGAAGCTCTCTTCTGCTTTACAGCTTATTCTAATAGTAAAATATTTTGAAAATTTACTAAATCTATTTCACAAAGATCACACAAGATTTTTCAAAGCATTACTTATAAACTATATGTCCTTCTTTAAACAGAGTTTAAAATTTATTCTGATGTTCACTAAACTTTTATGAAAAAAATTAGTTGGAAACTTTAAAAATGATAGATATCTCTTTCTTACTCATTAAAGCAAAAATAAACTTTAAAAATTGGAATTCCTTAAACTATGTTGGTGTAAAGAAACACAAATTCAGAAAGTATCATAATAAAGCTGAATTCTCAGTTATTTCAGAATTCCTAGATATCACAAAGTTTTTCAGTCAAAAAGGTGTTTGTAATGAAAAGGAGATGTACATTCAATAAGTCAAGAAAGACCTATTTAGGTGGGGCCAAGATGTCAGAGTAGAAAGACACACATATGCAGGCTCTCTCCACACAGCCCATAAAATACCTGTAGAGAGGAACTCTCAACAAATTTTGGAGCAGCAGAAATGGAGAACAGTAGGGAGATTTTCAGCCCAGGGTGACCTGAAAGGCCCATGGGAAAGGTCTGTTGCACCAGGTGGGGAGCAAAGTCGAGCCCAGCCTTGGCCAAGCAGTGTAAGGCAGCCCTCGGAAAGGAATCCCCAGTTGCAGCAGCAGACTTTGTGGATCCCTCAACCCACAGGCGCCAAAGGTCAGTGATGGGGTTTTTTCAGCTGACTGAGAAGGGAAAAGCACCTTCCCATAGCTCTGGCCTCAGGCAGCGGCCACAGAAACCACATCAGCAGTCGGCAGTACTTCCCACCAAATCCCCTACAGCAGCCCACATCCATTCTTGGATCATAAAAACCCTGGGGTCACTGAGGGGCTGATTATTACCTCAGCTTTGTATAGAGGCCCTGATGGTGCTGACCTTTGTCTCACACTGAATGATGGCCCTGCCCATGCAGGTTATCTGAAAAACATCCCTGAGTACTGACTTGGCAAAACTGGATGCCAGGTGGCTGTGGAGAGGAAACTGCTAAGATTCTGGGAAAAAAATTCTCTTCCCTACTCCCATACCAGTGTACATGCTTGATGGTGCCTTGGAGAACTGAGAACTTACAGGACTCAAAATTCAAGTAACTGGTTGGGAAAATGCCCAAAAAAGGGAAAAATAAGACGACAGAAGGTAACTTTCTTGGTGAACGGATACCTCCTCCCATCCTTTCAGATGAGGAAGAACAATGCTTGCCATCAGGGAAAGACATAAAAGTAAAGGTTTCTGTATCCCAAACGTCCAAAATAAGTATTCAATTGTCTCAAGCCATGGAAAAGGTCAAAAAGAATTCTGAAAATCAAGTAAGAGAGGTGGAAGAAAAATTAGGAAGGAAAATGAGAGAGATACAAGAAAACCATGAAAAGCGGGTCAACAGCTTGCTAAAGGAAAGCCAAAAAAATGCTGAAGAAAACAACACCTTTAACAATAGACTACCTCAATTGGCAAAAGAGGTTCAAAAAGCCAATGAGGAGAAGAATGCTTTCAAAAGCAGAATTAGCCAAATGGAAAAAGAGGTTCAAAAGTTCACTGAAGAAAATAGTTCTTTAAAAAATAGAATGGAACAAATGGAGGCTAATGACTTTGTGAGAAACCAAGAAATCACAAAACAAACCCGAAAAAATGAAAAATGGAAGATAATGTGAAATATCTCATTGGAAAAACAACTGACCTGTAAAACAGATCCAGGAGAGACAATTTAAAAATTATGGGACTACCTAGAAGCCATGATGAAAAAAAAAGAGCCTAGCCGTCAACTTTCGTGAAATTATCAAGGAAAACTGCCCTCATATTCTAGAAGTAGGGGGAAGAATAAATTTTGAAAGAATCCACCTACCTGGCAGGCCAATAATTTTTAAATTTTCTCTCCTGGATCTTTTCTCCAGGTCTGTTGTTTTTCCAATTAGATATTTTACATTTTCTTCTATCTTTTCATTCTTTAGATTTTGTTTGACTGACTCTTGCTTTCTCATTGAGTCATTAGTTTCTACTTGCCCAATTCTAATCTTTATCAAATTGTTTTCTTCAGTTAACTTTTGCATCTCCTTTTCCATCTATCCAGTTTGGCCTCCCAGAAACCCATGATGGAGAAAAGAACCTGGACAATATCTTCCAGGAAATCATCAAGGAAAACTTCCCAGAAGTGCTAGATTGAGAGAGCAAAAAAATCATAGAAAGAATCCACCGTTCCCCTCCCAAAAGGGATCCCAAACTGAAATCCCCAAGAAATATTGTAGTCAAATTCCAGAGCTATTAAGTGAAGGAGAAAATCTTACAAGTAGCCAGAAAGAAAAAAATCAAATATCAAGGAGCTTCAGTCAGGATTACACAAGGCCTTGCAGCTTCTACATTAAAAGAGGGAAAGAATTGGAACCCAATATTCTTTAAGGCAAAGGAGTTGGGTCTACAACCAAGGATCAACTACCCAGCAAAGTTCAGCATAACATTTCAGGCAAGGAGAAAATCATTCAACAAAGTAAGGGATTTCCAGAGCTTCCTGACCAAAACGCTAAAACTCAATAGACAATTCGATCTTCAAATGCAGATCTCAAAAAAATCATAAAAAGGTAAACAGGGGAAAAAAAACAAAACAAAAACTTGTTACTCAATTAGGGTAAACTGTTTACCTCCCGTAAGGGAAGATGATGTCTGTTAATTTGAGAATTGTGCCGCTATTATGAAATATAAAAGGGAGATACATAGAGGGAATGGGTATAAAGTAAATGATGTCATGATAAAAAATATGATTTAAGTATGAGAAGGGATTGTAATAGGAGGGGTGAAAAGGAGGAAGTAGAAAATAGTAAATTACTTCAGAGGAAGAAGTATAAAATTATATAAAAGGGAAAGAGGGGAGGGAGATGAGCATTGTTAGAGAGGTACTCTCATATGGTTTGTTTAATGGATGGAACAATAAATTTAAGTAGATTATCCTAACTAGTTCTATGGGCAGTAGGAGGGGAAGGGGGAAGAAAGAGGAGGGAGGCTAAAAGGGAGGGGAGAAGCAATAAGAGTAAAGGGGACTAAAATGGAGGGGGCCAAAAGAAGGAGGAGAAGGCTACAGGAGGAGGTGGTGAAAAGTGAATACTATTTAGGAGGGCAAGGGAGGTGGGAGAGCTAAAAGCACAAATGGTGGGAAAGAGGATGGAGGGAAATACACAGATTGTAATAATAATTGTCAATGTGAATGGAATGAATTCTCCCGTAAAACAGAGATGGATAGCAGAATGGATTAAAAGCCAAAATCCAACAATATGTTGCTTACAAGAAACACATTTGAAATGCAGGAATGCACACAGGATAAAGGTCAAAGGATGGAGCAGAATATATTGTGCTTCAGCTGATGTAAGAATGGCAGGACCAGAAATCCTAATCTCAAACAAAGCAAAATCAGAAATAGATCTAATCAAAAGGGATAAGGGTGGAAATTATATCCTGCTAAAAGGCCCCATAGACAATGAAGCAATATCATTACTAAACATGTATGCTCCAAGTGGTAGAGCATCCAGATTCTTAGAGGAGAGGTTGGGGAAATTGAAGGAAGAAATTGACAGCAAAACTATACTAGCGGGGGATCTCAACCTCCCCCTGTCTGAACTCCATAAATCTAACATCAAAATAAACAAGAAAGAATTTAAGGAAGTAAATAAAACTCTAGATAAGGTGGATATGATAGATCTTAGGAGAAAATTGAAAGGGAATAGAAAGGAATATAACTTTTTCTCAGAGATAAATGGAACATTTACAAAACTTGACCAAGTACTAGGACATAAAAATCTCACAATCCAATGCAGAAAGGAAGAGATAATCAATGCATCCTTCTCAGATCATAATGCAATAAAAATTACTTGTAATAAAAGGCCATAGAAAGATAAACCAAAAATCAATTGGAAACTAAATAATATAGTCCTAAAGAAGGAATGGGTTAAAGAAGAAACCATAGAAACAATCAACAACTTCATTCAGGAGAATGAAAATAATGAGACAACATACCAAATCTTATGGGACACTCCAAAAGCAGTTCTTACAGGAAGTTTTATGTCCTTGAATGCCTACATAAATAAAATAGAGAAAGAGGAGATCAATGACTTGGGCATGAAGCTGAAAAACTAGAAAAAAGAAAAAAAATGAAAATCCCCCAAAAAATACCAAATTAGAAATACTGAGAACCAAAGGAGAGATTAATAAAATTGAAATTAAGAAAAATAAATTTAATTAATAAATAAAACCAGTAGTTGGTTTTATGAGAAAGCTAATAAAATTGATAAACCTTTGGTAAATTTGATTTAGAAAAGAAAGAAGAAAATCGAATAGCTAATACTAAAAAGGAAAGGGGGGAACTCACCTCCAATGAGGAGGAAAATTAAAACAATAATTAGAAATTACTGTGCCCAAATTTATGCCCACAAATTAGAAAATCTAAATGAGATGGATGAATATTTCAAAAAACACAAATTGCCCAGACTAACAGAATAGGAAGTTGAATACTTAAACAACACCATCTCAGAAAAAGAAATTGTTATTTTTTAATATAAATTTTATTTATTTATTTAACTTTTTACATTCATTTTCACAAAATTTTGGGTTCCAAATTTTCTCCCCTTTTATCCCCTCCCCCCACCTCAATACACCAAGGATTCTAATTTTCCCTATCACCAATCTGCCCTCTCTTCTATCATCCCTCCCTTCTCTTGCCCCATCTTCTATTTTGCCCTGTAGGACCAGAAGACTTTGTATTCCCCATTAACTGTATGTCTTCTTTCCTAGTAGCAACAACAATACTAAACAGTTGTTCCTAAAACTTTGAGTTCTAAATTCTCCCCATCCCTCCCTGCCCACCAGTTCCCTTTGGGAAGGCAGGCAATTCAACATAGGCCCTATCTGTGTACTTTTGCAAATGACTTCGATAACAGTCGTGTTGTGTAAGACTAACTGTATTTCCCTCCATCCTATCCTGCCCCCCATTGTTTCTCTTCTGTCTTTTGAACCTGTCATTCCCCGAGTGTTGACTTCAAATTGCTCCCTCCTCCCATTGCCCTTCCTCCCATCATCCCCCCTTGCTTATCTCCTTCTCCCTCACGTTCCTGTATTGTAAGATAGGTTTTCATACCAAAATGAGTGTGCATTTTATTCCTTCCTTTAGTAGAATGTGATGAGGGTAAACTTCTTGTTTTTTTCTCACCTCTGCTCTTTTTCCCTCCACTAAAAATCTCTTGCTTGCCTCTTGAATGAGATATAATTTACCCCATTCCATTTCACCCTCCTTCCTCCCACAACATTTCTCTCTCACCATTTACCTTAATTTCTTTTAAGAAATGGTCCCATCCTATTCAATTCACTCTGTGCTCTCTGTCTCTGTATGTGCGTGCATGTGTGTTTGTGTGTGTGCATGCATGCGTGTACATTTGTGTGTGTGTGTGCATGTGTCTGTGTGGTCCCACCAACTACCCAGATACTGAAAAGTTTTAAGACTTATAAATATTGTCTTTCCATGTAGGAATGTAAACAGTTCACTTGTGGTAAGTCCCTTATGACTTCTCTTTACTGTTTACTTTTTCATGCTTCTTCTCATTCTTGTGTTTGAAAGTCAACTTTTCTTTTCAGCTCTGGTCTTTTCATCAAGAATGCTTGAAAGTCCTCTGTTTCATTGAAAGACCATATTTTCCCCTGAAGTATGATACTCAGTTTTGCTGGGTAGGTGATTCTTGGTTTGAGTCCTAGTTCCTTTGACTTCTGGAATATCCTATTTCATGCCCTTTAATCCCTTAATGTAGAAGCTGCTAGATCTTGAGTTATCCTGATTGTATTTCCACAATACTGGAATTGTTTCTTTCTAGCTGCTTGAAATATTTTCTCCTTGTCCTGGGAATTCTGGAATTTGGCCACAATATTCCTAGGAGTTTTTCTATTTGAATCTCTTTCAGGTGGTGATCGATGGATTCTTTCAATACTTATTTTGCCCTCTGGTTCTAGAATGTCAGGGCAGTTTTCCTCGATAATTTCATGGGAGATGATGTCTAGGCTCTTTTTTTGGTCATGGCTTTCAGGTAGTCCCATAATTTTTAAATTGTCTCTCCTGGATCTATTTTCCAGGTCAGTTGTTTTTCTAATGAGATATTTCACATTCTCTTCCATTTCTTCATTCTTTTGGTTTTGTTTTGTGATTTCTTGGTTTCTCAGAAAGTCATTAGACTCCATCTGTTCCATTCTAATTTTGAGAGAACTATTATCTTCAGTGAGCTTTTGAACCTCTTTTTCCATTTGACTAACTCTGCTTTTGAAAGCATTCTTCTCCTCATTGGCTTTTTGAACTTCTTTTGCCAATTGAGTTAGCCTATTTTTCAAGGTGTTATTCTCTTCAGCATTTTTTTGGGTTTCCTTTAGCAAGGTATTGACCCGTTTTTCATGCTTTTCTTGCATCTCTCTCATTTCTCTTCCCAGTTTTTCCTCCACCTGTCTAACTTGATTTTCAAAGTCCTTTTTGATCTCTTCCATGGTCTGAGCCCACCGTATATCCACCTGGGATGTCTGGGATACAGAGGCCCCGACCTCCATGACTTTCCCTGATGGTAAGAATAGTTCCTCGTCAACAGAATTGAAAGGTGGGAACATCTGCACCCCATCAAAGTAGCTTTCTGTATTCTTATTTTTCTTCCCTTTTCTGGGCATTTTCCCAGCCAGTTACTTGACTTCTGAGATTCCTGTCCACCCCTGCCTAGATCTGCCCAACTAGTGCTTGGGGTCTGAGATTTAAATGGGCTTTCCTCGGCAAGCGCAGCTGCTATTCAATGTGAGCTTAAGTTCTGGTGCTCAGGTGGGGGCAGGGCCGCCACCTATGCTCAGTTCCCTCAAGGGGTTTATGCAGAGACCTTCGGTAATGACCCTGAACTTCTGCCTGCTGCTCCAGGAGTTCTGGGCCGCCACCACTGCCTCTGCAGCTGCCTCTGCCACTGCCTCCCAAGGGGACCCAAGTCATGGAGACACCCCGCTCCCCTCTCAGCCAGCCCAGACGTCTCTCTCACTGACCTGTAGTGTCTGTGGGCGGAGGGACCTTTGCGGCTGCTGGAGATTCCGTCCCTGAAGCCTGCTCGGATCTGCTCCTCTGGGGCCATGTGGCCAGGGCAGTAAAGGGATGGACTCTGCTGTCCGGAGCACGATGGACCCCTGGGGACGGCTCTCCAGGGCTCTCTGGAATGGAAATTTTTTCCACTGTATTTCTGCGCGCCTTGGAGAACTCCAGAATTTGTGGGGAGTTCTTTTTGCAGGAAATATATGGGTTGTGGTTTCGGAGCTAACATATGTGAGTCTTTCTACTCTGCCATCTTGGCTTCTCCCCCAGAAAAAGGAATTGAAGAAGCCATCAATGATCTCCCTAGGAAAAAATCTCCACGGCCAGATGGATTCACAAGACAATTCTCTCAAACATTTAAAGAACAGTTAATTCCAACACTATATAGACTATTTTTTGAAAATTGCGGAAGGAGTGCTCTCAAATTCTTTTTATGATACAAACATGGTTTTGATACCCAAACCAGGAGAAACAAAACAGAGAAAGAAAATTATACGCCAATTTCTCTAATGAACATAGATGCAAAAATTTTAAAGAAGATTTTAGCAAAACGAATAGAGCATCTTTTCATGAGAATAATACATTATGATCAGGTATGATTCATACCGGGAATGCAGGGTTGGTACAATATAAGGAAAACTATTAACATTGTTGATAATATCAACAACAAAACTAACAAAAACCACATGATTGTCTCAATAGATGCACAAAAACTTTCGACAAAATACAACACCCATTCTTAGTAAAAACACTGGAGAACATAGGAATAAAGGGAACTTTCCATAAAATAATAAGCGGTATCTACCTAAACCCTTTAGCAAGCATTATATGCAATGGGGATAAGCTTCATGCATTTCCCATAAGAGCACGGGTAAAACAAAGATGTCCATTATCACCACCATTATTCAATATGGTACTAGAAATATTAGCGGTAGCAATTAAACAAGATAAAGGAACTGAAGGAATAAAAATGGCCAAAGAAAAAACCAAGTTGTCACTCTTTGCAGATGATATGATGATATACTTAGGGAACCCCAGAGATTCAAGTAAAAAACTACTTGAAATAATAAACAACTTTGGCAAAGTTGCAGGCTACAAAATAAACCCACACAAATCTTCTGCATTCCTATATATTAGAAACAAAGTCCAACAGCAAGAGATAGAAAGAGAAATCCCATCTAAAGCTAGGGTAGTCACTATAAAATACTTTGGAATTTATCTACCAAAGGAAACCGAGGGACTACATGAATACTATTACAAGACACTTTTTGCACAAATAAAGTCAGATTTAAGTAAGTGGAAAAACATCAGTTATTCATGGATAGGCCAAGCTAATATAATAAAAATGACAATTCTACCTAAATTAATTTACTTATTTAGTGCCATACCAATTAAACTACCAGATAATTATTTTCTAGAGCTGGATATAATAATATCAAAATTCATTTGGAAGAACAAAAGGTCCAGAATATCAAAGAGACTAATGAAAAAAAAAATAGTTGGGAAGGTGGCCTAGTGCTACCAGATCTCAAATTGTACTATAAAGCAGAAATTATCAAAACCACTTGGTGTTGGCTAAGAAGTAGAGGGGTACACAAGTGAAATAGACTTGGCACTCAAGACACAGTAGGCAAGGGATATAGCAACCTCCTGATTGAGGAACCCAAGGACCCCAGCTTCTGGGATAAGAACTCACTGTTGGATAAAAATTGCTGAGTAAATTTATTAACAGTGTGGCAGAAATTAGGCATAGATCCATGTCTGATACCATACACAAGAATAAATTCCAAATGGGTACATGATTTAGGTATAAAGACTGATACCATGAATAAATTGGAGGAGCAATGAACAGTGTATTTATCAGATTTAAGGAGAAGGGAAGAACTTTTTACTAAAGAAGCGATAGAAAGCATTATGAAGTGCAAGATGGATAATTTTGATTACATTAAACTGAAAAGTTTTTGCACAACCAAACCCAATGCAACCAAAATTCGGAGGGATGTAGTAAATTGGGAAAGAATGTTTATGGCTAAGCTCAGGGATAAAGGCCTCATTTCTAGAATATATAGAGAACTGACTCAAATGTATAACTATTATACAAGTCATTCCCCAATTGATAAATGGTCAAAGGACATGAACAGGCAATTTTCAGAGGAAGAAATTAAAGATATCTATAATCATATGAAAAAATGCTCTAAATCACTACAGATTAGAGAGATGCAAATCAAAACAACTCTGAGGTACCACATCACACATATAAGATTGACAAACATGACAGAACAAGAAAATGATAAATGCTGGAGAGGATGTGGGAGAGTTGGAACACTAATTCATTGTTGGTGGAGCTGTGAGCTTATCCAAACATTCTGGAGAGCAATTTGGAACTATGTCCAAAGGGCTACAAAAATGTGCATACCCTTTGACCCAGCAATATCGCTACTAGGACTGTATCCCCAAGAGATCATACAAATGGGAAAGGGTCCCACATGTACAGAAGTATTTATAGCAGCACTCTTCTTAGTTGTCAAAAACTGGAAGTCAAGGGGATGCCCATCAATTGGGAAATGGCTGAATAAATTATGGTATATTAATGTAATGGAGTACTATTGCACCATAAGGAATGATGAACAAGAAGACTTCAGGGAGGCCTGGAAGGACTTATATGATCTGATGCTGAGTGAAAGGAATAGAACCAGGAGAACTTTGTGAACAGCAACTACCACAGTGTGCAAGAGTTTTTCCTGGTAGACTTGGAACTTCGTAATAGCTCAAAAACTTATTTTAAAAAAATCCCAATGGTGGTTTTCTAAGGCACAATGCCTTTCACACTCAGGGAAACAAATATGGAAGTCATTCGCAGAATGTAGCAGATCATGTTTGTGTACGTGTGTTTTAGTGTATTATGCTTTCATTGGTTATATGATTTCTTCCATTTATTTTAGTTCGACTACATAGCATGACTGTAGTGAAAACGTACTCAATAGGAAAGTATATGTAGATCCTAAACAGAATTGTATGCTGCTGTGGGGAGGGGATAAAATCTTAATTTTATGGTAGTGATTGTAGAACATTCAAAAAATTAATAATAAATTTAAAAAAATAGTTTTGAAAACAAGTTCATGGACCCTAGCTTAAGAACTAGGGACATAGGTGACCTGAGAGAGTTCTTCCTTTGTCCTGGGTAGGAAAAAAAATTTGAGGAATCTTCTACTTTTTGAGAAGCAAGAAGGGAACAGTGAGAAGTTTGCTCAATTCTGAGTCAGAGGCCCTGCATTTGAGTCCTGAGTCTACTGCTAATTAAGCCATGTCACCTTAAGATGAGAGTTCACTTTCTGGGCCCAACCTGTAAAATGGGGTTTCCTCATCTCTAAAATAAGGTGGTTGGATCTCTGGGGGTGGGGAACCTATGGCTTTGAGGCCACATGTGGCCTCCAGATCACAGGTTCTCCACTCCTGATGGTCTCTAAAGACCTTTCTGATTCTATGTTTCTGGTCCTGTGACTGCAAACTCACTCTGAGTCTACAATATGATGTGGCAACCAAGAAAATTAATTCATTCTGTGTCGATGTTAAGAAAGGCATGATGTCTCAGGGAAGAGAGGTCATAGTCCCCCTGTCCTCTGCCTTGGTCAACCTGTATCTGGAATATTTTATTGAAGCCAGGGTGCCATGGTTAGTGTGGACATTCATAAGTTGCCCATTACTGCCCAAAGGAATGTAACCAAGATGGTAAAAGGAGGCTATCAGAGGAATCAAACATATAGCTCACAACGTTCCTAAGTGTGGTCAGAACCCAATTAAAATATAGGACAATGTTTAATAAAATAAATAAAAATACAGTAAGATAATAAAAACTAAAAAGTATCCACCTATCACCTCCTGAAAGAGATCCGAAAAGAGAAGCTTCTAGGAACATTGTAGCCAAATTCCAGAGTTCCCAGGTCAAGGAGAAAATATTGCAAACAGCTAGAAAGAAACAATTCAAGTATTGTGGAAATACAATCAGGATAACACAAAATCTAGCAGCTTCTACATTAAAGGATCAAAGGGCATGGAATATGATATTCCAGAAGTCAAAGGAACCAGGACTAAAACCAAGAAATCACCTACCCAGTAAAACTGAGTATAATATTTCAGGGGACAAAATGGTCTTTCAGTGAAATAGAGGGCTTTCAAGCATTCTTGATGAAAAGATCAGTGCTGAAAAGAAAATTTGCCTTTCAAACACAAGAATGAAAAGAAGCATGAAAAGGTAAACAACAAAGAGAAATCATAAGGGACTTACTAAAGTGGAACTGTTTACATTCCTACATGGAAAGACAATATTTGTAACTCTTGAAATTTTTTTGCACTATCTGGGTAGTTGGTGAGATTGCACACACACACACACACACACACTCACACAGAGAGAGACAGAGACAGAGAGCACAGGGTGAATTGAATAGGGTGATGTAATATCTTAAAAAATGAAAGTAAGTGGTGAGGGAGAAATATATTGGGAGGAGAAAGGGAGAAATGGAATGGGGCAAATTATCTTTCATAAAAGAGGCAAGTAAATGATTTTTAAGTGGAGGGATAAAACGGGGAGGTGAGAGAAAAAACATGAAGCTCACTCTCAGCACATTTGATTCAAGGATGGAATAAAATGCACAGTCATTTTGGTATGAAAACTTATCTTACAATAAAGGAAATTGAGGGAGAAGGGGATAAGCAGGGTTGGGGGAAGATGGAAGGGAAGGCAGTGGGAGGAGGGAGTAATTAGAAGTCAATACTCTTGGGGAAGGATAGGATTAAAAGAGAGAATAAAAGAAATAGGGATCAGGATAGGATGGAGGGAAATATAGTTAGTGTTACACAACACAACTATTATGGACGTCATTTGCAAAACTACACAGATATGACCTATGTTGAATTGCTTGCCTTCCTAATGAGGAACAGGTGAGGAGGGAGGGATGAAGAGAAGTTGGAACTCAAAGTTTTAGAAACAACTGTTGAGTAGTGTTCTTGCCACTAGGAAATGAGAAATACAGGTAATTGGGTATAGAAAGTTATCTTGCCCTACAGGATAAAAGAAAAGATAGGGATAAGGGAAGGGAGGGATGTTAGAAGGGAGAACAGATTGGTGTTAGGGGTAATTTAGAATGCTTGGAGTTTGGGGGTGAGGGGAAGGGAGAAATGGGGAGAAAATTTGAAACCCAAAATTTTGTGGAAATGAATGTTGAAAATTTAAATAAATTTAAATAAAAAAAGAAAGACCCATCCAATTAATTTATCCTTATCACAATATCAACCTTTCCTTAAACCTATCACTTGGATTTAGTACATTCTGACATTTCACATAGATAGTTTCTAAATCTTCAAATTAACAGACACAGATATATCTTTAAATGAAACAGGCTTGAGAATTATACCCTAATTTTTTTCAGGGATTCTCATTTGCTCAATTGGTATCCTACAACACAGGAACTTTTGCACAATTTTATAGGAACTTTAGGTCAATTCGTTTATAAATCACCTTGCATAATACGTGGAAACTATAAATTTAAGCCATCATGTGTTTTCATATTATCCAAGATTTCAAATGGAAAAGTCGATCATAGTAAGTATCAGATTATCTAATTTCATCAAATTCTTGAAAAAACCAAATTCATATGTAACAAGATCCAAAATAAAATTGCTTTGCCATCATTTCTACCTTACAGTGATCTCTCACATTTCACAATCTAAGAGAAATTCAGAAATAAAATCTTAGAAATAGAGTTTTCACACAAACAATAGATTTCAAATAACATCAATTTCATTTCCAAAGTATCCTATGTAAAAATTATTCATCTTATTACTTTGGTTCTTAAGACCACAATTACACTAGAGAGAGATAATAATAACATTATATTTATCATATATCAGCCATTATGGTAGCTATTTTACAATCATTATAGTATTTTCAACCTGTAACAACAACTATAATTATTTTTCCCTTTACAAATCATGAAATTGGTCAAACTGAGACAAAATACATTTTATTTCAACTGGAATAGAGAAGTACGAAAGTTACCAAGAGCAGAAAGGCTGGTGTCCCAGTGGTGATATTTCCTGAAGGCAGGGCTTAGTGAATGTTCGCCACAGATCTGATCAATCCTCCTATCCCTCCTCCCACAGTTGCAGAATTTACTAAGCCTGTGGAGGATTCAGCTTCCAGGACAGGGTGGGAAGAATGTATAGGACCTGGTTATCATTTACAAACTTTACCAAGAAGGGTGGATTACAAGTTGCCCAAAGGCACAATACTGTTAGAAACACTGCCAGTCTGTGAATGACTGCACCTACACTTCTCCTGCATTCTCTTCTCTATAATTGGATCTGAGATGAGAGGGGTTACCATGAACCCTTGTGGCTGTTAAAAATCCCCATTCTGGGATACTCTCTTAACTCTGAGAACGAATGGGGAATGCTAAATGATCAGGACCGGGAGGGGTGTTTTAGCAAGGTGAGCTCCTGGAGCTAGCCCCAGTCTTCAGAATCTTTTTCCAGTAATTCCAAATCATCAGTTCCTAAACTTCTTAATGATTAATCTCACAACCTACAAAATCTGCTAAAATGATTTTAACTAAAATAATCTTATTTTCCATTGTAATTCCAGGTTGCCCAGATTGGAACAAAAAGGAAAAGTCTTAGAGTTTTGTTTTTATTTCCCTAACTCCAGCCCTTAGAAGTCTCTGGTTGCCTGCATTTTAAATCTTACAGGATAATGGACTCATTCACAGCACACATGACACAGACGGAGACATACACTGACAGACAAATTGACAACCAATGATAGGACAAATATGAACAGAGATCACAATTAAATGCAGAGAGAGGCGGAATCAGAAACTTGTTAGAAGTCCCCATTTTGAATTGGCTATTAATATTCCAAAGAAAGGGCGTTGCAAGCTTTCAAGATCTGAAAGAAAAAGGATCAATCCTCCAACCTTTGTTTCGAGCACCTCTGTGGTTGTTGGAAGTGGGGAGCCTTGACCCTCCGAAGTTTCTGATTTTCCACAACCTTGAGACAAGTGCTTCATTGAGATATCCAACGCCCTGATTTCTCACAATAGTGACAAAAACTAGGTTTGTGTTCCCTTGACATTAGGGGTGGGGAGTGCATTTGGGATGGGAGCTGTTCAAAAATCCCTTTTAGCTTTAAAGTCATCATCTTGTGTTTCCAAGGTTTTGAGACCTGGGAGATCTTCTTGGTTATAATCTGCAGGAAATTTTAAAGTAAAGAGGAGTGGGAGGAATAAGGGAATAATGTAGTTTGAAGGACTGGGACTCTAGGGTGACCTGTTGGAGGCCTATGAGGTAAAGGTGGAGGGAGAGTGCTAGTAGTATGAATAGCATCCTTTGGACACCTTTAGGATTCAAGGGCATGTTTAACTAGGCCAAAGTAGATATTATAGAGAGAGGGACAGGTTTGCCACTACTATGTGCTCGGTTTATATTTTCACCTATTCTATCCCAGTTGTCAGGGTCGATGGTTCCTTCCTTTGGGTTAAGCTTTATTGTCTCATCAACCATTTCTTCAGTTTTACCTTCCTGTAGCTTAGCCCCTGATTGCTTTACTTAGCATTTCAACAAATTACATAACTTCTCCTAGCAGGATGTTCTTGACCCATAATGCTTCCTCTTTCTACTCATGGTGGAGACCGCAGATGAAACAGAGCTGCCAACTCCTGCTACCACCAAATTGGTCCCTTCAGATTCCACATAAGGTGCCAGATGCTGTGTCCTGCACAGCAGAATTTGAACAGGAGTCACCTGGAAGGGGGTGAGAGCTCATGTGTGAATAGAAGAGAACACATACACCAAACCGTTCAAGGTATAGCCTGGGCAGGCTCGGGAATAAGTCACTGCACCGAGATGCTTCAGGAGTCAACTTTTACTTAGAAATTGATATCATGGTTGCATGCTATGATAAGGAGAGGCAAACATACATTTCCTAGGAGAACACATATAGGTAGTACAAATATACAATGTATAACTTTTAAGACCCTGACAATATATAACTTTATGACCCACAGTCCTGTCTTCATGATAGAGAATTCTATACAATTTACTGAGGGGATTTTCTGACCAGCTGATTCCCTAGGAGGCATGCGTGACCTCACAATCATGTCCCTGCTGATGCAGGAGGCATATACCTCAAATACAACTTTGACTGCTTTTGAGGCTTGTGAAATCAAGTTGCAATAAGTGGGAGTACCGCACATATGACTGCCTACCTTCATATGTTTGGCATTTGACCAGTGTGGCCAAGCCATCAGAGTTGCTCTTTCTGCAGTAATTCTACAGATTCTTAAATGCTTGGCAGTTCAGCTTGAGAAAGGACCTCAGTGTTTGCCAGGTGATCTTCAGAAACTTCCTAAGACAATTCAAATGTAAATGACTCAATTTCCTAGCATGGAGCTTGTATACTGTCCAGTTTCACAGGCATAAAGCAATGAAGTCTGTACAATGGCTCTTGTAGACCAACAGATTAGTGGGCAGTCTAACACCTGTTCTCTCCTACACTTCGGTTTAGAGTCTCCCAAATACTGAGCTAGTTCTAGCAATGAATGTATCAATATCATCGTCTATGTGTACGTCTGTGGAAAGTATATGGAACTGAATAAGTAAAGTAATTTATGTAGAACTGTTATTTTTATTACACTAACTCAACCTAGTCATGAGTAATTAATGCTTCTCTAGTTGTTTAGATCTGACCTTATTTGCCTGAGAAATCATTGTGTTTGTATAGTTCTTGGGTTTATGTTTGGACTTGTTCTCTAAGGGACCAGATTCAAGGTGACAGGTCACACCTACACTGTACAAAATGCTATCATGTATATATGTGAATCAAAACCTGAAGGACTTGTGTCCTTTATTTCAGCCTTTAGGGTAAAATCATCTGCAACAATTACTGGTTGGGTGAAGCAGCCCTTATGGAATGGGTTAGCCTACTATAGTTTTCCCAGGATGGTGTAGGGTGGGTGGTAGTATAGGTTTGTAGATGTGGAGGTATAAATGGACTTCAAGGATTTGAAATGATGGAGGGCTGTGAAAGTTTGCACAGAATAAATGGTTCAACCTTCTTATCTTACAGAAAGGGAAACTGAGAACCAGAGGAGAGAAAAGACTTGACCAAGGTCACATAGGCAGTAATGGTACTTGTACATGAGTGCTGCCTGCTAGGATGCCTGGTGCACATGTGGCCATCCTCCTCCTCTGCCAGTCAAGGTTCATGTGCCCAACTAAGCTCTCTCAGAAGGTACTCTCCAGTTGCAGCTTTCCACAATTCCCTATGATTTAGGCAGATTACTCATAGATCTAGGAGTTTTGAGGGCTGCTCTGATGACATTGGGATTAAGGAAAGAATCAGAAAAGTCCTGGACTCTGTACCAGCTGGTCCTACTCATATATCAGGGTGAACCTCAGCAAGTCCCAAGACTTCTCTAAATGTGTTTTTGTAATCCTCTCTACTTCAATATTCACCTGGGGCTGGAAGTAAAGGGCTAGGCCAGATTTCTGTTTCTTGCCCTCAGGAAGCTCATAGTCTTGTGGGGGGTAAGGATTAGGCATAGATAAATCAAATGTGAACTCTCACATTTTGAATTTGGGAGACATAGAATGAGGCTGTTGTGCCACAGGGATTCAGGAGATGCCGTGAAAGTGAGAAGCATCAAATATGGGCTTTCAAGGATTGGGAAGGAGGTGGAAACTGTCCCCTGAGAGGAGGTGTGTTTTATGACAATCCGCTGCCATAAAGGATTCTCTCTTCTCATATTGACCCTTGCTTTCTACAACTGGATTCACAGTACTCTCATCACCCAGTGCAAGTTCAGCTGTTGATAGGTTAAGTCTTTGTCCTGGAATTTAGTTGAAGTCTAAGGAAAGGTCCATGGGTCTGTCAGAGATACTGGAAAAACAAACCCTTAATGAGTTCCTGTGCTGAGAATAGCATGCAAAACAATGGGAGTGAATTCAATGCACAACTTCATTGCAAGCAATAGGGATGATCGGGAAAGGAGAGAGAAAAAGGGTACTCAGCAAACAATTCATGCATACTTACTAATATAGAATATAACACATGAAAGGGAAATGCTGTTTCGGGGAACACAGAGACATGGACCCCATTTAGCAAGTGTGCTCCTGCTGGCAGAGGAAGTGGATTCCAGCAAGAAAAGGTGGATATGCTCCTGCTAGAGGAGGGTATGTGCTCCAAAGTGCTTTTCTGAGAGTCGTGTTTAGATATTATGGTTTTGGATGGCCTCCCTGGAGCTGGACACATTGTCTATCATGCAGAATATTGTCTGATCAGGACCAAATTGTGAGGCTTCCTATACAAAAGGGAGAAACAGCTGGTGGCAGACAAAATATTCTTTGGGGGACAAGGCAGTACTAACCTTCAAAATTGTTATTATCAATATTTTTCTCTGAGTAAATTCTATAAGCCTATAGTCTTCCTTAATGGGCAACTCATTATGGCCTCAGAACTATTTGAGCTAATGTGCTAACAATGATTTCCACCTATAGAGTCTATAAACTACAACCTCCCTTAAGGGAAGGCTATCATGGTCATCTGAAGAACACCAGGCTTAATTTTATAGCAACAAGGGATTTGGAGGTAAAACAAAGGGATCTGCCTAGACCACAGATAGTGCTATGGGCATCAGGGTGGGGAAGGCACCTGGAATAACTCCTTGAACAAAACTTCTATGCCCTGTCCTCTTCCACCACTGGCAGATCTGGTATGTTCTACTGCCCATGAGGAAAGGGGTTCTTCTTCAGTCTGTACAGATCAGCCTCATGGATTTCACTAAGATATTCTCCCTGCTGCAAACAGTCTGATAAGGAAGACCATGAGGTAAGAAGCAGGAACTGAAACAAATTGTCTACGTCTTTGATGCCACGACTCAAGAATAATACCTTCATCAAGAGCAAGGGCTTCATCAACATGCCCAGTCAGGCCATTGATTTATTGGAGCAAGAACAGAAGTTAGCATATGTGGTCATATTCACTCAGACCTCTACTCAACTCTCAGTTCTCATTAGTGTGAATCTGTTCTGTGTGACTGCATAAGGGGTAATTACTGTCAGCAATTAACAGCAACTATTAAGGGATATACTCATGTAGTTAGCCGCCTAACAATAAGTAAAAGAAAAAATGTGCTCATGCATATTTTAAATAAATCTCAAAGGGAAAACTACATAGAATAGGTTCTTATAGCAAGCTTCTGTAGTAGACCTCAAAACTTTAATGCAATGTTCACTACTTGTTTACCAGCTATGAAGGTCCCTTACAGGACCACAAGAGTATTGACAAGGATATATCTCCATCCTGTTTTGCTCAAATTCCAACTCCAAGCTGAGCATGGGCACCATGGTATGGAACGTCCCCCAATTTTATTTTGCTCAACATGAAGAGAAACCCATTCATCTCATAACCAAGGGAGTCATATAATCAGCAGAGATATCCCATGCTTTGTCTAACCACAGACCCCCCCCCAGGGCTGATGCATCATTTTTGACCCTCAGAACACGATCTATCTACCAATGGGATTTTGTATTTTGTGTTGCCTCTCCAAAGGGTTCAGGAACTGAACGTGGTTTCAAACCTGATAAAAAGAAGGTCTTAGAGGCAAGGGGCATCTCAGATCATAAGGAAAACCTGAGATCCACTGCATTAGACAGAGCCAGAAATCCTTTAATAAAGGGTTAATGACTTGAAACTCTGCCTCAATCTTGTACAATCTTGTAGGTTGGACAACTTTGGACACGACATAAAAAAATACAATAAAGTCAAACTTCTCAGGGCAACCAATTAAAATTCCTCTGTCTTAATCTATTCAAAAGTGTTATAAATGGTTCAAAAAGGGATGTGGATTGGGGAGAGAATGCATACACCAATGACGATAATTTCATATGGAATTTGAACTGATTTGCCATAGAAAAGGGATGAAAAAGATTTAACACTGAAATTTCTTTGTGAAACCTCATATCACCATGTCACCTTTGAGAAGAATAGTCACATATTCTCTCTCTCTCTCTCTCTCTCTCTCTCTCTATATATATATATATATATATATATATATATATGTGTGTGTGTGTGTGTGTGTGTGTGTGTGTGTGTGTTCTTTTATAATCTCTCCATGTTTATTGATATCTAGATATTACTCATATATTTCCCTATTTTCAGAGATACCTCTATAAATGCTCATGTATTCTCTCTATTCATTTGTATGAGTGCATACAACTATATATTCTTTCTCTAAATGTTCATAGATATGAATACTCATATATTCTCTGTAAATTCATATGAATTAATGCTCATTTATCCTCTTACAAGGAGACAAGCAATGGAGGGTATAATAAAAGTTTAGAGAGACACTAACTAAGGCAAGTCACCTGCAGGCCATTAAAGGATGAACCTGGAAGGAGAAGGATAAAGAGATGAAAGACAAAGAGAACTGCACAGGTTTCACTCTGATTCTCATAACTCTCAGTGACAGCTCACTATCATTAGCACAAAAAACAATTCTCTTGGAAAAAGGCCTCTAGGGGGCAGAGCAAGATGGCAAAGCAAAATTGGATACTTCCCTGAGCTTTCACCCAAAGCTGTCCAAATACTTGCAAAAAATGACTCTAAACAAATTATAGAGGTACACAATCCACAAAATGACAGAGTGAAACAAATCCCCAGCCAAAGACAGTGTGGAAAATTGACAGGAAGGGGCTATCATACCCAGGCAGGGAGTAGAGCCAATCCTGCATGACCAGCACCAGTACAGACTGACCAGAGCAGGCTTCAGGGGATCGAATCATTGATAGCTGTGGCAGTTTCCAAACGGCTCAATCCACAAACACCAAAAAGGTCAGTGGGACAACTCTGTGAGAACTGGATGAAAGAGAATCCTGAGTTTAGCCCCAGTCCCAGAGTAGTGGTGAGGTATAGCAGTGGTGGCAGGAGCAGTAGCAAAATTTGCCTCCAGAGCTCTCGGCCCACAGACGGTGGGAGATTGAGTGGTGATACAAATTCCCTCCTACTCCCATCTCCACACCCATAGGAAGCCGAGTTCTTCCTTGACAAAGAGTTAGAAAGTCAAGTGTTAGTCTGGGAAAATGAGCAAATATTTTAAAAGAACTCAGACTATAGAATCTTCCCTGGTGACAAAGAAGATCAAAACATACAACCAGAAGAAGAAAACAAAATCCCCCACAACAAAAGTCTCCAAGAAAAATATGAATTGAACTCAGGCCATGGAAAAGCTCAAAAAGTATTTGGAAAATCAAGTGAGAGAAGTAAAGGAAAAATCAGGAAGAGAAATGAGAGCGATACAAGAAAATCATGAAAATCGACTCAACAGCTTGCTAAAGGAGACTCAAGAAAATACTTAAGAAAATAACACCTGAAAAAAATTAGACTAACCTAAATGTTAAAAGAGATCCAAAAAACAACTGAGGAGAAGAATGTCTTAAAAAGTAGAATTAGCCAAATGGAAAAAGAGGTCCAAAAGGTCACTGAAGAAAATAATTCTACAAAAAATTAGAGTGGAGCATATGGAAGCTAATGACTTTATGAAACGTCATGGAATTGCAAAACAGAACCAAAAGAATGAAAAAAAGTAGAAGAAAATGTGAAATATCTCACTGGGAAAATGACTGACCTAGAAAATAGATCCACAAGAGGTAATTTTAAAATTATTGAACAACGGGGCAGAGCCAAGATGGCGGAGTAGAAGGATGCACGTTTACGAGCTCCGAAACCAAAACCCATAGAATTAATGTAAAAAGAGTCTCCCATAACTTCTGGGTCAATACAAGGTGTGCAGAAACGGAGTGGAAGAGATTTCCATTCCAGGGAGCCCTGGAGACCCGTCCCCACAGTCCAGCACACCCCGGAAAGTGGACCCCACCCCCAGTGCTGCCCTGGCCGCGGCCCCAGAGAAGCTGATCCAAGCAGGCTTCAGAGACGGAAGCTCCGGCAGCCAGGAAAGTCCCTCTGCCCACAGAAGGTATAGGTCAGTGAGAGAGAAGGCAGGGCTGGAGGAGAGGGGGAGCAGGGCGTCTCCGTGACTTGGGCCCCCTCGGGAGGAAGCGGGGGCAGCAGAGATGGGATCTGGAAACGGCGGAGGCAGAGGGGTGGGCAGCGGCTGAGGCGGCAGTGGCCCAGGACTCAGGAATCCCCCAGCAGCAGGCAGGATCTTCATTACGGAAGATTCCTACATAAAACCTGAGGGAGCTGAGCCTGGGAGACAGCCCTGCCCCCACCCCACTCTATTACTGAAGGCTTCTGCTTAAAGCCCCCGAGGGAACTAAGCCTGGAAGGCGGGGGGCCCCCCACCCCGTCCACACCCGCTCCATTCCTGAAAGTCTCTACATAAAGCCCCTGAGGGATCTGACACTGGGAGGCGGCCCTGCCCCCACCCCAGCACCTGAACTAAAGCTCACTGATTGACAGCCAGCAGGAGGAAAGCCCATTTAAATCTCAGAGGCCAAGCACTAGCTGGGCGGATCCAGGCGGGGGTGAAAAGGAATCTCAGAAGTCAAGTAACTGTCTGGGAAAATGCCTAGAAAAGGGAAGAAAAATAAGACTTTAGAGAGTTTTTTCCAACAAATGCAAATGACCCCGACCTTCGGATCTGATGACGAGGACGCATTCTTGCCATCAGGGAAAGACGTGGAAGGCGGGCCTCAGTACCCCAGACACCCCAGGGGGGTGGCAGGTGGGCTCAGGCCCTGGAAGAGCTCAAAAAGGATTTTGAAAAGCAAGTTAGACAGGTGGAGGAAAAACTGGGAAGAGAAATGTCAGAGATGCAACAAAAGTATGAAAAACGGGTCAATACCTTGGTAAAGGAGACCCAAAAAAAAATGCTGAGGAAATTAACACCTTGAAAAATAAGCTCACTCAATTGGCAAAGGAGGTTCAAAAACCCAATGAGGAGAAGAATGCTTTCAAAAGCAGAATGAGCCAAATGGAAAAAGAGGCTCAAAAGCTCACTGAATTTAATAGTTCTCTCAAAATTAGAATGGAACAGATGGAGTCTAATGACTTTATGAGAAACCAAGAAATCACCAAACAAAACCAAAAGAATGAAAAAATGGAAGAGAATGTGAAATATCTCATGGGAAAAACAACTGACCTGGAAAATAGATCCAGGAGAGACAATTTAAAAATTATGGGACTACCTGAAAGTCATGATCAAAAAAAGAGCCTAGACATCATCTTCCATGAAATTATCAAGGAAAACTGTCCTGACATTCTAGAACCAGAGGGCAAAATAAGTATTGAAAGACTCCATCGATCACCACCTGAAAGAGATCCAAAAAGAGAAACTCCTAGGAACACTGTGGCCAAATTCCAGAACTCCCAGCTCAAGGAAAAAATCTTGCAAGCAGCTAGAAAGAAACAATTCCAGTACTGTGGAAATACAATCAGGATAACCCAAGATCTAGCAGCTTCTACATTAAGGCATCGAAGGGCATGGAATAGGATATTCCAGAAGTCAAAGGAACTAGGACTCAAACCAAGAATCACCTACCCAGCTAAACTGAGTATAATACTTCAAGGGAAAATATGGTCTTTCAATGAAACAGAGGACTTTTCATCATTCTTAATGAAAAGACCAGAGCTGAAAAGAAAATTTGACTTTCAAAGACAAGAATGAGAAGAAGCATGAAAAAGGAAACAGCAAAGAGAAGTCTTAAGGGACTTACCAGAAGTGAACTGTTTACATTCATACAGGGAAAGACAATATTTGTAACTCTTACAACTTTTCAGTATCTAGGTAGTTGGTGGGACCACACATACACATGTACACGCATGCACACACATACACACCTGCACACACATACAGAGATAGAGAGCACAGATTGAACTGAATAGGATGGGACCACACCTTAAAAGAAACTAAGGTAAATAATGAGAGAGAAATGTAGGGGGAGGAAAGAGAGGGAAAGGGAAGGGGGTAACTATATGTCATTTAAGAGGCAGGTAGGAGTTTTTCTTAGTGGAGGGATAAAGAGGAGAGCTGAGAAAAAAAAAAGCAGAAGTTTACCCTCATCACATTTGACTAAACGAAGGAGTGAAATGCACACTCATTTTGGTATGATAACCTATCTTACAGTATAAGAAAGTGGGGGAGAAGGAGATATTGCAAGGGGGGAATGATGGAGGGGAGGGCAAAGGGAGGAGGGAGTAATTTGAAGTCAACACTTGGGGAGGGACAGGATCAAGAGACAGAAGAGAAACAATGAGGGACAGGTTAGGAGGGATGGTAATCCAGGTAGTCTTACACAACACGACTATCAGGGAGGTCATTTGCAAAACCATACAGATATGGCCTATATTGAATTGCCTGCCGTCCCAAAGGGAATGGGTGGGGAGGGAGGGATGGGGAGAATTTGGAACTCAAAGTTTTATGAACAACTGTTTAGTATTGTTGTTGCAACTAGGAAAGAAGACATACAGTTAATGAGGAATAGAAAGTCATCTGGCCCTACAGGAGAAAAGAGAAGATGGAGACAAGAGAAGGGAGGGATGACAGAAGGGAGGGCAGATTGGAGATAGGGAAAATTATGCTTGGGGTATTGGGGTGGGGGGAGGGGATAAAAGGGGAGAAAATTTTGGAACCCAAAAATTTGTGAACATGAATGTAAAAAATTAAATAAATAAATAAAATTTAAAAAAGAAAAAAAATTATTGAACAACCTGGAAGCCATGATCAGAAAAAGAGACTACACACCATCCTTCAATAAATTATCAAGTAAAATTGCCCTGATATTCAAGAACCAGAGGATAAGATTAAAATGGAAAGAATTCATCAATTGACTCTTGAAAGTGATCCCAAAAGAAAAGTCCTAGGAATGCTGTAGACAAATTCCAGAGTTACCAGGTCAAGGAGAAAATATTGTAAGCAGCTAGAAAGAAATAATTTGAGTATTGTGGAAATGCAATCAGGATAACACAAGACCTAGCAGCTTCTACATTAAGGGATTGAAGGGATTGTAATATGATATTTCAGAGGCAGAGGAGCTAGGATTCAAACCAAGAATCACCTGTACAACGAAACTGAGTACAATCCATCAGAGGGTAAATGGACATTCAAGAGAACTTTCAAACATTCTTCCTGAAAAGACCAGATCTGAATAGACAATTTCACTTTCAAATACAAGAATCAAGAGAAGCATGAAAAGGTAAACAGGAAAGAGAAGTCATAAGAGAATTATTAAAGTTGAACTGCTTACATTACTACATGGAAAGATATTTGTAGCTCATGAGACCTTTCTTGGAATTAGTGTCGTTGGAAGAGATAGATAGGCAGATAGATAGATAGACAGATAGATAGACAGACAGATAGATACATAGATATATAGATATACAGATACATAGATTGATAGCTGTCACAAGGTGAGTTAAATAGAAAGGGATCTTATCTAAACATAAAATTAAGGGATAAGAGAGGAATATATTTGGAGAAGGGGAAAGGGAGAGACAGAATGGGGTAAATTATCTCACATGAAAGAGACAATAAAAAGGTTTCACAATGGAGGGGAAAAGGTGGGAAATGAGAAGGAATGAGTCAACATTTCTCTCATCACATTTGACTTAAGGAGAGAATAACATACACACTGAATTGGGTATCTTACCCTACGGAAGAGGAGGGCCAAAAAGCATAAGAGGGAAGGTGATGATAGGAGGGAGGGTAGATTGGGAGTGGGGGGAGTCAGAAGCAAATCCTTTTTTAAAAAAGGTTTATTTATTCATTTTTAGTTTTCAATATTCATTTTCACCAAATTTTGAGATTCAAATTTTCTCCCCATCTCTCCCCTCCTCCACCCCATAACACTTTTCATCCTGATTGTCCCATCCCTCAATATGTCCTCCCTTCTATCACCCCCCTCCCTTCCCTTATTCTCATTTTCTCTCTTTTCTTTTCTTATATTAATTTATTTAAGTTTTCAACATTCATTTCCACAAAATTTTGAGTTCCAAATTTGCTTCCCATTTCTCCCCTCCCCCCACCTCAAAATGCCGAGCATCCTGATTACCCTATCACCAATCTGCCTTACCTTCTAACATCCCTCCCTTCCCTAATCCCTGTCTTCTCTTTTGTCCTGTCGGGTAAGATAAATTTCTATATCCCATTACCTGTACTTCTTATTACCCAGTTGTATGCAAGAACAGTATTCAACGGTTGTTACTAAAACTTTGAGTTCCAACTTCGCTTCCTCCCTCCCTCCCCACCCATCCCCACTGGGTGGTAACTGGATGGCAAGTAATTCAATATAGTCCATGTCTGTGTAGTTCTCCAAATGACTTCCATAAGAGTTGTGTTGTGTAAGACTAACTATATTTCCCTCCATCCTATCCTGCCCCCCATTTCTTCTATTCTCTCTTTTGACCTTGTCCCTCCCCAAGAGTGTTGACTCCTCCCATTACCCTCCCATCATCCCCCTCCACCCTGCTTATCCACTTCTCCCCTACTTTCTGGTGCTGTAGGTTTTCATACCAAAATGAGAATGAGTGTGCATTTTATTCCTTCCTTGAGTCAAAAGTGATGAGAGTAAGCTTCATGTTTTCTCTCTCACCTCCCCCCTTTTTGCCTCCAGGGAAAAGTCTTTTACTTGCCTCTTTTAAGAGAGATAATGTGCCCCATTCCATTTCTCCCTTTCTCCTCCCAATATATTCCTCTCTGACTCCTCAATTTCATTTTTGCAGATATGATCCCATCCTATTCAACTCACCTTATGCTCTCTCTCTCTCTCTCTCTCTCTCTCTCTCTCTCTCTCTCTCTCTCTCTCTCTCTCTCTGTCTCTCTCTATGTGAGTGTGTGGGCGTGTATATGTGTGTGTGTATGTGTGTGTGTGTGTAATCCTACCAACTACCCAGACACTGAAAAAACGTTTCAAGAGTTACAAATATTGTCTTTCCATGCAAGAATGTAAACAGTTCAACTTTAATAAGTCCCTTACGATTTCTTTTTGTTGTTTACCTTTTCATGCTTCTTTTCATTCTTGTGTTTGAAAGTCATATTTTCTTCCCAGCTCTAGACTTTTCATCAAGAATGCTTGAAAGTCCTCTATTTCACTGAAAGACCATTTTATGCCCTGAAGTATTATACTCAGTTTTGCTGGGTAGGTGATTCATGGCTTTAGTCCTAGTTTCTGTGACTTCTAGAATATCATATTCCATGCCCTTTGATCCCTTAATGTAGAAGCTGCTAGATCTTGTGTTATCCCGACTGTATTTCCACAATACTGGAATTGCTTCTTTCTAGCTGCTTGCAAGATTTTCTCCTTGACCTGGAAACTCTGGAATTTGGCTAATGTTCCTAGGAGTTTCTTTTTTGGATCTCTTTCAGGAGGTGATCAGTGAATTCTTTCAATATTTATTTTGCCCCCTGGCTCTTGAATATCAGGGCACTTTTCCTTGATAATTTCATGAAAGATGATGTCTAGGCTCTTTTTTTGATCATGGTTTTCAGGTAGTCCCATAATTTTTAAATTGTCTCTCCTGGGTCTATTTTCCAGGACAGTTGTTTTTCCAATGAGATATTTCACATTATCTTCCATTTTTTCATTCTTCTGGTTTTGTTTTGTGATTTCTTGGTTTCTCAGAAAGTCATTAGCCTCCATATGTTTCATTCTCATTTTGAAAGAACTATTTTCTTCAGTGAGTTTTTGAACCTCCTTTTCCATTTGGCTAATTCTGCTTTTGAAAGCATTCTTCTCCTCATTGGCCTTTTGACCCTCTTTTGCCACTTGAGTTATCCTGTCTCCTTTAGCAAGTTGATGACCCTTTTTTCAAGATTTTCTTGAATCTCTCTCATTTCACTTCCCAATTTTTCCTCCACGTCTGTTACTTGATTTTCAAAATCCTTTTTGAGTTCTTCCATGGCCTGAGACCATTGAATATTTATTTTCGATATTTGGGATACAGAAGCCTTGAATTTTATGTCTTTCCCTGATGGTAAGTATTGTTCTTCCTCATCCAAAAGGATGGAGAAGATGTCTGTTCACCAAGAAAGTAACCTTCTGTAGTCTTATTTTTCCCCCTTTTTTGGCATTTTCCCAACCAGTTACTTGACTTTTGGGTCCTTTGTCAAGAGTAGGGTATACTGTGGGGGTCTGTAAGATCTCATTCTTCCAAGGTGGTACCATCAAGGGTGTACACTGGTTTGGAAGCAAATAGAAATTTTTGTGCCCAGAATCTGAGTAATAGCGTTTCCTCTTCACAACCACCTCACCTCAAGTTCCAGCAAGATAGCACTGGGGGCTGGGATTCAAATAAGCTGCAGGGGCAGGGCCGCCATTCAGTGTGAGATAAAGATCAGCTGCTCAAATCCTTCAGGAGTATTAGATAGGGCCAGGGCCTCTTCACAGGGGCGAGGTAAGAATTAGCAGCTCGTTTCCTCCAGGGGTTTTACGATCCAACACTGGATATGGGCTGTTGTGGGAGCTGCCGTGGGAGCTGCTGTTGCCTGAGGCTGGAGCTATGGCAAGGCCCTTCTCACTTCACGACCACCTGAAAAACCTGGTCACTGACCTTTGGTGCCTGTGGGTTGAGGGATCTGTGAATCACTGCTACTGTGACTGGGGATTCTGCCCCATGACCTCCTCGCATCCTCCTCCCCGAGCTGTGCTGCATGGCCAAGGCTGGCCTGGGCTCCGCTCCATGTCTGGTGCTATAGACATTTCCTGTTGGCCTTTCAGGTCACCCTGGGCTGGAAATCTCCTCCACTTTGTTGTTCTGTGGCTTCTGCTGCTCTAGAATTTGTCGAGACTCTTCCTTTACAGGTATTTTATGGGCTGTGGGGGTAGATCTAGTATTTGTGCATCTTTCTACTCTACCATCTTGGCTCCACACCCTTCTCTCTTTTCTTGTAGAGCAAGATCTTGTCTGTACTCCTTAAAGACGTAGGTGGCAAGTGGGAAGTAGCCATTGAGTACTGAACATTTTTGATGTATCAATCAATTTTGTGGTTTTGTTTTCCTTTTTTCCCCAAAATTCTTCAAAATAGATGGTTCTCTGCAAAGATTTTCAGCGGTATAGTAAAGTAATGTGAAAACAAAAGGCACCAATAAAAATCTAATTTTTAAAAAGGTATTTTGTTTAGACAATTATGTTTATTTTTCACCAAAGCACTGTGGCAGGGGGCTTCTCCATGATTTTTCATCCAAGTCTACAATCATTTATTAGATAGTTAGTCTTAGATATATTATGACCAACTCTGAAAATACAATCCCAAGACCCAAACAGCCCCTGCTATCAAGGAATGGATATTCTATAAGAAAGTAATCACACACTCACAGGTACTTAATTAATTGCCAAGTAATTTCAAGAAGAGGGAATTAATAACTGAAGGATCTGGTGCAGTTATTGAGATTTGGACTATACTTTAAAAAATTGTGAGTATCCCAGGAGGCAAAGATTCAGAGGGAGGGCAGGAACACTGATGCAAGAGTAGAAAACAAGAAATGGACAGTCACATATATGAAACAGACTAAAGAGTGAGTGTAGGGGATTAATAGAAAATAAGACAAAAAAGACGGGAGGGAACTAGATTGTGGAAGGATTTAAAGGTCAAATTGAAGACTTTTTATTTTCTATTAGCAAGAATAGGGAGTCACTGACAATTTTTCAATGGGGAGTGGCATGGTAAGTTCTATGCTTTAGGAATATTCCATAACCATCAGAGCTGTCCAAAAGTCAAATTGGCTGCTGCAGAAGGACTTTAGAAAGAATCTGAGAAAATTTCACAGAGGAGGGAGGAAACTGAGACAGTGGATCTCTCCCCAGAAGACTTCAAGTAGAAGCTGGATGCGTGTCTACTTGTTGAGGATTAATGTTTAGGAAAGGATTGAACTATATGGCCTGCAATGTTGCTTGAAATTCTGAGATTCTGTAAAATATGCAGGGCAGTTACTATGATCCCCATCTTACCAATAAGAAACCTAAGATTCAAACTTTCATACTGAGTGACACAAACATCATAATGTCACCTTTCACATCTTGCTGGAAACCAAAATGCTCATGCTGTGAATTTTTACCTCCCTCCCCCATCACTACTAAAGGAAGACAATGACTCTTGTTCGGGAATTTTCTGTCTAACCCAGGCTCTATTTTGCCCATTTTTCCATCTAAATGTACAGACAAATGCTATTGTCCTCAGATACTGGGACACTGTGAGCAGAAAGAATGTGACCCTGCTCACGTTCCAATGGATAGAGTCATGGTCATGTCTGCCTGAAATCCATTTTGTTTGGCCAATATCTTTGGCTTGGAAATCTTCCAATTGCATTATTTGACTTTCCACTCTTCTTAGCAGTTAATATAATGCCTTGAACAGTTATTTAAATGTTTTATGTAAGCATGCCTTATATCTGAAATTAGCTTGTAAGGTCCATATATATTTATATATGTATATATACACACATATATACACACATACACACATAAACATGCATATATACATACATATTTATTAGTATCTATACACATATCTACACATACACATATAGGTGTGTGTATATGCACATATACATGTATGTATGTATGAATGTATGTATTCTCCAAAGAGTTAGGCCAGAGGTGGGGAACCTGAGACCTTGAAGCCACATGTGGCCTTCTATATCCTTATGTGCAGTCTTTTGATTGAATCCTTTGGTTTCCTACCCTTGATAGGCATTTAGTAAGTTCTCAATGTCATTATCCTTTAATATTGTTAACTGTGTAAATCTTGACCCTAGTCATTGAATGAAATCACAATTAGATATAAGATTCACCTATGATCCTCTTATTTTTGGTGTGTGTGTCTGTGTGTGTGTGTGTGTGTGTGAGAGAGAGAGAGAGAGAGAGAGAGAGAGAGAGAGAGAGAGAGAGAGAGAGAGAGAGAAAGACAGAGACACACAGAGAGAGACAGAGACACAGAGAGAGAGACAGAGAGAGAGACAGAGAGACAGAGAGAGACAGAGACAGAATGAGACATAGAGACAGAAATCTAGAATTATGATTTTACCAGACTAATCACACTGTAAAGTCTTACATATTGTTAACACTAAAGTAAATTCTAAAGGACTGAGCATTTGAGCAGCTACTATATGCCTAGCTCTTCAGAGAATACAAAAAATTTATAATCCATGGTCCCTGCCCTCAAAGATTCTTTCTGATTACAACTGGAAAATCTAGAGGGCAAAGGAGAAATTGTTATTACCTTAAGATCCCTGTGCCCCAACCTTGCTCCCTAATGCTATTCATTCCCTAACTCCAGATACTGCATACCTATGTCTACTTTCTAATCCATCATTTAGATAAATTCTTTGGACTTGACAAATCACCTTCCCAGAATCATCCCATCTGACTGCACTTACAACCTTGACTCCTTCTGAATAACCCTATTCCCTATCAGGACGGGGAGGCAAGGCAAGTGTCAAATGTTTTCTGAAACACATGTATTGGTGTAGCACCTGGAATGTAGGGAGATAGTTGAGACTAATAGTACTGTTTTTATTTTTTAAATGAGTGAAATTGTTCAGGTGAAATATAATTGGGACCTGAAAACCGGTGGTGAGAATTAGGATATAAAAGAAAGGTCGGACCAAAGAGACCTTGCGAAGCAACTCTACGAAAGGACTTGAAAGGGCTTCAAGTCTCTCCCCACCTCAATCTATCCTCCACACAATCACCAAAATGGTTTTGGTCAAGTCAATCAATTTCCCCATGATGAAACAATTGAACAAGAATCTGGGAAAGGTCACTTAAGTCACAGGCTTATAGAATCACAGACCTAGAGCTGGAATGGACCTTAGACTTGGCAATTAGGACTTTTACTAGGACTAATTACTAGCTACTCTTTTGAGTGATTTGGCAGTGAAGAGGAGATGGTGGAATGGTAGTGTGAATTAGCAGGATGCAAAGAAGCTTTTCCCAATGCAGATAATATTTTAAATTATTTTAATTTTTATTTTCCTATTAATTCCAAGTGAAGGTAAAATACGGTAAGTGAAATCCAACCTATGACTATTTTCTGTTCTTAAAATACTAATTTATAAAAGAAAAATTGAAGTCTTCCCCAGAGAGAAAATCTAAGATGATTTCGTTGTAGTACAGGCACACAAAATAATATCCTTTGGGTTTCTATTTAATGTAATTGGCAGAAAAGGTAATAAGTCCTTTCCAGAATGTCATTACCCTGATTGTTTTTTTTCAGTCCAATCTATTCAAGTGTTTTAACATCTCAGTGTCAGCAATCAGTACAGGAACTGTAGCGGAGGTAATAAGTGCAGAGAACATTTTGAAGGATAACTGTTGTGTGCACTCATATTTTTGATAAAGGTTGGTGATGTTTTGAAATATTTGCTCTGCCTATTTTTTTTCCTGATGAACCTTCTAAGAAGGACTTGAAAAATTATTGTATGAACAGATTTTTTTTCTAAACTTTAATAACATTATTAAAACAAGTCAAGGAATTGCTTTGATCTCTCCACAGGAAATACCCCCAAACATCCCCCAAGTATACACTTTCTGACTTCTTCTCTGTACTTTCTTCTTCCTCCTTACTTGACAGGACTACACAAACTAGTCCTTGCCCAAAAGACCAAGGGAGATCAGGTGTAGGAAAACTTGGGACTGGAATGGACAGCCCTGAATTCATAAATAGTTGTTTTTCTTGTGAATTTCATTTTTTAATTAATTTATTAATTTTCAGTTTTCAACATTCTCTTCCACAAAAATTTTGAATTAAAAATTTTCTCCCCAACTCCCCCTACTCCATCCCACGACATCATGCATTCTGATTACCCTTTTCTCCAGTCTTTCTTCTCTTCTATCCCCTTCCTTCCTATATTCCAGCAGGGCAAGATAGATTTCTATGCCCTATTGCCTATATAATATATATATATATATATATATATACGCATATATATAGGTACATATGCGTATATATATATATATATATATATACATATGCTATTTCCTAGTTGAATGTAAAAATAATTTTTAACATTCATTTTTAAAACTTCGAGTTCCATATTCTCTCCCTCTCCCACCCATCCACCCTCATTGAGAAGGCAAGCAATTTAATATAGGTTATACATGTGTCGTCACTCAAAACACTTCCATAACAGTCATGTGAGAAACTAAGTATATTTCCCTCTATCCTATCCCGCCCTCCATTTGTCCTATTCTCTCCTTTGACTTGTCACTCTACCAAAGTGTTTCCTTCTGATTACACCTTCCTCCAATCTGTTGTCCTTTCTATTATCTTCCCTCTCTTATCCTCTTACCCCCTGCTTTCATATATGGTAGGATAAATTTCCATACCCAACTGAGTGTGTATGTTATTCCCTCCTGAATCCAAATCCTATTAAAGCAAGTCTCACTTATTCCCTCTCATCATCCCTTTCTTCCCCACCATTGTAAAAGCTCTTTCTTGCTTCTTTTATGTGAGATAATTTACCATATTCTGCCTCTCCCTTTCCCTTTCTAGAGTAGAGATTTCAAACACCACAACATTCTCAATAGTCTAACCAGATTAAAGTGTAATTAGAAAACTTTTTTGAGGTCTTTTTCCTTTTTCTTTCTTTTTTAAATTAATTTTGTTTATTTTCAGTGCTCTACAATCACTACCATATAACTTAGATTTTTTCCCTCCCTGTCCCCTCCCTCCCCCATCCCTCCTAAAGATAGCATACAATTTTATATAGGTTCTACACATACATTCCTATTAAATACATTTTTCACTCTAGCCATACTGCATAGAAGAATTAAATTAAGGGGAGAAATCATATAACAAACCAAAACGTAACACAAAAGAAAATGATCTGCTACTACATTTTGCTATTGAATTCCATAGTTCTTTCTTTGGATGTGGAAGGCATTTTGCCTTAAAAGACCACTGGGGATTTTTTTTTTTAAGTCTTCACATTGCAATGAATTTCCAAGTCTACCAGAAAAATCTCTTGCACACTGCGGTCTTTGCTGTGCACAAAGTTCTCCTGGTTCTGCTCCTTTCACTCAGCATCAGATCATATAAGTCTTTCCAGGCCTGCCTGAAGTCTTCCTGTTCATCATTTCTTACAGCACAATAGTATTCTATTACATTCATACACCATAATTTATTCAGTCATTTCCCAGTTGATGAGCATCCCCTTGATTCCAGTTTTTGGCCACCACAAAGAGTGCTGCTATAAATATTTTTGTACATGTGGGACCCTTTCCCATTTTTATGATCTCTTGGGGATACAGTCCTAGAAGAGATATTTCTGTGTCAAAGGGAATGCATACTTTTGTATTCCTTTGGTCATAGTTCCAAATTACACTCCAGCATGGTTCGATCAGCTCACAGCTCAACCAACAATGAATTAATGTTCCAACTCCCCCACATCCTCTCCAACATTTGTCATCTTCCTGTTCTGTCGTGTTTGCCGATCTGATAGGTGTGATGTGGTACCTGAGAGTTGTTTTGATTTGCATCTCTCTAATGAATAGTGATTTAGAGCATTTTTTTTATATGATTACAGATATCTTTAATTTCTTCCTCTGAAAACTGCCTGTTCATATACTTTGACCATTTGTCATTTGGGGAATGACTTTTTTTGTACATATGACTCAGTTCTCTATATATTTTATAAATGAGGCTTTTATCACAGACACTAGCTGCAAAAATTCTTTCCCAGTTTTCTGTATCCCTCCAAATCTTTATTGCATTGGATTTTGCTGTGTAAAAACTTTTCAGTGTAATGTAATTAAAATTATCCATCTTGCACTTCATAACTCTTTCTGTCTCTTCTTTAGTCAAAAATTCTTCCCTTCTCCATATATCTGATAAATACACTATTCCTTGCTCCACCAATTTTTCCATCATATCAATCTTTATACCGAGATTGTGTACCCATTTGGACTTTATTCCTGGGTATGGTGTCAGACGTTGGTCTCTGCCTAGTTTCCACCACACTGCTATCCAGTTTTCCCAGCAATTTTTGTCAGTGAGTTCTTATCCTAGAAGCTGGGGTCCTTGGGTTTATGAAACAGTAAATTGCTGTGTTCATTGACTACTGTGTCTTGAGTACCTAACATATTCCCCTTGTCTACTCTTCTGTTTCCTAGCCACTACCAAGTGGTTTTGATAATTGCTGCCTTATAATACAATTTGAGATCTGGTAGAGCTAGGCCAACTTCCCTATCATTTCTTTTCATTAGTTCCCTTGATATTCTCAAACTTTTATTCTTTCAGATTAATTTTGATATTATTTTTTTCCAGCTCTAGAAAATAATTATCTGATAGTTTAATTGGTATGGCACTAAATATGTAAATTGCTTTAGGTAGAATTGTCATTTTTATTCTATTGGCTTCACCTATCCACCAGCAACTGACTTTTTTCCACTTACTTAGATCTGACTTTATTCGTGCAAAAAGTGTCTTGTAATTGTGTTCATATAATCCCTGGGTTTGTTTTGACAGGTAAACTCCCACATATTTTAATTTATTAATTTTCCTAGTAGCCCTTTCAATACTCCATTAGTTCTCTCTACTATCCCTGAAGGCTGTGGGTGATAAGCACAATGCAAGTGTTGGTGAATCCCCCAAGTTTCCAGAATGGTTCTGAGTCCCTTGCCAGTAAAATGAGTTCCCTGATCACTATGAACTTCCCGGGGGATTCCCCAATAAGGGATGATGTATTCACTTAGGGTTTTCCCTACCATCCCTAAAGTGGCAGCTTGACATGGGAAAACCTCTACCCACCTGGAAAACATACAGACCATAACAAGGCCAAACTTATATCCTCGGCAGGGAGGCAGCTGGATGAAATCAATTTGCCAGATCTCAAAGGGTGAGAGAGAGGGATGAAATCAACCCCGGGGAGGTATAAGGGACTTAGAGCGATTGTATAAAGGGCAGGACTGGCATTCGGACACCACCTCTTCAACCACATTCTTTGATATTCCCCACCAGGGCTGAGAAGTGAGTTCATAAAGTTTATCTGGTCCCCAGTGACACAGATGGTGTAGGTGACTTAGTAATGGTCGATGCAGTTGATGAGGCAGGACAACTTGCTGTCCATGTTTTCAAAGTCCAATTTCGGAGTCCCGAGTACACCCTTGTAGTTCCCACTGACATGCTGTTTCAGGAGAAATAAGGGTTTGGGCCTCAGTTAAAGCTACCAGATCAATAGACAGGGGATCAAGCGAGGGGGTGCAGGAAATCATCACAGTAACCGGAGGTGAGAGGTTTGCTTCCCTGGCTACTTGATCAGCTAGTTGATTCCCTACAGCCTCAGGAGTGGATTCACGAGAATTCTCGGTAGTTTTAATAACATCCACCTTCCTGGGGAGTACTAGACATTCTAATAGCCTAGAGACTTGCTTACTGTTCTTTATGGGCTCTCCTGTGGAAGCTAAAAATCCCCTTTGTTTCCATAACATCTGTATAGATGTTGATCTTCAGACCCTTCCCCAACTCACAAACCCATGATACAGCTTCTAGCTCTGCCTATTGCTCAGAGTTAGCATGGGGGAGGGGGCCCGAATCCAATACCTCAGTTACCATAGTGATACCGTAACCTGTCACTGCTTGCCCGTTGGAGTTCCTCAGACAGGAGCCATCAGTAAATACTGTGAGGTCGGCATCTGGGATGGGAATCTCCTGAAAGTCAACTCTTGGAGTCAGCAGGTGATCCAGGATTGTGATGCAGTCGTGTTTGGAGGGGTCAGACTCATGCTTATTCTCGAACTTGTCTGTCTCAAGACTGGGAATAGCCTCTAGAAACTCAGCAGGATTGAGTACATTTGGCCTTTTGATTGTGACCTGGCGTCTTGTCATTACCTGGGTTTCGATTTTAGCCAGGCGGATGCTTGATAGATGTTGGGTGTGATGTGAGTTTAGGAGCGCCTCAGCCGCATGGGGTACAAAAAGCGTCACCAGTGAATCGAGTATAATGTCTCAATTTGTTTAAAAATCTCAGTTATAGCGATGACACTTCTCAGGCTAGGTGGTAGGGCCCTGGCTACTGCATCCAGTTGTTTGCTATAATATCCTACTGGTGTGTAACGCTCCCCATGTTTCTGTGCTAAAACTCCTATTGCATTGTCTCCTTTTTCCATAGCAAAAAGGACAAAAGGCAGGGAGCAGTTAGGAAGACCCAAGGCTAGGGGCTCAGAAAGGGAGGTTTTTATGGATTCTATAGCTAGGTGCTATTCTTTGGATAAGCAAAAGGGATCAGGGTTTTGGTGTCCCAGAGCTTCACACAAAGGGCAGGAGAGTACAGAGAATTCGGGAATCCAAGAGTGGCAGTATCCAGCCAGACCCAAAAAGGCCCGAAGCTGCCTCTTGGATGTTGGGAGAAGAAAATCACAGATAGCCCGAATTCGCGAGAGATCTAGGGAAACACTGCCTTGAGAAATGACATGACCAAAGAACTTCACAGACGAATGACAAAACTGAAGGTTATCTCGGGAAACTTTGTGACCATTTTAAAACCAGAAATATAAGAAGTGTTATCACATCATCTCTCCCTGCAGTCAGATCATGGGAGCAGAGTAAGAGGTTATCCACATACTGGAGGAGTATAGAGAAGTGGGGTAGGACCAGAGAGACAAGATTGTCATGCAGGGCTTGACAGAAGTAGGAGGGAGATTCAGTGAAGCCCTGAGGAAGGACGGTCCAGGTATACTGCCGCCCCTCCCAAGATATTGGCTGGAGGGGTGTACGGGTATAGAAAAGAAGGCACCACAGAGATCTGCAGCAGTAAAAACAGTAGCAAATGGGGGAATAAGGGATAACAGAGTATGGGGATTGGGAACCACCAGGGATCGAGGGAGAATGATGGCATTAACAGCACGGAGGTCCTGCACGAGGCGCCAGCCTCAGTTACCAGACTTCTTAATAGGAAAAATAGGAGTGTTGCAAGGAAATGTACAGAGGACAATCAATCCTTTGGAAAGGAACGCTTGGAGGAGAGGCCTAGCATCTTCAATAGCGGCATGAGGGAGGGGATACTCACGAGAGACATGGAAGAGGACGGGAGGGGTCAATCTGAACCTCTATGGAGACAGTGGTGGAAATGCGCCCGATATCTGTATGGTTCACGGCCCATAATTGGGACGGAACCTTGGCCAGGGCTAGTTCCTCGTCTGAAGTGACAGGTATCTCGGACTGAGGTAGGAGGGATAGGGCTGTTACAGGCACTGGGGAAAAGGAACTGTGTTCTAGCTGAAAACCAGTTGGGGTAAAGCTTAATACAGCAGAAAGGAATGATAGGATATATCGACCAAGGAGATGACAAAGGGCCCCAGGGACAAGGAGGAAGGTGTGTTGGAAGTGGTCCTGGCCGAGAATAACTGAGAGGGGATTAGTTCAGAAAGCCCAGAGAGGCTTATTGGAGACCCCCAACACTAACAAACTATCATTACTCCGAGGAAGGGGAGTGGGGAATTTGCAGGGATCCAAAACTGACATAGTAGCACCGGTGTCAACCAGGGCTAGAATGGGGTCACCTTGCAACACCACGGACAGTTCCCCTAGTTGAGAAAGATAGAGAGGGGTAGATAGAAATCAGACCCTGCCACCCTCGCTCAGAGCATCCTTATGGTCGTGGGGGAGAGGCTTGTCCTTGATGCTCTTGGCTGTTCTGATAGTCCAGAACCTGGAGGGGTTTTCTGCATTCTGATTTCCAATGCCCCAGTTTTTTACAATAGTGACAATAGACACGTTTACAATCCGATGTCGCAATGGGAGGGGAGTGTGAAGTTGGGACAGGAGCTGTTAGTTGTTGCAGCTGCATCATATAAACCTGATCCTTTTTAGTTCGAAGTTTCCTTCTTACTTCTAAGTCCTCCTCAGCCTGTGTTGCTAAGGTCTCGGCGAGCTGGGAGGCAAGTTCAGCTATGAATTGCGGATGTTTAGACTGCCACTCTGGCTGGGAGATTTTGATATTTCCTGATAGGGAAGGTCGGAGGTTATTAACAAAGTAGGAGAGGAACTATGTTTGTCCCCCACCTTCAGAATCACGTACTAAGCCAGAGTTAGCATCAAAAATTTAAGCAAGGCGATTATAAAATTGAAACACAGTCTCATCACATCTCTGGATTAATTTTACAATAGTCTACAAGTCCGGGAAAGGCCGCTGGGATAGTTTTAACTAGAGCTTCACCCAGGGTTTTAGCCTCCTGATAGTAGTCTTCCTGATTCTTATGAGGATCCCAATTTATTTTTTGCATTTCCTCAATTGTGGCCTTTATATATGCCTTTTTTTCTTTTTTATTTTTAGTTGAATTTATTTATTTAACTTTTAACAATCATTTTCACAAAACTTTGAGTTTCAAATTTTCTCCCCATTTGTCCCCTCCTCCCACCCCAATACACTGAGCATTCTAATTTCCCCTATCACCAATCTGCCCTCTCTTCCATCATCCCTCCCTTCCCTTGCCCCATCTTCTCTTTTGTTCTGTAGGTCCAGATAACTTTCTACACCCCATTACCTGTATTTCTTATTTCCTAGTAGCAAGAAAAATACTCGACAGTTGTTCCTAAAACTTTGACTTCCAACTTCTCTTCATCCTTCCCTCCCCACACATTCCCTTTGGGAAAGCAAACAACTCAATATAGGCCATATCTGTGTAATTTTGCAAATGACTTCCATAATAGTCGTGTTGTGTAAGACTAACTATAGTTCCCCCCATCCTATCCTGTCCCCCATTGCTTCTATTCTCTCTTTCGATCCTGTACCTCCCCAAGAGTGTTGATTATCAATTTCTCCCTCCTCCCATTGCCTTCCCTTTCATCATCCACCCTACCCTGCTTATCCCCTTCTCCCCCACTTTCCTGTATTGTAAGATAGGTTTTCATACCAAAATGAGTGTGCATTTTATTCCTTCCTTTAGTCAAATGTGATGAGAGTAAACTTCATGTTTTTCTCTCAGCTCCCCTGTTTTTCCCTGCACTAAAAAGTCTCCTGCCTGCCTCTTCTATGAGAGATAATTTGCCCCATTCCATTTCTCCCTCTCTCCCCCAATACATTTCTCTCTCACTGCTTAACTTCATTTTTTAAAGATATGACTCCATCCTATTCAATTCACTTTGTGCTCTGTCTGTGTGTGTGTGTGTGTGTGTGTGTGTGTGTGTGTAATCCCACCAACTACCCACATATTGAAAAGTTTCAAGAGTTACAAATATTGTTTTTCCATGTAGGAATGTAAACAGTTCAACTTTAGTAAGTCCTTTATGACTTCTCTTTACTGTTTACCTTTTCATGGTTCCTTTCATTCTTGTGTTTGAAAGTTAAATTTTATTTTCAGCTCTAGTCTTTTCATCAAGAATGTTTGAAAGTCCTCTATTTCACTGAAAGACCATTTTTTCCCCTGAAGTATTATACTCAGTTTTGCTGGGTAGGTGACTCTTGGTTTTAGTTCTAGTTGTTTTGACTTCTGGAATATCATATTCCATGCCTTTTGATCCCTTAATGTAGAAGCTGCTAGATCTTGTGTTATCCTGCTTGTATTTCCACAATACTTGAATTGTTTCTTTCTAGCTGCTTGCAATGTTTTCTCCTTGACCTGGGAGCTGTGGAATTTGGCCACAATGTTCCTAGGAGTTTCTCTCTTTGGATCTCCTTCAGGTGGTGATCTGTAGATTCTTTGAACTTTTATTTTGCCCTCTGGTTCTACAATATCAGGGCAATTTTCCTTGAAAATTTCTTGAAAGATGACGCCTAGGCTCTTTTTTTGATCATGGATTTCAGGTAGTCCCATAATTTTGAAATTTTCTCTCCTGCATCTATTTTCCAGGACAGTTTTTTTTTTTCCAATGAGATATTTCACATTCTCTTCCATTTTTTTCATTCTTTGGCTTTGTTTTGTGGTTTCTTGGTTTCTCATAAAGTCATTAGCCTCCATCTGTTCCATTCTCATTTTGAAAGAACCCTTTCCTTCAGTGAGCTTTTGAACTTCCTTTTCCAATTGGCTAATCCTGCTTTTGAAAGCATTCTTCTCCTCATTGACTTTTTGAACCCCTTTTGCCAATTGAGTGAGCCTATTGTTCAAGGTATTATTTTCTTCAGCATTTTTTTGGGTCTCCTTTAGCAAAATATTGAGCCGTTTTTCATGCTTTTCTTGAATCCCTCTCATTTCTCTTCCCAGTTTTTCCTCCACCTGTCTAACTTGATTTTTAAAATCCTTTTTGAGCTCTTCCATGGCCTGAGCCCATATTTTGGATGTTTGGGATACAGAGGCATTGACTTCTATGTTTTTCTCTGATGGTAAGCATTGTTCTTTCTCATCTGAAAGGATGGGATGAGATATCTGTTCACCAAGAAAGTAACCTTCTATGATCTTATTTTTTTCCCTTTTCTGGGCATTTTCCCAGCCAGTTACTTAACTTCTGAGATTTCTCTCCATCCCCTTCTTGCCTCCAGATTCACCCAACTAGTGCTTGGGGCCTGATATTCAAACGCTGCTTCCCAGCCTCAGGGCTTTCAACCAGGTCAGGGCTGCTATTCAGTGTGAGATTAAACTCAGGTGCTCAGGTGGGGGCAGGGCTGCTATTCTGTGTGAGATTAAGTTCAGCTGCTTGGGTGCAGGCAGGGATGCCATACGGGGCTCAGTTCCCTAAGGGGGTTTATGCGGAGATCTTCAATGATATATGCAACTCCTGCCTCCTTTGGGAGCCCCTGTCTACTGCTGCCTCATGAGGGGGCCGGAGTTATGGGGGCACCCTTCTCCCCTCTCGGCCAGCCAAAACATCTCTCTCACTCACCTTTGGCATCTGTGGGTGGAGGGACCTGCGTGGCTTCTGGAGATTTTGTCCATGAAGCCTGCTGGGATCTGCTCTTCTTAGTGCCAGGTGACCAAGGCAGGGTTGGGCTCTGCTCCGGGTCTGGTTTGGTGTGCAATGTTCCTTTGGTGTTGGTTTTTCAGGGCTCTCTGGAACAGAAATCTCCTCCACTCTGTTGTTCTGTGGCTTCCGTTGCTCCACAATTTATTGGGATTTCTTCTTTACAGGTATTTTATGGGCTGTGGTTTGGGAGCTGGCACATGTGAATCTTTCTACTCCACCATCTTGGCTCCTCCCCCTATATCTGCCTTTTTCCACCAATTCCTGGCTTCACCCTTCCCAACCAGTATCACTACCAATAGGCAAATGTCAGGAATCCCCGGCCTGTAAGACTGGAGGGTAACCCCGAATTGATCAGCAAAACCTATAGGGACCTGGCAAGGATCAGGGTAGTCCTTCTTAATAACCTGCAATTTGCCCCGTTCCCAAGGCTTAAAATTATACTGAGTGGTGGAAACGAGCATGACAGTTGGTTTCACTTGGCCCTCTTTGTCTGCTATAGGTACAATTTGGGGGCTTTGCTTACTAACCACCTTAAAGGGATAGGCTCTGACGGGGTTATGCTCAGACTCCTGGCCTGCAGACAGAGAAGTCTTGTGCCCCAAGACTAGAATCTTTAAGGGGAGGGGAAGAGTGAGGAGGCAACAATTTGTGGGCAGAGTTATCCCCCTCACCTCCCTCGGGATTAGAGCAGGCAAGAGAGGAGAGAGGGAGCAACCTTGAAGAGCATTTATCTTTCCCAGAATCAGAAGCCTCTGGGGAAAGAGACAAGGAATAAGGGGGCAGGAGGGAAGGAGGAGTGGCAGGGGGAGGGGAGGGATAGGCTGGGACAGTAGGGGAAGAGGGTAGGGTAGGATAGAGAGAGGTAACAGGGGCTGGGGGAGGAGGGAACGGTGCTGAAGCAGTTTTACAAGCCTTAAAGGAAGAGGCCTCAGATTTCCTTTCTTGCTCAGCCATTTCAGCAAACCAGTGGTGATAACATTCCCATTCCTTGTTAAATGTTTTGTTAGCCTTTAAACTTAGTTGGGTATTAAGACAGAGTATCTTTGAAGGGTCAAAAGAGCCCCATTGTGACCAACATAATTTAGGGCTATCCTTAGTTAACTGATACCAGAACTGGCAATATTTATGATCATCAGATTGGTAACCACTCGACATATAAGAAGCAGTGGTCTTGTCGGCCAGATTTCTAATCTTAGTTTTTGACTGACCCATGGCTATCTAGCTTTCCTGGATTAATCTTCAGAGGAGACCTAATTAGTACAGAGGTGAGTTAACACAGATTGGTCTCAGTCCTGTGGTTATCTCTAAGAGGGAATAATTTTGGACTGCAACCAAAATAAAGGAGTCCTCTGGAAGCTGGGAAATAGAATCACTTACCCCGACCCTGTCGAGATCCAAGATTCCAGGAAAAATGGATCCTGTTGATGTCTGAGTCCTGGCATTGGCGAGGTGAGGAAAATGTCTTCGTTCTTTCCTCAGTTCCAGTCAGCACAACACGGCACCATTACTGTTAACCTGAAAACTTGGTTAAAGAAAAGACATCATGCTAAAGGCATGGGTTATTAATTAATTAATTGATTTATTGATTCCCTCTTAAATATAAGAGTCATAGCACTATGGAGTCAAAGGTTGCTCTGACTACCTGGTACAGACATCATCTGTCTTATACACATTATACAATGAGAAAGGATCTCTATCAATTGAAAAAATCATAAATTTAGTAAGACAAGATAATTAGCAAAGCAATGTCAGTTGGGCATTGCAATTCCAAGCTGTGTAAACTTCCCCTCTGTAACTTATGTCTCTGTGAGGTAAGATGAGGAGAAGTAGCAGGCTTCCTGTCCTAAACAGGTACTCATAATAGCTGACACAAGAAAGAGTACCTTTAACAAAAGTTCAATTGAAATTACAACCCAGGACATCTGTGTGTGCATTTTTTTCCCTTATCACTAAAATGCCAGGAGATAGGGTCTCCTAAGGGAATTATTAAGTCAACCTCATCTGTTTTGCTCACACACACACACACACACACACACACACACACACACACAAAGGCATTCTCTAAGTCTACTCAAAATGACAAAAGAAGCTACTAGATCCAGACTCTTCAAGTTCTGGCCTTTACTAAAATCTAAAGTTTATATTAAAGGATTATCAATACATATATACATACATATACATACACACACACATACACATCCCGTTGGAGGATCTGTTGTTTAAATACTCCTTCCTTATACTTAAGACTCACCTTAAGATGCTCTCATTATTTAAAAGGATTTGAAAAGCAGCCACATTTTCCTGTGATGAGTCTCTTACTGTTACCAATGTGATACTCCATTAATTTCGGCACATATTCTAATTTTAGAGAAAAAATAATGTTTGGTTTCCCAGATTGATTACACAAAACGGCTCGCATGTTTTGCTGGTCACTTGCTATTGATCATAGAAATTTGCTATAGAAGGACAAAAGCAGGGACATGTGACATACCAATAGCAAGGGGGCAGAGCCAGAGGAGGCCATAAGGAAGGAGTGTTTAATCAACAGATCCTCCGACAGGCTGTGTATGTGTGTGTATGTATATGTATGTATACATAGATGTGTATATTTGTATGTGTGCTTGTGCCTATGTATATATTGTATCTATGTAGTAAAAGGGAAGTGATTTCAAAGAAGAACTTTATGGGGAGGGAGAAATTAGGGGATATTGCCAGAGAAAGATTCTAAAAGACAGTAGGATTGGCCACAAGGAGGTAATGATACCATGCAAGGAAGCAAGTAGATTGAAGTGAGTAGGCAGAGCAATCCAGCCAGGGTGGACGGTCAGTGTAAAGGCCTTGTTTCCTGTTAGAAGAGCAAGAAGGCCAGAGAGGGGAGACATTTATTGTCCTTGGAGGCTGATGAGAGAAATAAATCTAAGTAGACTGAAAAGGAAAGAAGGCAACAGGCTGGGAAGGACTTTCCCAGACAAAAACAAAGAGATAACAAGGCATTCATGGAGGTAGTTGAGGAGGCTACAGCCATTAACAGATGGGTATTTTAACACAGTGCCTGGAAAAAAGAAAAACAGGTAAAGAGGTGCTTCATTCATGTTGATTGATTGCTTTGGGAGGTTCACTTTGGCAACTTAATATCAGTGGTGGGAGGGAAGAAGCACACTGTTGGGGTCTTTTGAACTCATCAGCCTTAGAATGACATCCTTTGTCAGCTCAAGACTAACCTTAGAGCCCCAAGAGAAAAAAGCATTCAGGCTTTGGGGACTCAGTTCCTCAGTTGGAGTGGGATTTGGGATAGTAGCCCCAGGACATTGACCACCTTTGATCTCCAGCCCTTAGCAAGGTGGCTGGTGATCAGTAAGAGCTTCATGAATGCATCTTGACTGTCAATCTCAGTGACAACTAACTGTATGTGGAAAAGTGAAGGAAGCCAAGCTATGAAAGGACCATGACCAAAGGGGAAACTGTTCATTGGACCTACAGAAAGCATTCAAGCTTCCTAGGCAGGAGATTGGCTGAGGACAGTGAGGAGATATCAGAGCAGTATTCAAAGAATGCTCAAGTCTGGACAGATAAGGATAGCTTCACCAGCAGAATGCAAGGAGAGCCTCCTGCAATGGCCAGGAAATTGAAAAGAGATGACCTAGGCTGACTTCACAGCCAAGGCTAGGGACTTCTCTTTGGATTGCTTTGTTTTTTTTTTTCTTTTCCTTTGTTTTGCTTTTCTTTACTTTCATTGCTATGAGAAAAACCTTATTATTACCAATTTTGGTATCATGGATCCCTGGGGAGTTCTGTTGAGGCCAAGGGTTCCCTTCACCAAATAAGGTTGTGAAATACATAAGCTAAAAAATGCAAGATTAAGAAAGGTAAACAATTGGATAGCAAGAAAGATATGCTATTTTCTCAGCTAAATTCCTAGATCTCACATGCCTTCCTCCTAAAATAACCAGGCACTTTAGAAAGAGAATATCTAGGCTGACTCTCTAGCCAAGGGTATGTAGTTTTCTCATGCTCACATACTCAGGGAGAAGAATGACTTCTCCTACCTCTTCATCAGCTTCTTTGTATCCAGTCGGGGAAGACCTTGTTCTGTTAGAAAAGCAAACGCGATTTTGCTCAAGGTGATGCCTGGTTCCCATTCTTAGCATATGTTACTTGGCCAAGGCAGGATAAGGAGGGGAAACGATCCCCTTTTCCTATGTTTGATTGCAAGATGAACTGAAGCTTACCCTATAGCTTCTAAAATAAATTGCCAATAGATCACAGAGAAACTGCTTTGGGCTAAGGCCTTTGACTCTGAGTTATTGCAGCTCACTGGGTAGAATCTTGGCATTTGGGGAGTTTGAACCAAAAGGACAGGGAAACAAGGCCAGGAAGCTCTCTTATATCCAAAAGCAGTGCATTTGCAAGTCCAGAGGAAAAAGTCTGTGCCTTCAGGTAGTTGCTTTCAAGCTCCAGGACAAAAAGACAATAATGTGCCCGAAACACAATGGGGAGTGCCCGTCTGCAGGGATGTGACAAAGGTTCTGCTGGCACTGAGAGATGTCTTCTTACCTAAGCTTTGGTGCAGCTACTTGTCCTTGTGATATTTTATGGTCCCTCACCTGCCAGTCAGTCAGTCAGTGATAAGACATATAATAATCTCTTAAATGTTTTCTGACATAAGTAAAGGATGTTGTGAGATGTACGTTGGTACTCAAAACCCCTGTAATAGGGAATATACAAATTGTTACCCCTGGAGACTCTAGTATTCTCCACTGACCACACAGTGACATTTCCTAAGCTCCAATGAATATAAGTTCTCACAAACCACAAAGGAGTCTCTGAAAAAATTACAAAGGCACATCATATCCTGTCCTGAAAGAATGGGACCAGGGCCTTACGTGGGCATGCTCTCCCTCCTTTGGCCAGAATTCTAGGTGGCCAGTTATGATCAGATTCATTAGGCTACACAAGGGATGTTAGAGGTTGATCCTCATTCCACTTCCCCGTTTTTTTTCCCTTTGGTCAGTCTCCCAGCCATCAAGTATACTCTAGCCTTAGACCCACATAGTCCCAGAAAAAATATAGGTCTGGCCCCATGGGCTGGTAATTATTTTCATACCTGGGCTATCTTTGGCACATACCAAAGGTCTCTTGCTGACACCTCAGTGCTCTCTGTGTGTTGGCTCTAATCCCTCCCTTCTGTCCCTTTAACTTCATTCCTCTCATATTAATGAGGGCTGGAAGGGGGAATGTGAGACCCCTACAAAGACTAGGGTACCAGGGGCAGGTCATCTGGAGACTAATTCACAGACTTGAGGTCAAGGTAAAAATTTATTACGCTTTTCAGCGGATAAGAGTTTTTAGGGAACCTGCAACCTTAAAGGGGTACATGAAAAGTTTATACAGGATATTCTACAGTATCACTTGTGCCAAATATGCTAATTAGGTGTTTTGGAGTGGGATTAGGGAGTGGTTAAGAAATGGTCAGTTCTTAAAGGAACATGCACTTTTGGCATGCACTGCACAGGTATTTTATCCAAAATTCATCGGGAAATAGCCTAAGAGGGGGGCTACCTCGAGGTGTGGTACTAGTCCTGAAACGTCACTGAGTCAACCAGCGGCCAGAGTTTGGCTCAGAAAAAAACTGGGCTGCTCTCATCAATATCTTGTTAGACAAGATAAATGCAAGGGAGTATAGGTATGTCTAAGTCCAGGATACATATGATTGGTCAGTGAGCAGCAAATGTCATTATGACCCAGTGCACAGCCTGTTAAGCCAGTACACAACTGGGTAAGCCTAATGAGTTCTATAGGTGCATCTGGCTACTATAGCAGGAAGGGAGATAACGGATGTTGCCAGGGCAGCCTGTGTCCTTGGGCTGTGGAGAAACTGCCTGAGATAGTATTTTGAGGCTAGGGAGAAATGTGATTTTTAAAGAGAAGTGTGATTTTAGAATTGGGGCCCAAGTACATGCAACTAAGCTCTGTGGTGTTTTTGGATGGGGTGAAGAGACTTTGGGACAGCTCCAGGTTAAACAGCATCTTCAAAGTCTCCTTCTTCCCCATCCCCCTTTCCTTTCAAAGCCCGTTTTACAGAAGGACTTTTTTTTTTTTTAAAGCATCTAAGCTTAACTCACAGAGCCTAAATCACAGATGAGTCTGGCACTTTCCTATTGTTAAGTAAAATGGAAACTGATATCTCCTTGATTGTATATTCTCGCTTTGAACAACCCCTCCTCCATTTCCTCAAAAAGCTGAAACCCTGTCTTTTTTTGAGACCCCAGACTGAAAAAAAAATAGAATAAAACATCTTAGGTATTCCAACTCCTAATTCCTGTTCTTCAGAGAAAGTTACAGATCATAGTAATCAATATCTTTACTATTGTCAGTATCCATTTAACAAAACCTTCCATAATTTTTTCTTCCAATTGGGCTAAAAATTTTAATTTTCAACCATTGATACTTAAAACAACAACAAAATTTCCTTGTCTATTTTTTTCAACATCCCCAAATCTTCTGAGGTAAGATGGGGAGGGAGTGGCTAAGAGTACACTACTGTTCCCTCACCCCAATCTTTCTCCACACCATTCCTTTTCCTTTTCTACCTTCCATATATTCGCTAAAACCTTTATTTTTCTCTTTCCTAATCTTTACTCAGACTACCTCCATTCTCCTTCACATTCCAAATGCAAAAAAAAAAAATCATGACCCAATTTCTTCCTACTTTCCCGCACCTTAAAAACTAGAGGGAATTAAATGCCTAAAAATTTACATGCCGAGAGAGCCGCATTTCTTCCCCAACTTCTGCAAAAAGCTTTTTTTTAAATCATAAAGTGATCACTTTTTAAAGATACAAAATCCTCTTACTTTTTTGCAATTTAAAATTGTGTGATATCAGATACATTGATTTAATTTGAACATAAAGTACAAACTCTGGCTTTGACACCTAATTAAATCTGAATTCAAAACTCTCAACCTTTCACTCTAGGCTGCCTGTTTATTTATTTATTTTTTTGCTTGATTGCTTGCTAATCTTCCACTAACTTCTAGCCGAGTTTCTCCTTGATTTTATTTCCCCATAGACCATATTGCCAAATAGTATAATAAATTCTAACCTATTTTAAGCACTAAATTAGGAGTGACACATTTCACCTTTTCACGTTTCCAAATCGACCAGAATGAATTCAATTACCTTTCAGTTGTGTCTGGTTACACAAAAACTTGTCTTTTGGGCTAGACATGAAATGGCTAAATTCTGGTCAGTCTGAGGGAAAAAAATCTGCCCCACCCCAGGGCCTTTTTCTTTCTTTTCACATTCAAAACTTGGCCAGAGTTATTAGAATGTAGAGAGTAAGAAAGAACTTTTACCAACAACTTCTTTTAAAATTTCCACTCTCTATTAACACCGTTCAGGCAAACAGATTAAGCTAAACAGTAAAATATTTTTCTCTCCCCCATCCACCTGCTCCTCTGAGACTGCTGTAGTCAAAAAGGGAGAGAGAGGAGGGAAACAAAGAACAGAAATCCAAGGGAAAATCCAGCTACAGGCCTTCTTACTCTGGCTTGCTGGTTGCATTTGCAAACTTACTGGTTGTGCGATTACACGTAAACACTCATTCACACAGATACATAAACACAGAATATATGGTTTACTGTTGTCTTTCATCTTCGAAGAGGGCCAAAATGACATCACCATGATCAAGTAAAATCTCAGTGTGTCCGACTGGGACTGATCAGACCAATATGAGCTGAGAATATTCTATCACAGATTAGGCACAGATATTCCATGTGACTATTTGGGATGGCTATCCCAAATTTGTGCCGTTTCAATTCTGCTTTGCTCATAGAGCACAGCACCCTTTCCGATGTGGGCATGCCATGCTGAGCAGTCCTGTGCCAGTGTCTTCCTTGTTGCACAATCAAATCCAAAGTTCTTGAGAGATACCTTGAGAGTATCCTTGAATAGTTTCTTCTGTCCACCATGTGATCACCTGCTCCATCCAAGTTTTCCATAAAATAGTCTTTCTGGCAAGCGTACATTTTGCATTTGAACAAAGTGGTCAGCCCTTTGGAGTTGTGCTCTATGAAGCATAGCTTGAATGCTTGGCAGTTCAGCTCGAGGAAGGACTTCAGTGTCTGGTACTTATCCTGCTGGGTGATCCTCAGAATCTTCCTAAGACAGTTCAAAAGGAAGAGATTCAGTTCCCTGGCATGAAACTGGTAGACTGTCCATGTTTCAAAAGCATATAACAATGGGGTCAGCACAACAGCTCTGTAGACCTTCAGTTTGGTAGTTAGTCTGATACATCTTCTCTCCCACACTTTTCTTTGGAGCCTCCCAAACACTGAGCTTGCTCTGGCAATGCGTTCATCAACCTCATTGTCAATGTGTACATCCCTGGGAGGTATACTACCAAGGTAAGTGAATGTATCCACAGCACTCAAAACTTCTGCATGTATTGTAACCAATGGTTCCACATATGGATGGTATGGTGGTGGCTGATGGAGAACCTGTGTTTTCTTGGTGTTAATTATTAGGCTAAAATTAGCACAGGTGGCAGAGAATTTATCCATACTTTGTTGCATCTCAGCTTCAGAGGCTGCATTGAGTGCACCATCATCTGCAAACAGAAAATCATGCACACTCCCTGAACTTTGGTCTTGGCTTATAGCCTTTTCAAGTTGAAGAACTTGCCATCAGTACGGTAGTTGACCTTGATGCTGTGTTCATCTTCACTGAGAACATTTGTCGAAAAGGCTGGAAACAGCATGCTAAAAAGCATGGGAGCAAGCACACAGCCCCTATTTCACACCATTGGTGACTGGGAAGGCACAAAAGCATTGCCCATTACCTGGGCAAATATGCCATCATGAAATTGACATTCAATGTTGATGAACCTTTCGGGGCAATCAAATTTTGACTTAAGTTTCCATAAACCCTCACGACTCACAGTGTCAAAGGCCTTGGTTCAATCTATAAATGCTGTATACAGACCTAAGTTGTCTGGCAGCAAACACCATACCGACTGTTCCTCGGCTCTATCTGAAACCACAGTGGCTCTGAGGCATGTGACCACCTTCCACCTTCCAGGAGAAGGATCAGTCTATTAAGGAGGATTCTAGCAAGAATTTTGCCATCAATGACTATGAGAAAGATTCCCCCATTGCTCATACAAAAGCTGATTGAAATTTTCCAGGTTATATGGCAAGAGGAGGTTATCCCCCAGGAGTTCAAGGACGCCTTCATTGTCCATCTCTATAAGAGTAATGGGAATAGATTTTCCTGCAGCAATCACAGGGGAATCTCTCTCTTAGTCACTACTGGCAAAATTCTTGCTAGAATCTTCATTAATAGGCTGATCCTTCACACAGAATATATACAGACAGAGCAATACAGATTATTGACCTGAAAACTTGGTTAAAGAAAAGGTAACAGGATAAATGCATACATTTTATTATTTATTTAATTAATTAATCAATTCCCTCTTAAGAAAATGATAACATAATGCATTATGGAGTCAGAAAAATGTTCTGACTACTAAGTACAGAAATCTTCTGGCTTATGTACATTATGCTGTGAGAAAGAAACTCTCTTAGTAGAACACAGATTATAAATTTAGTAAGACAAGACAATTAACAAAGTAGTGTCCATTGAGTTTTATGATCCCAAGCTATGTGAATCTCTTTTCTGTAGCATGTCTCTGTGACATTAGATAAGGAGAATATCCTACCACTCTGATGACAGGTATCCTGCTGACACAGGAAAGGGTATTTTTATCAAAGTTTCAATTGAAAGTACAACCCAGGACATCTGTGTTTTTCCTTATCACTAAGGTGCCAGGAGAAGGGTCAGGTAAGGAAGTTACTAAGTCAGCCCCTTTGCTTCCCTGACACCAAAAGGCATTATCTGAATTTACTTAGGACAACAAAGGAGACTATTAGGTCAACACTCTTCTTAATTCAAGCTTTGGCCCTTATTAAAATTCAAAATTTATATCGAATATTATCAAGATCTTCTTTTTAAGGAAGTAAACCAATATAGATTAGGCAAGTCAAAATCCAGACTATTCAAGCCCATTTCAAAAGGATCCTTCTCAGAATCTAGATTCACTTAATTTTTCTCCCTCCTCACCCTCTTCCTCTCTGCTCTCTTTTCTCCAAAGGTCCTTCCTTAGGACTGTTCTCGGGATCAAATGGGGAAGGAATATAGCCTGCATACCTCCAAACGGCCTTCGGAAGGATTACTCAGGATTTCCTTCACCTCCTAGCACCATTTTTTAAGAGCACCCATTTCCCACCCTAGGCAAACCTCACTTATCAACTTAGGATCCCAAGATATGACAAAGCAATACTTAGGCTCCGAATTTTCCTGCTGTTGCTCAGGTTACCTGATACTGTCTCTGGGTGATTTTTTCTCTTGTCTTTCTTTCTTTCTTTCCTTCTTTCTTTCTTTCTTTCCTTCTTTCTTTCTTTCTTCCTTCCTTCCTTCCTTCCTCCCTCCCTCCCTCCCTCCCTCCCTTCCTTCCTTCCTTCCTTCCTTCCTTCCTTCCTTCCTTCCTTCCTTCCTTCCTTCCTTCTATCTGTCTTGCATTCTTCTGCACACTCTTCTTGATTAAACAAGGTCTAGGTTTCTTTAGCATGTCAGGACTAATCCCCAACCTGGATATAGGGACTTCCCTAAGATTGAGCAGGAGCACTCTTCCTTCTCTCCGTCTACTTACCCCACCCCAAGTTCCATATTACTAGCCCATGCACCAAATTGTGAGAAACACGCCATTCTCATGGAAAGACCTCAAAAAACCAAGTGGGCAGAGGAATGCATTTATTAGCACAACTCCAGCCATGGGTGATGCTCACAAAGAACACACACAGTACAGAAGCAAGACCAATACTGTTAAGGTTGTCATACTGCTGAGGTTTGGGGTGATGTGGGGACCCAAAAATACCGACACACCCGATCCTGCTCAAATGGAATTCTACATAAGCCTTCTTAAAACCAAAGTAAAACTAACTTTTTTAAAGATTCGCCATACTGGGTTGACTCTTAAGGAGCTTAAGAATTTGTAAAGCTTGTATTGACAAACTGGCTGGATAAAATTTCAGCTAGACAGAGTCAGAGCTGGACTGAATCTCAGCGCCTTCATGGAGGAGAGATGGAGCTTAAATACAGAAAAAGATGGAGGGAAGAATCTGGGTGTCGCCAAGCAATCTCGGGTCCCGGGGATGGTCTAGATAGGGGAGGTAGATCAAATCCATGGAGGATCCTGATGGGAGTGGCTGGTAGTTCAGACAATTCACAATCCTGGTAGGGTGATCAGTACCTCAAAAGAATACTAAATAAGTGACCAGTCAAAGAAAGGAATATCAAGGGAATGCTAAATCAAGTAAGGGGAATCCAAGGAGCCCACAAGGTCAGGCTTTCTGGGACCTTTCAGAAAAAGGGTCCAAAGGACAAAGGTCTCTGCTTGGACTTGCACCTCATCATTCCCCCCTCAGACAGATGGGACTCAAACTCTTTTGTGGTAAGCAGAGAAAGTCTCAGGTTCTAAAACTGCTTCATGTGGGCAAGGTGCATAGAACTGTCCCTGCCTCTCTGGATTCTGTTCAAGGGGTACATACCCTGGGCAGTCATCTGTAAGTTGATGGAAAAGACAAACCTGAAAAGGATATTAAGCAAACAAGGACCAAATAGGAAAAAAAAAGGATTATAGCCAGTAAAAGAATAAGAATAGGGGAAAGTATAGAATGAAGCCAGGATTCCCATGAAGAAGATTATCTCGGGGCACTAAGTATCTGAGTTTGGGTACCTCAAGGATCAGAATGGTTGCATATTAAACTCCCTCGGAACAATTGGTACAGCTGGCTGATGTAAGGTTTCGGGTACACTTGTAAGCAAGGAGTTGAGACAGAAAAAGTAGCCCATAGAGGGATGGCCAATATAAAATGGGTGGCACAGACCTCTGAGGAAGTCGTATTGGGGAGGGGAGTTTTCACAACATTAACCTGTGGTGGGAGGTAAGAGTTGTCCTGTGGATGTGACCCGAAAATCTTCAACTCCTGGCCCCATAATGAGTTTCCCAGTTTGACCAAGGAGTTATCCTCCCACTCTCCAAGGAGAAGGAGGAAAGGGGCTAACATCATCATTGGAGAAAGAGAAAAGGAAAAAAGGAAAAAAAATGCCTGGAAGGGATTAAAGAAGACTATGGCAAGGTCAAGACATAGAAGGGCATGTTTGATAAGGGAGGTTTTTTTTTTTTCTGACAGATATTCCCTTTCTTTCCAGCTTGCTCCATAGGCATATCGAACAAGGAAAGTATATTTTGAGTAAATAAAAAACAGCTCCTTAGTACCTGGGGCCAGGTACTAAGGCATGGGTTAAGATTCTCAAAACTTGTCTTCTTTCATCAACATACAGAGTGAAAGGTTTTTTTTTCTAGATTGGATAGGGCTAGTGCTTGGGTGGTGGCCAAATTAGTTTTTAAAGTCTCAAAAGCTTTACCCTCATCCGGACCCCATTCTAGAGGGAGTAAGTCAGGGACTTGAGAAGAGCCATAAAGGAGCTTAGCAATAAAACCAAAATGAGGAATCCAGAGTATACACAATCCAGCCATGCCTAAAAAACCTGGAACTTGTTTCTTAGTGGTTGCAACAGGAATAATCCTTTTGCTCTCAGAAGTTAAGCAGAAAGAGGTGGGTGTGAGTTCATTGTCCAGATGCTTTAAGGACTGCCATGCCATCTGGACTTTGTTCAAAAAGACCCTATAGCCTTGAGGGCCCAAGAAATTAAGGTCTTCTGTGCAGCAGCCAAAGAAGCAGCCTGGGTGAGCCTACAAATAAGTATATCATACAAATACTGAATTAAGCTACTGTCTACTAATTTCAAGTTCCTTAAATCCCTTCCCAAATCCTGGACAAATAAATGAGGGTTATCTCAAAACCCTTGGGGCAAGACTGTCTAGGTTAGCTGACATGGACTTCATTACCCAGGAAGAGTCCATTCAAAGGCAAAAACAAGTTGTGAGTATTCTCCATTAGACTTTTGTCCAGGAAGGATTGCAGTTTTGCATGGAGATGAACAAGGGACAAGGATTTTATACTTAAGGAATAATTTAAATGAAATGTTGTAGTCTTTCCCAGGTCTCAGACTTAATCAGATACTGGTCAAGATGAGGGAACACTTTAGGGTCTGGGAGGCTAACAACAACTAGTGTGGAAGAAGTAGCTCACCCTGGAATTCCAGGCTCCCAAACAATTGACTCAACTTTCACCCACACTTTCAAGCAAGCATGGTAGATCTGGTGAAAAGAGGCAAAGGGGAGATGAGAGTTTTAACTAGAGAAAATTGGCTCCCCAATCTCACCATCAGGTCCCTTCCCACCAAGGGGGTAGGGCCAGAGGAGGGCATAAGGAAGGAGTGTTTAAATAACAGATCCTCCAACAGGCTGGGGAGGGGGCATGTGTGGAGACATTCATTAGTTTCCCCTTCAATACCTACGACCCGAGGGGTCAAGGGGCAGGTAGGGCAGGAATGATTAGTTAAAACAGAGAATTTAGCCATGTTAACATGGGTAACCTTCCTTTCAATGTCGATTTTTGCCCAGGTCTCAGAGAGATGGAGAAAGTGGGAACACTGCCAAGCCCCAGGCTTCCCTGTTTTTCCGAGTCTTGAGAAGACTTAAGGACAGGGTAGTGGGGGGGGCGACTCCACCACTTTTCCAATCTTGGGGTCAATCCTTCCTCCAGTGCCCCTTCTGGTCACTTAGACACAGTTCCATATGCGTTGGTTCCTGGGGTTCCTTCTGGAGGTGTGCCCTGAAGGGGCACTCCTTGGACCAGTGACCCTCTTTGTGGCATAGAAAGCTGGTTTTCCCACTGCCCAAGTAGCCAACCTTCTTCCAAGAGGGCACCTTGGAGGAGTGTTCCCTAAGTCTTTTCCTGGTCATGGCAACAGCCAAGAATTGAGCATATTCTTTGTCTCTGGCCTGTATCTGTGCTCTTTTTCCTCTGCTTTGACTAGACCTCTGTTGTTAGACTACAAAAGCCATCTCCAGTAATTGGGCCTGAGGTCTTTGGGGTCCCATTTCCAATTTCTCCATTTTTCTCCTAATATCTGGGGCAGACTGGTTAATAAAATACATGCTAAGGATTAGGGCAGCTAGGTGATGCAGTGGATAGAGCACCAACGCAGGAGTCAGGAGGACCTGAGTTCAAATCTCACCTCAGACACTTGACACTCACTAGCTGTGTGACCTTGGGCAAGTCAGTGAACCCCAATCGCATCATTCTGGGTCATCTCCAGTTATTCTGATGAATATCTGGTCACTAGATTCAGGTGGCTCTGGAGGAGAAGTGAGGCTGGTGACCTGCACAGCCCTCCCTCACTCAAAACAAAGTCAAGTGCAAGTCATCTCATTATTTGTCTGATGGCATGGTCTTTGACAATGAAGGATGAACATATTGCTAAGGATGACTGCCCCTTCTATCGAGTCAGGATCCAAATTTGTATGCTTTTTAATAGCCTCTACTAACCCGTCTTGAAAAAGAGCAGGGTTTTCCTTTTCTCCCTGAGTAATTTCCCTAACTATTTGAAAATTTACTTTTTTTTAGGCCTCCTAACAGGCGAATTACCATATGGTCTTTCCTTCCTCTATCCTCACTCTTTTGATAATCCCATCCTGGGTCAATAAGAGGAAGAGCAGCTGTTCCAGAGGGGTATTTTGTGGTCTCATTACTAGCCAAATGCTCTCCAAATTTCTGGGCTTGCTCCTAAACCCTCCTATTCTCTTCAGTGGTACAGCAGGCAGAGAAAAGAATATGCAGATCATTCCAAAAAAGTCCAAATTGTAGGGATAAGTCCCTAAATCCCTCAGTAATCTTATTGGTGTCTTCTATGTATATCCCTAGTCTCTCCTTAACCTGAATGAGGTCTGAGATGTAGAATGGGACATGCCCCCTAATAACTCCAATAGGCCTGCACTTCCCTCAGGGGAAATAGCCTTGAAGATACTGTGGGGCCAGAGGCTCCTTTAGAGAGGTAGAAAGTCTCACTTCTTGTGAAGGAGGGGCTGGGGAATGCTGACTGAACTGGATTGGGCTGCAAGATCAAGGGATCGGGCTGGCAGTGGGAAAGATCAGCTGGTACCTGAGGAAGAGTAAGGGGAGGCACTTCAGCAAGACGTGTGGCTGAGCAGGGGTCGCCAAAGGGGGAGGGGACATTGGAGGAGATACAGGGTAGAAAACGTGGAAGGAAAATGAGGCAAGAATGGAGACGGGTTGGGGTACAGGAAAAGGAAGGGAAACCAAGGGAAAGAAGGGATGGTCAAGGAGGGGGAGGCCAGGGTTAGGAGAGGTAAGGGAGCGGCAAGAGGGGCTGGGTGAGATTGCGGTGGGGATAGGATTCGGAATGGTGGGAACGGAGATAGGGAAGGAGTTGAGGCCGAGGCCCAAACTTCTAATTCACTCCCATTGCCCTTTTGTGGGGCAGTTTTGGTTACAAGCATCTTACAATCTTTTCTGAGAACAGGATCCTGAGAGAGGTTGATGAAGGCCATTATGTAAGGCATTTCTATACATTTTCCTTTGTGGTGACAATATAACTCTAACTGTAAAAGAGTATTACATTGTAAGGTCTCCAAAATGGGCCATACTTCGTGGTCCTTCCGGTGATACTGAGGCCAAACTGTTTTGCAAAAACAACCTTTTTTTTTCTTTTTAAGTTCTTTAGGGATGTTAATTTTTTTCCAATTTTGCAAAAGACAACCCAAAGGCGAATTTTGGGGGACTGAAGAGAATTTATCCATTACAAGCGTGGGGCTGAAAGTCCCTCCCTCTATAAAGGAGGATATGGGTGTAAGTCTTGAGAAAAAGCAAAAGAAAATAATAATCGACCTTTTCCTAATTCCCTAGCGCTGAGGGAATTGAGAGTTAGGACCCAATAGGGCGTTCATCCTTGTCTGTGCTTTGGAGGGTGTGCCCAGGTCCACGGCCTCAACATAGCCACTGGACAACAACCTGAGAGCATCAGACTGAGTGCAAGACAGTCTTCTAGCTGCCTGAACTACTGAGACCTGAGGTCAGGTCCGAAAACGGTTTCTCAGGTGCTTGGGGAGCTAGAAAGGGATAGGGAGGGGTGGGGGGAGGCTTACACACCTTCCACACCTTTGCAGAATATCTTGAGATTAGCAGTTGGTCCCAATCAGGGAACCAAAATGTTGAGGTTTGGGGCGATGTGAGGACCCCAAAATACCAACACACGGGGTCCTGCTCGAATGAATTCTACACAAGCCTTCATAAAGCCAAAGAAAAAACAAGTTTTTTAAAGATTCACCATACTGGGTTGACTCTTAAGGAGCCTAAGCATTTGTAAGCATTTTGTACTGACAAACAGACCAGATAGATTTGCAGCTAGGCAGAGTGAGAGCTGGATTGAATCTCAGCGCCTTCATGGAGGTGAGATGGGCTTAAATAAAAAAAAAAAAAACGGCTGAGGAAGAATCCAGGTCTCGCCAAGCAGTCTTGGGTCCCAGGGACGTTCTAGATAGGGGAGGTAGATCAAATCCATGACGGATCCTGATGGGAGTGGCTGGTAGTTCAGCCAATTCACAATCCTGGCAGGGTGACCAGGGCCTCAAAAGAATGCTAAGTAAGTGGCCAGTAATAGTATCAAAGGGAGAAATATCAAGAGAATGCTAAATCAAGTAAAGGGAATCCAAGGAGCCCCCAAGGCCAGGCTTTCCGGGGCCCGTCAGACAAATCGGATCAATTCTCTCCTGTTCCAAGGGACAAAGGTCTCGACTTGGCCTTGTACTCCATCATTCTCCCCCAGAGTGAGTATTGGTCCAGACTCCTCAGGGTTACAATCTTACTGACACTCCCATTATATGTTTTTCCCCTCCCAGATCAGGGTACCTATGTTCAGAAAGTGGAGGGATAATCTATGGATGGATGTGTAAGTTAACATAGATGAAGGTTATTAGGTGTGCTCAGATGCAAGAGAACGTTGCCCCTTATTTGAATTCTCAGATTTTGAGAGGTTGTCAAGTCCCAGTCTTGAGATCTTATTTCAGACAGGAGGTACTCTAACAATAAATTGAATAAGGGGAAGTCCAGAGTCCCGGCGTTTACCTCCCTTCCCTCACAGTACTGAAGAAGCAGAACAATGTTTTCTCACAATAGCCATACCAATTATGGAGAAGGGATGGAGTGCTCGGGAACTACAAGTACTGGGACCTGGGGTACTCTGCTTTCTTCTACCATGAGGTCCTTAGTGGTCTCTGTGCCTTGGATAATGGCACCTCTCACTCCTTGTGCGGAGTTAGTGGGGCTCCAGTGTATATCAGAACACTGGGGCTACGGGTGACCTGAGATATAGTATCCAGCATCACACACCAATGCTGCTAGTGTCTGGGGACCCAGAGCGCTGTGAGTGCTGTAAAGGGACAAATGTCCCAAGTCTGCTCGGTGTCCTTAGGACTGCTGGGTTCCTAATAAGTCCTTTAGGGGCTCTGCCAGATGGATACCTGGGGCTTTTGCAACATTGGGACTTGGCAGTGCTCTGCCTTTTGTTCCTGCAAGGTGTCTTTAAAGGTCTGAGCTTCTTTGGAACTATGACCTAAGACTGTTCAGATTGCACTGACTGATGCTGATCTCTCTTTCCTCTGTCTCAAGGACACCCTTGGCACTTTTTTCCAGGAGGATGGCACTGAGGTTTTCCGGGACTTTTCTCAGGAACACAGTCTTGGCTTCCTCATCTAATTGGGCATCCTTTTGTCTCTTCCGGGGCTTCTCTAAGGAAGGTACATTAGTAAGCCCACAATTTGGCACCTATAGCCTGAGACAAAGACCAGCCTACCTCTAAAGTAGTCCATCAGGTCTATCCCTCAGTTTTAATGGACAGTAGTGAGGGTTGTGTTGTCTTTCATGCCCAGAAAACCCAACTGAACACACGTAAAAAGGGATGTTCTCCTCTGGGGATCTGTGTGAGCATTTTCATAAGTTCCCTATAGTTTCATAAGTTTTGTAGGTGGGCAATCACTGCACATATAAGTCCACTGTCAATATAGTCTATATATCCATGCTCCAGCTATTTCATTTGGTTGCTGTTGCAAATCCTTAGGAATAGTCTGTATCCCCAGCCTAGCCAGAGCTCTAAGTTTATCACCCACCTCTCTGCCTTCAACACCAAAGGCATTACAGCCTTCCTTTCTGTCTTTCCAGAGGTGACAGTGAATGCTTGGCCTAGGCACTGGTGGGAGGAGATTCTTCACTTTTCAGATCTTCATTTATTTCTTCAACTCAGCCATCCAGGAGGGGGTGGGGGTTGAGCTAGGGTGGATATTCAGCCACCATCCTGGGCAGTATGATAAGCAGAGGCTAGGCTAGGAGATGCTGACATATTTCCCTTGCAAGTATCTAAAGCCCAGTAATTTTTTGAAGGCCCCTAACAGATGAGTTCCCAAGAGATTCAATCATTGTTCAATTTTCTGAGCAAAACTCAGACTGGAATATTCCCAAGATTCCACAGAAGCCAGAAACCATTCAGACTAAAAAACGTGATTCCAAAAAGCACCACAGCAAAACTGGCTAATGGCGGACCACTTCCTAGTGAAGCTGGCCCACCTTCCCTACCTCTGAGTTACAAGATATGTCATAACCTTAGTTGCATCTGTTGTCAGCGTAACTGGAGTGGTGATGAGGACCACAAAACCCATAAAGATAACCTAGCAGAGGGCACGCACTCTAAACACACCCTAGCAAGAGGGGTGCAGCTTTCTTCTTCTTGAGACCTAGGAGAGAATCGAGTGGCTAATTTTTTTTCCCTGCACCAACTGCACATATGAAGTAGTTCACGCCCTCTCAAAAACTATGTAGGGTGGGTTTTTTCAGCACCCAAGTATCTTGTCAAGCCAAGATTTTTCTTTTCCCATGGCATTTCTGTAGTGGGGAGAAGAGAATACCACCCATCCCCTCCAAAAAAAGCCTCTTTACACATCCAGGAACTCAAGACACCTGAATCCCCCACCTCCTCTTTTCTCTACACCCACAAAAACCAAAAACTTAACTAGGTGAGAATGGACACAGCCCCCTAGTCTAAAATTCTTAACCAATATTTCTACCATAACTCCCAGAGAGGAGAGGAGGGGTAAGAAGGAAGTCCTAGCTGGAGAAGGGAGTGGAGTCGCATCAGCCCAACAAGGGGTAGTGAGTGCAGGGTGGGGGGGTGGGAGTGGAAAGGGTGATAGGGCAAAAACTGTGGTCAGAACACCTCAGACCATGCTTGAGGAGGAGAGGTTAGGGACCTGGGCAGGGTTGGGGTAAGGCCCCAGCAGCTAAGGCTGCGGGAGTGGGGCAGCTGCTGCACCAGTGACCTCTCGGAAGCTGGGATGGGAGATGGGGAAGGAAGCCAGGCCTGGGCTCCGCGATTCTTGTGGCCCAGAATCCAGAGGAGAGGGACGGGCGGAGCATGGGCTTCGAGGCGAGAGGCTAAGAAGGTTCAGCAGAAAGGGGAAGAAAGAGGGTGTCTGCAGACGCAGAGAGGAAAGGGGCAAGTGCATGGTCACTCTTTGCCCCGCTCCTCCCAGGGAGAAACTCTCCACCCCAAGACACTTTCTTCCAAATGAGGGAGGGGGTGCGGGAAGGACTAGAAACACCAGGTTTAGAGTTTACCTTCCCAAACAAACCCAGGGATTATATGAACACAATTACAAGACACTTTTTGCACAAATAAAGTCAGATTTAAGTAAGGGGAAAAACATCAGTTGTTCATGGGTAGGCTGAGCTAATATAATAAAAATGACAATCCTGCCTAAATTAATTTACTTATTTAGTGCCATACCAATTAAACTTTCAAATAATTATTTTCTAGAGCTTGATGAAATAATATCAAAATTCATTTGGGAAACAAAAGGTCCAGAATATCAACGGAACTAATAAAAAGAAATGCTTGGGAAGGTGGCCTAGTGCTACCAGATCTCAACTTGTACTATAAAGAAGCAATTATCAAAACCACTTGGTACTGGCTAAGAAACAGAAGGGTAGACAAGTGGAATAGACTTGGCACTCAAGACACAGTAGGCAAGGAATATAGCAACCTCCTGTTTGATAAACCCAAGGACCCCAGCTTCTCGGATAAGAACTCACTGTTCGACAAAAATTTCTGGGAAAACTGATTAACAGTGTGGCAGAAATTAGACATAGACCCATGCCTGATACGGTACACAAGAATAAAGTCCAAATGGGTACATGATTTAGGTATAAAGACTGATACCATGAATAAATTGGAGGAGCAATGAATAGTGTATTTATCAGATTTATGGAGAAGGGAAGAATTTTTTACTAAAGAAGCGATAGAAAGCATTATGAAGTGCAAGATGGATAATTTTGATTACATTAAACTAAAAAGTTTTTGCACAACCAAACCCAATGCAACCAAAATTCGGAGGGATGTAGTAAATTGGGAAAGAATGTTTATGGCTATGCTCATGGATAAAGGCCTCATTTCTAGAATATATAGAGAACTGACTCAAATGTATAACTATTATACAAGTCATTCCCCAACTGATAAATGGTCAAAGGATATGAACAGGCAATTTTCAGAGGAAGAAATTAAAGATATCTATAATCATATGAAAAAATGTTCTAAACCACTATTGATTAGAGAGATGCAAATCAAAACAACTCTGAGGTACCACATCACACCTATAAGATTGGCAAACATGACAGAACAAGAAAATGATAAATGCTGGAGAGGATGTGGGAGAGTTGGAACACTAATTCATTGTTGGTGGAGCTGTGAGCTCATCCAACCATTCTGGAGAGCAATTTGGAACTGTGCCCAAAGGGCTACAAAAATGTGCATACCCTTTGATCCAGCAATATCGCTACTAGGACCATATCCCCAAGAGATCTTACAAATGGGAAAGAGTCCCACATGTACAAAAATATTTATAGCAGCACTCTTTGTAGTTGTCAAAAACTGGAAGTCAAGGGGATGCCCATCAATTGGGAAATGGCTGAATAAATTATGGTATGTTAATGTAATGGAGTACTATTGCGCCATAAGGAATAATGAACAAGAAGACGTCAGGGAGGCCTGGAAGGACTTATATGATCTGATGCTGAGTGAAAGGAATAGAACCAGGAGAACTTTGTGCACAGCAACGACCACAGTGTGCGAGAGTTTTTTCTGGTAGACTTGGAACTTCGTAATAACTCAAAAACTTATTTTAAAAAATCCCGATGGTGGTTTTCTAAGGCAAAATGCCTTTCACACTCAGAGAAAGAAATATGGAAGTCATTTGCAGAAAGTAGCAGATCATGTTTGTGTATGTGTGTGTTTCAGTGTATTACATTTTGATTTGTTATATGATTTCTTCCATTTATTTTAGTTCAACTACATAGCATGACTATAGTGAAAACGTACTCAATAGGAAAGTATATGTAGAAGCTATACAGAATTGCATGCTCTTGTGGGGAGCAACGGTGGCAGTGGGGGGTAGGTGTGGGGGGGATAAAATCTTAATTTTATGGTAGTGATTGTAGAACATTTAAAAAAATAAAATTTAAAAAAATAAAATAAAATAAAAAACAACAAAAAAAAAGAAATGGGGACCAATAACAACCAGTTATTTGGATCTTCACTAGGAAAGACAGGACAGCAGTCATGCTTTAAAAAGGTAGAAACAAATGGTGAAAAATAGGGAGGGGTACATAGGCCAACTAGGCTCCAGATGTGGAATATCCCATCTGCGTAAAGAGAGGTAGATATCCTGAAGAAGAAGATAGGGAGAGGGAGAAGCAGAGTTGGGAGTACTCTGAACCCGTGGAAGAGGGATAGGGGTAAAAAGATGGGAGTTGGGAAGGAGAAGCAATTCGAAGAATCATTTTCATAGGGTTTGGGGCGATAAGAAACCAATTCCTATATGTGCCATCTTGGAGTTACTTTATTAACATATCCAAATCTTATCAAAGTTATCAGTAAAGATTCAGTGTCATAATCACAAGGTATTCAGCAAGTTTTTGAAATTCTGATGGTCTGAAGCTGTAGAAGACTCAATTTTTTCTGGAATTTGCATATCATAGAATCAGAAAACTTGACAAGCCCTACCTGGGTGATATCTTGCGATTCGGCACATATTACCAGAATGTAAATTTTAGTTCAGTAGTAATGCCGAAGATTTGACTACTGTGAAAGTGACTGATTCTGCTACAGCTCTGGCAGAACTCTCATTTCTAACCTAAGTTAATCAGTCACAAAAGAGAACCATGAACCTAAGTCTTGCTCTTACCCAGACACCTCTGGGTTGGTCCTCTGAGTAAACCCCATGCTTGGAATATCCAAGACAGCCCTAAGCCAAGCCCAAATTGATCCTGGGATTGGTGACCTGCACCAACATCCTGCTTCTTTATCTTTTGACTTTAGTCTTTAAATAGGTCTCTATCCTGATGGGCACTATTTTACTTACAGTGTCCCAGATGCTGCATCCCTGGTACTGCCCATTTTAAAGATGTATTTCTGGTTGTCTGTTTTATGTTTTTAGTTATTTTTTTACTCTAGACTTCTCTGGTTTTCTTTATACTGAATTTTGGCTCAAAACTAGATCTGATTTCTTCATCTGAAAACTACCTGTTTATATCCTTTGACGACCTTTCAATTGGAGAGTGGACCTTATTTTTATAAATCTGGCTCAGTTCTATACTCAGTATATATTTGAGAAATGAGGACTTTGTCAGAGATTTTTGCTGGAACATTTTTTTTATTAAATCATTATCTGTGGTACTTTTTTAAAGCAAAATGTGGTTTCCCTAATGATTTCTTTTACTTATGTCTATTTTTTGCTTTTGCTTTGTCTGATATCATAACTGATGCCCCTGCCTCTTTTGAAAATTTTAATTATTTAATTTATTTTTAGTTTAGAACATTTAGTTCCACAAGCTTTTGAGTTTTAAAATTTCTCCCCCTCTCCGGCCCCTCCCCAAGAGGCTGCGCAATCTGATATAGGCTCTACATACACATTCATAATAAACATATTTTCACGTTAGTCGTGTTGTAAAGAAGAATTATAACCAACAAAATGAATCACAAGAAAGAAGAAACAAAACAAAACAAAAAGGAGAGCACAAACAGTATGGTTCGATCTGCATTCAGACTGTCATTCTTTCTCTGGAGGAGGAGAGCATTTCCCATCTTTAGCCTTCTGAAGTTGTCTTAGAACCTGGCATTGCTGAGAAAAGCTGAGTCTAACAAAATTAGTCATTACAAAATGTTGCTGTAACGGTGTACAAGATTCTCCTGGTTCTGCTCCCCTCACTCAGCATCAGTTCATATAAGCCTTTCCAGGTTTTTCTGAGGTCTACCTGCTCATCATTTCTTGCAGCACAATAGCATTCCATTACATTCATGTGTCACAACTTGTTCAGCCATTCCCCAATGGATGGGCATCCCCTCGATCTCCAATTCTTTTCCACCACATGAAGAGCTGCTACAAATATTTTTTGTACATGTGTGTCCTTTTCCCATTTGTGTGATCTCTTTGGGATATGGACCTAGAAGTTGGACTTCTGTATCAAAGAGTATGCACAGTTTTATAGCCCTTTGGGCATAGTTGCACATTGCTCCCTAGAACGATAGAATCAGTTCACAGCTCCACCAACAATGCATTTGTGTTCCAATTTTCCCACATCTTCTCTAAGATTAGTCATTTTCCTGTTTTCTCAAGTTAGTCAATCTGACAGGTGTGAAGTGATACCTCAGATTTGCTTTGATTTGCATTTTTCTAATCAGTAATGATTTAGAGTATGTTTTTTTCATATCATTCTAGTTTTAATTTCTTCATCTGAACACTGTCTGTTCATCTCCTTTGACCATTTCTCAATTAGAGAACGACTTGTATTCTTATAAAATCAACTCAGTTCTATTTATATTTAAGAAATGAGACCTTTATGAGAGACAATTGCTGTAAAAGTTGTCTCCTAGCTTTCTGCTTCCCTTCTAATCTCGGTTGCATTGGGTTTGTTTCTACAAAATATTTTCAATTTAATGTAATCAAAATTATGCATTTTGCATTTTGTAATGTTCTCTATCTCTCATTTGTTCATAAACTCTTCTGTCCTCCATAAATCTGCGAGGTAAACTATTGGTTGCTCTCCCAGTTTCCTCATTGTATTAGCCTTTTTATCGAAATTGTGTACCCATTTGGACTTTGTTTTGTTACACGGTGTCAGATGTTGGCCTATGCCCATTTTCTGAGATATTATTTTACAGTTTTCCCAGCAGGTTTTGTCAAATATCAAGTTTTTATTCCAGAAGCTGTACTCTTTGGGTTCATTAAACAGTAGATTACTAAAGTCACTAACTACTGTGTTTTGTGTACCTAACCTATTCTGCTGATCCACCACTGTATTTCTTAGCCAGTATCAAATAGTTTTGATGACTTATGGTTTATAATACAATTTCAAGTCTTGTATTCCTAGGCCACCTTCTCTAGTATTTCTTTTCATTAATTCCTTTGATATTCTGGATTACATTTTGTTCTCCCAGAGAAATTTTAATATTTATTTTTAGTTCTATAAAATAATTTATTGGTGGGTTGATTGGTATGGCACTAAATAAGTACATTAGTTTAAGTAGAATTGTCATTTTTATTATATTAGCTTGGCCTGCCCATGAGCAACTGATCTTTTTTCAGTTATTGAGATCTGACTTTATTTGTGTAAAAATTGTTTTGTAATCATGTTCATATAGTTGCTGGGTTGGTTTTGGCAGGTTTACATCTAAATACTTTATAATGTCTACAGTACCTTTAAATAGAATTTCCTTTTCTATCTATTGCTGTTGGGTTTTATTAGTAATATGTAGGAATACTGATAATTTATGAGGGTTTATTTTATATCTGGCAGCTTTGCTAAAGTTGTTTGTGATTTCAAGTAGTTTTATGGTTGATTCTCTAGGATTTTCTAAGTACATTATTATACCATCTGCAAAGAGTGATAGTTTAGTTTCCTCTTTGCCTATTCAAATTCCATCAGTTTCTTTTTCTTCTCTTATTGTTCAAACTAATATTTTTAGTACCTTATTGAACAACAGGGGTGACAACAGACAAGTCTTTTTCACCCCCTAAACTACTGAAAATAGTTCTACCTTATCCCCATTATATATAATGTTTGCTAATGGCTTTAGACAAATGCTACTTATCATTTTAAGGAAGACCCAATTTATTCCTATGCTCTCTAGTGTTTTCAATAGGAATGGGTGTTGTATTTTGTGAAAATGATTGCATACATGTGTTGAGATAATCATATGTTTTCTGTTAGGTGTGTTATTGATGTAATCAATTATGCTGATAGTTTTCCTAATACTGAGCCAGCTCTGCATTCCTGGTATAAATCCCACCTGATGAAAGTGTATTATTCTCATGATAAGTTACTGTAATCTTTTTGCTAATACATATTTTAAAATTTTACAACTATATTCATGAGGAAAATTAATCTATAATTTTCTTCCTCTGATTTGACTCTTCCCAGGTTAGGTAACAATAACACATTTGTGTCATAAAAGGAATTTGGTAGGACTGCTTCTTTGCCAATATTCTGAAATGGTCTATGGAATTCTGGACTTAATTATTCTTTAAATGTTTGATAGAATTCACTGGTAAATTCATCTGGCATGGTGATTCATTGATGACTTGTTCAATTTTTTTCCTGAGATGTCATTATTTAACTATTTTACTTCCTCTTCTGCTAGTTAGGGCGATTTATAGTTTTATAAATATTCATCCATTTCACTAAGATTGTCACATTTATGGGCAAAAAATTGGGCAAAATAATTTCTAATGATTGTTTTCATTTCCTTTTCATTGATGGTGAATTCATCCTTTTCACCTTTCATACTGGCAATTTGGTTTTCTTCTTTTAATCAAATTAACCAAAGATTTCTCAATTCTATTGTTTTTTCCCCATAAAACCAGCTCTTAGTTTTATTCATTCAATAGTTTTCTTAATTTCACCTTTATTAATCTCTCCTTTGGTTTTTCAGTATTTCTAATTTGTTATTTAGTTGATGATTTTAAATTTGTTCTTTTTTTGTAGGTTTTTCAGTTGCATGCCCAATTCATTGGTCTCCTCTTTCTCTATTTTATTCAATTAACCAACCAGAGATATAAAACTTCCGCTACGAATGCCTTTCGCTGAATCCCATAAGTTTTGGCATGTTGTCTCATTATTGTCATTCTCTTGAATGAAATCATTTATTGTTTCTCTGATTTGTTGTATGACTCATTCATTCCTTAGGATTAGATTATTTAGTTTCAAACTAATTTGTAGTCTCTTTCCATGGCCCTTTATTACATACAATTTTTTTGTATCATGATCTGAAAAGGATGAATTTAATATTTCCGTCATTCTGCACTGGATTGTCAGGATTTTATGCACTAATACGTGATTAATTTTTGTGCATGTGCCATTTGGCACTGAAAAAAAAGTATCCCTTTCTATCCCTGTTCAAATTTCTCCAGAGGTTTTCTATGTCTAAAATTTCTAAAATTCTATTCACCTTCTTAACTTCTTTCTTGTTTATTTTGTGATTAGATTTATCCAGTTCAGAGAGGGGGAGAATGAGGTCCCACATCAGGATAGTTTGGCTCTCATTTTCTTTCTGTAACTCCTGTGACTTCTTGTCTAAGAATTTGGAAGCTATACCATTTGGTGCGTATATATTTAGTAATGATATTACTTCATTATCTGTGGTGCCTCTTGGCAGGATGTAGTTTCTTTCCTTGTCTCTTTTACTTAGATCTATTTTTGCTTTTATTTGTTTGAGATCAGGAATGTTACTCCTGTTGTGTTTTATTTCATCCAAACCATAATATGTTTCTACTCCAGCATTTTACCTTTACCTTTGGTGTTTTCCCATTTCAAATGTGTTTCTTGTAGCCAACATCCTATAAGATTATATTTTTTAATCCATTCTGCTATACATTTCCGTTTTACGGGAGAATTCATCCCATTCACATGCACAGTTGTAATTACTATCTGTAATATTCCCATCCCACCCTCAGTTCATACTTTTATTTTTCCCTTCTCCCCTTCTTCAAAAGAGATTGTGTTTGGTGACTTCTCTCAATCTTCCCTCCCTTCGATAAGCCCCCCACCCTTTTCTTTCCCTTTTCCCTTACTAATTCTTCTCTCCCTTCTAACCATCTCCTCTCTTTTCTTTCTCCTTTCCCCTCCCACTGCCTGTAGGGCAACAAAAACTTATTTCACTGAGTATACTATTCTCTCTTTAAACCAAATGATGAGAGTAAAGTTCAAACAATGCTAATTTCCCTCCCTTCTGTCTACCATTATTTATTTTGTGCCTTTCATATGATGTAATTACCCCTTTTCTGTCTCTACATTTCCTCTTCTCCTATTACAATCCATTTTCACTGCTGAATTAGGCTTATTGTCATCATGTCAGTTAAATTATACCCACATCAGAAGGCAGAGTAGAAGCAGAGACCTGACTGAATTCTCCCCCCAAAACCCTCAAAATTCTTATTTTTTTTACTTTTATTTTTCACTTTTTACATAGTTCATACCACATAACACAATACCAATATTTGGTCAGGTGATATTTCTTTTAAAGCATTTATAATATAGACCACAAACGGATTTTGTTTAACATTAACTAACTGAGATACAAATGATAACTATGTATGCTAACTTCATAAGTCATTGACCTAATTGTCTCCACTCTATTACTAAGAATTAAAGGGCCCTAACTTACTGCTGTTTGTCTAAAATGCTAAGCCTAATAGCTTAATTTTAGACTTGACCTAGGATGTTCCCCTACCAACAATCTATAATTTAATAGATATGGTATTAAGCTTACAAACCTTTTGACTACAGGAAATTGTCACTAAGAGTAGGGACGTTGCAGGGAAACAATATCTCCCCAACCTCATGCCAGTTCCAGGCAGGAGTAGATTGTCATCTTGCATTCAGTGAGGCTTAGAGTCTTCCAGGTGTCAGAGGAGAAATTGAGAAATTGAGCCACGAGAATCCTGTTCAGACAAGGCTGAACAGCTCGCTCTCCCACACTTCCCATGAGATCACCTTTTTCAGTTCATACCAGTATCTCAGAGGCTTACTGGCATCATGGATTGGAGGCTCAGACAACCTTTCTTGCTATCCATACCTGGAGTTGGACTCAGAAGAACAGTCACTTAATTGACCCATAGCATCTTGAAATAGCAAGTTCCAACAACCAGGTTTCATACATGACAACAATTTGACATTGGCAAAGGAACATCTTTTGAGGCAAGTCTTAAATGGCTTACATGCCTTTCCCTACCTGTTCTAGTTCCTACTTAAATAACAATCATAAAATCAAATTTACCATTAAAACCTTGATTTTTCCATCAATGCTAAACTTTACCCTAAGCTACCTGCATTTAGGAGACATAAACTAAAATTCATTTTGGGGGCAGCTCAGTAACTCAGTGGATAGAGCACAGACCCTGGAGTCAGGAGGACCCGAGTTCAAATCTGGCCTCAGAAACTCTGGGCAAGCAATTTAACCTTGATTGCCTATAAATAAATAATTTAAAATAAAATGTAAAAGGAAATAAAAAAAATAAAATTCATTTCTCCAAATTAAGATGTCTCTGATTTAATCTCAGTAATTCAGTCAATTGCTTTAATACTAATTACTTTTACATCACTTTTTAACATGTCCAATTTTTCTCTCCATCACTCCCCTCCCCCCACTTCCTAATACCTTGCATTCTGATTACTCCTTCCCTCAATGTACTCTCCTTTCTACCACACCCCACCCTTCCCTTATCCCCATCTTCTCTTTGCTTGTAGTGCAATATAAATTTCTATACCCCATTCCCTGTATTTCTTATTTCCAGACCATATGCAATAAAAATTCTCAATATTCGTTTCTAATACTTTGAATTCCAACTTCTTCAGCCTTCTGAAGTTGTCTTAGAACCTGGCATTGCTGAGAAAAGCTAAGTCTAACAAAATTAGTCATTACAAAATGTTATTGTAAAAGGCAAGGAATTCAATACAGACTAAATATGCGTCGTTTTGCAAAACACTTCCATAATAATCATGTTGTGAAATACTAATTATATTACCCTCTGTCCTACTCTATCCCCCTTTATTTTTCCCCCACAATTGACCTTGTCCCTTCTCGAAAGTGTTTATTTCTATTAACTCCCTTCTCCCATTTGCCTTCCCTCTTTCATTCGCTTCACCCCTCCTGTCACCTCCTCTCCTACTTTTCTGTGGTGTGATATAAATTTTCTTATCAAATTTAGTGAGCATGTTATTCTCTCCTTCAGCCACATGTGGAGAGAATAGCTTCATTTTTCCTCTCTCCTCTTCTCCCTTTTCTCTTCCATTGAACAATATTTTTCTAATTTCTTTTATGAGTTATAGCCTGCCCTGTTCCATTTCTCCCTTTCTCTTCCTGGTATATACCTCCTTGACCACTTAATTCATATTTTATTTTATTTTGTGTGGATATCATCTCTTCTGATTCAACACACCCTGTACTCTCTATCTATATGTGTGTGTATGTACAATCTCTGCATCCACCCAAATACTGAGAAAAGATTCAAGAGTTATAAATATTTTCTTTCCATGTAGTAATGTAAGCAGTTCAGCTTTAGGGAGTCTTTTACAATTTGTCCTTCCTGCTTACCTTTTCATGCTTCTCTTGATTCTTTTCTTGGGAAGTCAAATTTTCTATACAGATTTGTTCTTTTTCTCAGTATGAATTATTGGAAGTTCTCTATATCATGGAATGACCATTTATTCCCTTGAAGTATTATACTCAGGTATTTTATGGGCTGTGGGGTAAGAGCCAATGTATGTGCATCTTTTTACTCCACCACCTTGACTCTGCCCACTTCATTATGCGTGTTTTATGCCCTCGTACGTGGTCAATTTTTGTGTGTGTGCCAAGAACCACCAAGAAAAAGTATATGCCTTTCTATCCCCATTCTATTTTCTCCAGTGGTTTTTCATATCTAAATTTCTAAGCTTCTATTCACTTCCTTCACTTCTATCTTATCTTAGATTTATGTAGTCCAGAAAGGGGGAGAATGAGGTCCCCCAATAGTAAAACTTTGTTGTCATTTTCTTGCTGTAACTCTCAACTTCTTCTCTAAGGATTTGATGCTATACTATTTTGTGTATATGTGTTTAGTAACGATATTATTTCATTGACTGTGGCACCTCTAAACAGGATATAATTTCTTTCCTTATCTCTTTTAGTTAGCCTATTTTTGCTTTTTTATCTGAGAGCAGGATTGCTACTCCTGCTATTTTTACTTTAACTGAAGAATACTATATTCTACTCTAGCTTTTTTCCTTCACCTGCGTGTATCCCTCTGTTTCAATTGTATTCCTTGTAAAGAACATATTATGGGATTATGATTTTTAATCCACTCTACTCTCTGCTTCCATTTTATTGTAGAGTTAATCCCATTCACAAAGTTATGCTTACTGTGTCTTTCTCTCCACCCCGTTTACTCTTTGCTTTCTCCTTTCTCCCTTTCCCTCCTCACTAGAGTTCTGCTTTTGATCACTGCCTCCCTCAAACTGCCCTCTCTTCTGTTCAGGCCCCCTCCCTTTTTCCACTTTTCCTTTCCTACTTTTTCCTTCCATTCTATCACTCCCACTCTGTGCTGGGTGAGTGGGGACTTGTCCTGGCTATGAACTCCAGAGTGAATTGGGTTTAAGGTTTGATTTTCGAGGAAGAAATGTAGCCAGTAAACCCTGAGGAAAAAGGCAGCTTTCTTCCATGGAGTTTACCTTCCCCTGGACAGAACACCAGAAGAGAATTGAGGAGAGTAGTGGAGAGGAGAGGACCAGGGGACAGGAGGGGAGGAGAGGAGCTGCTACTCACTCGAAGGTTGTGTTTGAACTTCATTCTCAAACAGCATCATGACATCAAGATGATAGCATGACTTGAAGTTGTCTTTCATTTGAGTGAGGGAGGGCTGTGCAAGGTCACCAACCTCACTTTCCTCTCCTGAGCCATCTGGGTCCAGTGGCATGGCTCATCAGTACGACTGGAAATGGCTCAGGAGGCAAGGTAATAACTAAAGAACAATTGTTTCTCTTTTACCCAGGAACCCTTAGGGTCTTCCCCCACAGTTTCATTTTTTTATTAAAAGGGTCATCCCTTGAGTAACTTAAAGAAGCCTATTCGTTGAATGGGTGTACCTCACTCTAAGTAAGATTGTGATAAGATCTAAGCCTGAAAGGGTTAGAGTCTCACCTTGCCCCCTGGACCATTTCCAGTTGTCATGATGAATATCATGCCACTGGACCCAGATTTTCCCTCCTTGAGCCGAATCCAATGAGAGTGAAGTTCAAACAATGATCACTAACCTCCCTTCTTTCTCTCTACTATAATATGCCTTTGGGCTTCTTCATGTGATGTAATTTACCCTTTTATGCCTCCTCATTTTCCTTTCTATTACAATCACTTTTCAGCGCTTAATTAGATTTTATCATCCCATCATAATCAATTTAAACTCACCCCCTCTGTCCATGTATTTCCTTTCTGTATGATGTAATATAGATACAGTTCTCAGGAATTGTATCAACTTCCCATGTAGGGATGTAAACAGTTCATCCTTACTGAATAACATATTTTACCCCCTTTCCTGTTTACATTTTTATACCTCTCTTGAGTGTTGTGTATGAAGATGCAATGTTCCACTGAGGTCTGATCTTTCATGAGCAAAGTCTGGAAGTCCCCTATTTAATAGAATGTCCATTTTCTCCCTTGAGAGACAATGCTCAATTTCACTGGATAGTTGATCCTTGGTTGTATTCCAAACTCCTTTGCTTTACAGAACATCATATTCCAAACCCTCCAGTCCTGAATGTAGAATCTTCAAGGTCCTGTGTAACACTGTCTGCGGTTCCACAATATTTGAATTGTTTCTTTCTGACTGCCTTGCACCACTTTCTCTTTAATCTGATAATTCTGGAATTTGTCTATAGTATTCCTCGGCATTTTCAATTTGGTATCTCGTTCAGGAAATTAATGGTGGATTCTTTCTAACAGGATTTTACTCTCTGGTTCTATGACATCAGGGCAATTTTTCTTCATGATTTCTTGAAAGATGCTGTCCAGGCTCTTTTTTTCTTCATGGTTCTCAAGTAGATCAATAATTCTTAAATTCACTCTCCTGGATCTATTTTGTAGGTCAGTTGTTTTTCCAATGAGGCATTTTACATTTTCTTCTATTTTGCCATTCTCTCCATTTTGTTTGACTGACTCTTGATGTCTTATAGAGTCATTAGCTTCCAGATGCCCAATTCTAATTTTCAACAAATGGTTTTCTTCAACAAATTGTTAGCTTTGGTACCTCCTTTTCTATTTGGTCAATACCACCTTTTAGAAGTTTTTTCCTTCAGTGTACATTTTCTCCCTTTTAGTTAATTGTATTTTAAAGGAATTGTTGGATGTTTATTCTGCCTTTCTTATTTGGCTTTTGAAATGCTTCTTGAGTTCTTCCAAGAAGGGTTTTTGGGCTTGAGACCATTTCATTTTCCTCTGTGGGGTTACCAGTGTGGGTATATTTGCCATTCCCTCTCCTGAATTTGTGCTTTGGTCAACCCAGTCACCAAGATATTTCTCTATAGTCTTTGTTTTCCTTTGGTTCTTCTTGCTCATGTTGTTTGCCTTTAACTCGCTTTTAAATATGAGCTCCATTTCTTCCCAGGGATCACTTCCCAGACTTCTTGTGGTGGGAGCTAGGGGACTGGTTACTGGTTTTCTGTGCTGGGGCCTGAGGTACTGGCAGCTGGATGTTGTAGTGGTCTAGTAATTTGGCTGGTGCTGACCTAGAGCTGGTGGTGGTGGTTGGTGTGCACCTGGTGTTGATGTTTTCCTGCTCCTCCACACTGTGACTCAGGATCTCCTGCTTGTCTGCTGAGGTGGGGCCTGCCGCTGGTTTCTGGTATGTTTCCTGATCCGTACTGGTCCCCTTCAGCCACAGCAGGTTGGATCTTTCCCGTTAACCTTTCTAGCCTTTTGAGTTAAAAGACTGCTTTACTCTGTCTTTCTGCAGCCTCCACTACTACAGGAATTTTTCTGGGGCAATATTCTCTGAGTTTTTCAAGGTCAAAACTGGAAGGGGAGAGCTACTTCTTACTTACTCTGCCATCTTGCCTCCAGGAAGTTTAAGTAGGTGACTTTCAGTCATTCAGTCTGTGGGATGATAGCCTCAGGAGCACCTGCTGCTGCTGCCACAGGCCCTGCACAGGACTGTGCTTCTCTCTCACCCAGTTCGGACAGACCATGGACCCTCGTTCCTTGAGAGGTCTAGGAATCGCCACTGCTGCCTGTGATTCATTCCCCTGGCATCTGCTCTGGCACTCCTACAGTCATGTCTGCACTTGTGGAGCCTGCGCACTAGACTGCAGTCATCTCCCAGCCTGGTGTAATAGTTTCTTCCTCTTGACTGTCCAGGTTGTCTTGGACTAGAAATCTGTTACACTTTGTCTCTTTGTGGATTCTGCTGCTCTAGAATTTGTGAAAATTCACTTTTTAGAAGTATTTGAAGGGATTTTGGGTGAGCTCAGCTGAATCCTTGCTTTCATTACACCCCCCCCCTTTCCATTTTTTTACTACCTGGCCGCTTCACCCTGCTGCTTCCTCCCGAGGGGCCCTGAGTTATACAGACACCCCGCTCCCCTCTTGGCTGGCCAGATAGGTTGTCTCACTGACCTGTAGCGCCTGTGAGCTGAGGGACCTTCGAGGCTGCCAGAGATTCTTTCCCTGAAGCCTACTCGGATCTGCTCCTCTTGGGGCCTCACAGCCAAGGCAGGGCTGGGCTCTTCTCTGGATCTGGTGCATGATGGACCTTTGGTGACGATTTTTCAGGGCTCTCTGGAACAGAAATATCCTCCACTCCATTGCTGCATGGCTTCCACTGCTCCAGAACCCATTGGGAGTTCTTTTTATAGGTAATTTATCAGCTGTGGGTTTGGAGCTAGCATATGTGATTCTTTCTACTCTGCCATCTTGGCTCCTCCCGCCTACCTCCCTTAGTCTAACCCCCTTTATCAGCCCCACCTTTCTCTTGTCCCCTTGCCCTCTTATTTCTCTATTGTGTTGGTTACCTTTCTATGTACAACTCAATGTGTACATATATTTTATTCTTTGAATGATGTCTAATGAAAGCAAGGTGCAAGCATTGACCACCACTCCCTCCTTTCCCCCCTTCATTGTAAAAAAACTCTTCCTTTTATGCAATTATTTTCTCCATTCTACCTTTATCTTCCTTGTTCACACTATGCATTCCTCTTTCTCTCCCCTTCATTTTTATTTTGAGAGATTGTTCCGACATTAATGACTCACACCCATGTCTTCATCCATGTCTATTTCTATGTCCCTTCAATTTCCCTAATCATGATAAAGTTCCTGGGAATTATGTCTATCATCTTCCTGTATAGGAATGTAAACAGTTTAACTTTATTGAGTCCCCTATGATTACTCTTTCATATTTACTTTTTTATGTTTCCCTTGAGTCTTGTGTTTGAATGTCACATTTTCATTTCAGCTCTGGTCTTTTCATGGAAAACGCTTGAACATCTTCCATTTCTTTAAATATCCATTTCCCTGGAAGGATTGTACTCAGTTATGCTGAGTAGCTGATTCTTGGTGGTAATCTTACCTCCTTTGCCTTCTGGAGTATCATATTCAAAGAACTCCAGTCCTTTAACTTGCTGGTGCTAGCTTTCAATCATTTAACCTTCATGTCTGGCTCTTTGTAAGCCCCTTTGGAAATTTCTTGGCAAAGACACTGGAGTGTTTTGCCATTTTCTTCTCCAGCTCATTTTACATATGAAGAAGTGAGGCAACCAGGTCCAAATGACTTGTGCAGAGTCACATAGCCAGACCCTGGTCCTCTGGACTCCAGGCCCATCACTCCCTCTACTGTGCCACCAACTAGCTTCCCGTTTCTTTAAGGGGGAAGCTGTCAAATCTTCTGTGATCCCAACTGTGGCTCCAGAATGTTTGAACTGTTTTGTTCTGGCTGCTTGAAATATTTTCTCTTTGACCTGGGTAATCTGGAATTTGGCTAGAATATTCCTGGGAGTTTTCATTTGGGGATTTCCTTCAGGAGGTGATTGCTAAATTCTTTTCGTTTTTATTTTACCCTCTAGATCAAAGATACTGGGATAGTTTTCTTTGATAATTTCTTTTTTATATTTTCTTCTATCTTTTCATTCTTTACATTTTGTTTGACTGATGTTTGCTGTCTCATAGAGTCATTAGTTTCTACTTGCCCAATTCTAAACTTTATCAAATTGTTTTCATCAGTTAACTTTTGCATCTCCTTTCCCTTCTGTCCAATTGTGGGTTATTATCTCCAGTTAATTTTTGTACTTTCTTTTCCATTTGTTCAGTTTTCCTTTTCTTTTTTTTTCTAACATAAATTTATTTATTTAACATTTTACATTCATTTCCACAAAATTTTGGGTTCCAAATTTTCTCCCCATTGCTCCCCTCCCCCCACCCCAATAACCCGAGCATTCTAATTTCTCCTATCTTCTCTTCTCTTCTATCCTCCCTGCCTTCTCTTGTCCCCATCCTCTTTTGTCTTGTAGGGCCAGATGACTTTCTATTCCCCATTAACTATATTTCTTATTTCCTAGTAGCAACAACAATACTCAACAATTGTTCCTAAAACTTTGAGTTCCAAATTCTCCCCATGCCTCTCTCCCCACCCATTCCCTTTGGGAAGGCAGGGAATTCAATATAGGCCATATCTGTGTAGTTTTGCAAATGACTTCGATAATAGTCGTGTTGTGTAACACTAACTATATTTTCCTCCATTCTATCCTTCCCCCCATTGCTTCTGTTCTCTCTTTTGATCCTGTCCCTCCACAAGAATGTTGACTTCAAATTACTCCCTCCTCCCATAGCCCTCCCTTCCATCATCCCCCCCACCCTGCCTATCTCCTTCTCCCCCCACTTTCCTGTATTGTAAGATAGGTTTTCATACCAAAATAAGTCTGCATTTTATTCCTTCCTTTAGTCGAATGTGATGAGGATAAACTTCATGTTTTTCTCTCAGGTCTCCTCTTTTCCCTCCACTAAAAAGTCTCCTGCTTCCATCTTGAATGAGAGATAGTTTACCCCATTCCGTTTCACCCTCTCTCCTCCCACTACATTTCTCTCTCACGGTTTAGCTTAATTTCTTTTAATATATGATCCCATCCTACTCAATTCACTCTGTGCTCTCTGTCTCTGTGTGTGCATGCATGTGTGTATGTGTGTTTGTGTGTGCACGTGTGTACATGTGTGTGGGGGGGGAGGGTAGTCCCACCAAATACCCAAATACTGAAAAGTTTTAAGAGTTACAACTATTGTCTTACCATGTAGGAATGCAAATAGTTCACCTTTGGTGAGTCCCTTATAACTTCTCTTTGCTGTTTTCTTTTTCATGCTTCTTCTCATTCTTGTTTCAAGGTCAAATTTTCTTTTCAGCTCTGGTCTTTTCATCAAAAATGCTTCAAAGTCCTCGATTTCATTGAAAAACCATATTTTTCCCTGAAGTATTATACTCAGGTTGCCTGGGTAGGTGATTCTTGGCTTTAGTCCTACTTCCTTTGACTTCTGGAATATCCTATTCCACGCCCTTTGATCCCTTAATGTAGAAGCTGATAGATCTTGTGTTATCCTGATTGTATTTCCACAATAGTGGAATTGTTTCTTTCTAGCTCCTTGCAGTATTTTCTCCTTGACCTGAGAATTCTGGAATTTGGCCACAATGATCCTAGGAGTTTCTCTTTTTGGATCTCAGGCAGTGATCGATGGATTCCTTCAATACTTATTTTGCCCTCTGTTTCTAGAATCTCAGGGAAGTTTTCCTTGATCACTTCATGAAAGATGATGTCTAGGCTCTTTTTTTGATCATAGCTTTCAGGTAGTCCCATAATTTTTAAATTGTCTCTCCTGGATCTATTTTCCAGGTCAGTTGTTTTTCCAATGAGATATTTCACATTCTCTTCCATTTTTTCATTCTTTTGGTTTTGTTTGGTGATTTCTTGGTTTCTCATAAAGTCATTAGCCTCCATCTGTTCCATTCTAATTTTGAGAGAGAGATTATCTTCAGTGAGCTTTTGAACCTCTTTTTCCATTTGGCTAATTCTGCTTTTGAAAGCATTCTTCTCCTCATTGGCTTTTTGAACCTCTTTTGCCAATTGAGTGAGCCTATTTTTCAAGGTGTTTTTTTGTTCATCATTTTTGGGGGTCTCCTTTAGGAAGGTATTGACCCGTTTTTCATGCTTTTCTTGCATCTCTCTCATTTCTCTTCCCAGTTTTTCCTCCACCTGTCTAACTTGATTTTCAAAATCCTTTTTGAGCTCTTCCATGGCCTGAGCCCATTGGATAACTATTTGGGATTTTCGGGATACAGAGGCCTTGGCTTCTATATCTTTCCCTGATGGTAAGCACTTTTCTTCCTCACCTGAAAGGAAAGGAGGAAACATCTGTTCACCAAGAAAGTGACCTTCTATGGTCTTATTTTTTTTCCATTTTCTGGCTATTTTCCCTGCCAGTTACTTGACTTCTGAGATTCCTCTCCACCCCTGCCTGACCTCTAGATCCACCCAGGTAGTGCTTGGGGCCTGAGATTCAAATGCTGCTTCCCCAGCCTCAGGGCTTTCAGTGGCAGGTGCAGTTGCTGTTCAATGTGAGCTTAAGTTCTGGTGCTCACGTCAGGGCAGGGCTGCTTCCCAGTCTCAGTTTCTTTATGCGGAGACCTTCAGTAATGGATCTGAGGCCCTGTCTGCTCCAGGAGCCCCTGGTTGCCCCTGCCTCTGCCGCTGCCTCCAGAGGGGGCCTGAGTTATGGAGACACCCCACTCCCCTCTTGACCAGCCCAGAAGTCTCTCTCACTGACCTGTAGCGCCTGTGGGTGGAGGGACCTTTGTGGCCGCCAGAGGTTCTGTCCCCGAAGCCTGCTCGGATCTGCTCCTCTCGGGGCTGTGCAGCCAGGACAGGTCTGGGCTCTGCTTTCCGGTGTGCAACGAACATTTGGTGCCCGTTTTTCAGGGGTCTCTGCAACGGAAATCTCCTCCACCACGTTGCTGTGCAGCTTCCACTACTCCAGAATTTGTGGGGAGTTCTTTTTTCAGGAAATTTATGGGTTGTGGTTTCATAGCTAGCATATGTGAGTCTTTCTGTTCTGCTGTCTTGGCTCCTCCCCTTCAATTTTCCTTTTCAAAGAGAGGTTCTCCTCAGTGATTTCTTTTTATACTTTTAAAATCATTATCCAGTTTTTCTTCTATTTTCTTCTTCCACTGTTCCAGGAGAGCTGTTTGTGCATGCAAGCAGTTCATAGTTCCTTCTTAATTTTTCAGGGGGAAGTACAATCTCATTGCTGACCTCTTTGGTATTTGTGTTTTGCTCCTTGTCCCCATAGACATATTCTATGATTTTTTCACCCTTCTTTTGCATTTTCCTCTACATGGTGTTGAGTGTGTGTTGTGGCTTCTAGTTCGTTCAGTTAGAAGCTGCAGAACTTGATGTTGAGCTGACTTGTGTGAAAAAACTAAGAGCAAGTTTTTGTTTTGTGTTTTCCAATCAGCCCTGTGGTTAGCTTGTTAAACATTGGGAAGAGGTGGTCTGGTTAAGGGAGATCGCCTCAGCTGAACTGAGGCAAAGGCAAGGTCAGGGAATGGTGACCACAGCTGCCCTATTGTCTTCCCGTTTCCCCTGGAGTGCTGAGGCATGCCTAGATCCTAATGGGATTTTTCAGCCCTCCTGGGGCTCCTCTCCTGACCCTGAGCGTTGCCTGGGTTCTAGTACAAGTTTCCTAAGCCCTGGGGCCCCTTTCCTTCTGGTTTCCCTTTGCCACAGTAGGAGGAATCCCCCTTAACTATTTTCCTAGCCTCAGGTGTTATGAGACTATTTGCCCCCTCTGCTGTATCTGCTGATCCAGGATTTTTCTGGGGAAATATTCTATGGTTCTTTTAAGGTCATCAAGTGGGGAGGAGAGAGAATTTACTGATCACTTCACCATCCTGGCTCCCGGAAGTTCAAGTAGTGGACTTACAGATGTTTAATCCTCTGGCTGAAAGACTGAGGAGTTACTGCGGCTGATATCTGGCACTCAGTGGATGTCACTTGGTTGACTTTGCTTGTCTCTCGCCCTGAGCTGATGGTCGGCCAGTTCAGCCTGCTGCTGTCTCAGGTTTCCTGGGGTCCTCCCACTCCACTGCACTGTGGTCTTACCCCCTCGGAACAGATCCTTCCCATGGACCAGTCTGTCCTGGACTTTGAATCTGCCACAGTCTGTCTCTTATTGGATTCTGCACCTCCAAAATTTGGTCAGATTCTCTTTTTAGAGGTGTCTGAAGAAGTTTGTCCAAGATCTTAGGTGAGTTCTTGCTCTCACTCCACCACCTTGGCTCCACCCACTTCGACAATTTCTTTAAAAAGATGTCTAGTTTCTTTCCTTCACCATGGCTTTCAGGTAGCCCACTAATTCTTAAATTACCTCTTTTTGATCTCTCTACCAGATCAGTTGTCTTTCTGATGAGATATTTCATATTTTCTTCAATTCTTTCATTCTTTTGATTTTGTTTTATTTTTTCTCCTGGTCTTTTTTGAGAATTTAAAAGCCGGAATAACAATTGTTTCTTCATGACTCATGAAGTTATTAGCTTCCACTTACCCAATTTTGATATTTAGGGAATGATTTTCTTCGGTGATATTGTATACCTCTGTTTTTCATTCGACCCATTGTTTTTCAGGCATTATTTTCTTCAATATTTTTTGTGTCTCTTTTGATGAAAATGTTTATTCTGTTTCCACAATTTTCTGGCATCCATTTCATTTCTTTTCCCAGTTTTTTTCTCTACCACTCCTATTTTTTTAACTCGTTCATTGATTTCCAATTAACAGTTTTCCAGGATTTTTGCAACTATTTTCCTTTTGTTTTCTTCTTCTGAGTTTATGTCTTTGTCTTTCCTGCCACCTTAGTCGCTTTTTATGGTCAAATTATTTTATTGCTGCATGCTCATTTTCCCAGCTTATTTCTTCACTTTGAACATTATGTTAAAGTTGAATTCCATTCACTTGACTGAGGAAGCAAGGTGCCATGCTTCAGGCATTCTTTGTGCTGCTGTTTTCAGACCTAGCTCTGGGGGTCTGTAAGTTTTGGTTTCTATAAAGATTCTCCGGGATGAGAGCTGCAGTAGCTGCTACTGCAGCCTCTGTTGCCACAGCGCATGTATAGGCTTCCTTTTGAAGAGACCTCCATCCTAGCATTACAGACTTCTCCTGCCTTCCTCTCAAGTTTTCTTAGGCTGGAAAAATATCTCACCCAGTATTCTTCTTGGTTTTGTCACTCGAAAATTTGATTTGAGGCATAATTGTAATGTAGTTTGGAGGGAAATGTTGTGAGAGTTAGCTGTGTGGCTGCCCCTAATCCACTATTTGAGCTCTGATTCTCAGGTATTATTTCCTTTGATCCTTTCAACAAACCTTGAGGTAAATGCAATTATGATCCCCATGAGACAGAAACCTTGGAAACTACTTTATGCTGCTAGGGGCCCATGCAAGCACAGACTGTAGCAGGAACACACTCAGGCTCTCTGTGCCCTACTTTGTGTGGAATTCTGACGTCTCCTCATCTTTGGATGGAGGCAGGGCAATTTCTTGACCATTATTCAGGGATGCTGCACCTATGGGAAAGCAAGACACACACACACACACACACACACACACACACACACACGGATTAAAGTTGAACAACCTAAAATAAAAGAGATTGAGGCATAGCTCTGAGCCAGTGGTGATTTATTAAAGAGCCCATGGCTCCCTCTAATGAAGTAGACCTCAGATCTTCCTCATGATCTGAGATACCCCCTTGTTCCAGGACCTTGTTTACAAACAAGCAAAAGAAGTATGGTCAAATACAGAACCTCAAGGATAGACCTTTCTCTTAAGGAGCAAAAGCTGGGAGTAGTCGTGGTGGCATCATACATTGGTAGAAGCATGGGACTTCTCCACTAAGTGATCAGAATATGGTGACCTGCTCATGTTGGACAAGAAGGAGAGGGGGGGAGAGAGAGAGAGAGAGAGAGAGAGAGAGAGAGAGAGAGAGAGAGAGAGAGATGTCTGGAGGTATATAAATAAACTGGTGAACTTTCCAAAGCATCAAAACAATTCAACCATACTGTCTTTGGACATGGAGTTTGAGCAAAATGAGATGGAGGTATCTTTGTCAAGATTCTCATGGTTTCATGAGTAAGCCTCATAACTTGGTAAACAAATAGTGAAAATTACATTGAAGTTTGAGGCCCACTATAAGAACCTATCCATCCCTATATGATTTATGTAGAATATCAAGGACAATTATCCATATTGGAGTAGAGTAGTGGTTCATATGAATTATTTCTCACGTATGGGGGATGTTATCTCTTGTACCCTGGGTGAATGGTGAATTCCTCCCTTAAAGAAGGTGCTTTGGGTCAGCCCTCATCTATGGTGGCTGTCCAGACTCACATCACTGTGTAGAGATGCCCACTCAGTTCTGTAAGGCTAGATGTGTGGCAACTGATTCTGTCTCCATTCCACCCTTTACCGTCATTGATTCCTCAGCAGGGCCAGCCAGATTGGTTGAAGGTAGGTGGTTGAAGCTTTTGGGATAGGACTCTTCTTCTGCTTTCTTGTATTCCAGGAAATGGATGACCAGGTCATTTTCAAATAGACTTAAGGTTGGCAGTCAAGAAATTAACAAGAAACTGGTTTTTGCCCTACATTAGTTATCTCCTACTCCTTTCTATTTTTCTTTTCACGTATAATTTCTTTATTTTTCAGTTTTCAACATTCACTTTCACAAGAATTTTAATTAAAAATTTTCTTCCCGTCTCTCTCCATCCCTCACCCCAGGACTGAATGCACCCCATCCACTCCTTCCTCTAGTCTATCCTCCCTTCTGTTACTTCCCTCCTTGTTCCATCCCCCTACCCTCTATTTTTTCCATAGGCAAAACAGATTTCTATACCCCATTGTCTGTACATCTTATTTCCCAGTTGCATGCAAAAACAATTTTTAATATTCATTATTAAAGCTTTGAGTTCCATATTCTCTCCCTTTCTCACTCACCACACACCCTCATTGAGAAAGGAAGAAATTCAATATAGGTCATACATGTGTAGCCATGAAAAACACTTCCATAACAGTTATGCTTCAAAAAACTAACAACATTTCCCTCTGTCCTGTCTTGTCTTCCATTTATGCCATTCTTTCTCTCGATCTGCCCTCCCACAATAGTGTTTCCTTCTGATTACCCCTTTTGCCAATTTGCTGTCTGTTCTATTATCTTTCTTTTCCTATCCCCTCCCCTGCCTTCCTGCATTGTAAAGTAGATTCCCATACCCAATTCATTCTATGCTATTCCCTCCTCAAGCCAAATCCCATCAAAGTAAGGCTCACTTATGCCCTTTAATCTTCCCCCTTTTCCCCTCTATTGTGAAAGCTATTTCTTGCCACTTTTATGTGAGATGATTTGCTTTGTTCTGCCTCTCCCTCTCCCTTTCTCTTAGACTCCACTCAAAAGTAAATTTCTTTTTAGGTATTCTACCTTCATATTTCCTCACTCTCTTCTCTCTGTCTCTGTATATATGTTTGCATACATAGATGTGTATATATAATGTGCATATATATACATATATACAGACACACATGTGTACATATACATAACTACACAAGCATAATATACACATACACACAAATCCATACATGCCTACATATGAGGGTTCATAAATATATATTGCCTCTAACTACCCTAATAATGAAAAAGGTCTCATAAGTTACAAATATCATCTTTCCACGTAGGAATGTAAACAGTTCAACTTTAATAAATCCCTTATGGTTTCTCTTTCTTGTTTACCTTTTCATGTTTCTCTTGTTTCTTGTATTTGAAAATCACATTTTCTATACAGTTCTATATAACACTATATATTGACTCAGATACAGTGATATAATTTTTTCTAGTATAAAGGATGACCACCAGGCCAGGGTTGAATTGCCTCTGTCATAGAACTGGAGTTCTAATGATTGCCTGCATATTTAAAATATCAACAACAATAGATGAAAGAAAGGAGGGAGATGAGGGTGGATAAATGGATAAAAAAAACACATGCATGAAATGTTTACTGTGGGAAAAGCACTGTGCTAAGCATGGAGGATAGAAACAGAAAAAAAAACAGAGTTCCAGTTCTCTAAAAGTTCACATTCTAATAGCTAAGAAAAATAGGAGCGTGCAAGTCATGCGGAAACAAATGAACAGCAAAGCAGATGTTGATGCATCTTTTTGGGTCAGTGATTGAGTCAACAAGCAACAGTGCCAGGCAATGTGCTGAGTTCTACCAAGAAAAGCATAATGAACGAGTGTCTTCTCTCACAAATATCAGTCTAATGGAGGACAAAACATACCAACAGCTTTGTACAAACAATATATTTAAGGAAAAATGTAGGAAGACTCTGAGAGAAGGGAATAAAATGAAGGATGCCTGGAAAAGACTCCATGGTGCAGGTGAGAATTTGTGGTTGTGGTTGCATGTTCTTTCCTTCATTATCAAAGAGGACCATGACATCCTTCATTCTTGAAGCGGACCAAGACATCATTCTCCCCTCTCCTTTCCTCTCTTCTTCTTTCCTTTCTTCTCCTCTACTTTTCTCTTCTCTCCTCTCATCTGGTCACATCTCGTCTCATCCCGTCTCGTCTCATCCCGTCTCGTCTCATCTCGTCTCGTGTCGTCTCGTCTCCTCTCCTCTCCTCTCCTCTCCTCTCCTCTCTTCTCTCCTCATCAGGCATCATTCCCTTACTGGAGGATGTTCTTTCCAAAGGAAGGCAAATTTGGATGACTGGAACCTACCTATTTCTGTTCGGTTTTACTGGTTATATTTTTTTCTTAAAAACCCTTACCATGTCTTAAACTCAATTCATTTAGCCCTCCTTGATTGGACAATAGGTTGTTTCTTCTGATGACTTGCAGAACTTCTTATTTCTGAATTAAAAAAAATTTAAGCATTATACGATTGTCTTCTAGAAGCACTCTGTGAATTCTTTTAACTGGAATTCTCATGTTCTTGTTCAGAATTTCTGAACATTTGTATTATTTCTTTCATTGTGGTGTTAAGATTTTCTGTCCTGTTGTATTCTTCTGGGAAACCTATGATCCTCATGTTGTCTCTGCACATTCTGCCTTGAAATCCATATTTTGCTTGCATAATCATCATATTTTTATTTAGTGCTATTTTTGATTCCTCTTTTCCTAGGTTGCCCACTTTTGTATATTTGCATTCTTCATTTATTGTTATCTCATTTGTTTCTTTGGTAAGGCTTGTTATTCATTGCACTTTCAGCTTTCTCTATTCCATTCATTGAGATGGCTTGGGAGGAGAAGTGAGGCTGGTGACCCAGCACAGCCCTCCCTCATTCAAAACAAAGTCACATGCAAGTCATGTTATCATTTCTCTCATGGCATGGTCTTCTTTAGCAACGAAGGATGAACACAATCCTGTGAGTAGACACAGCTGCCTGAATGGGGACCCAGTTATTTGGGTAACTTAGTTCCTCCTCTCCTGTCTGGCTCTCCCTTCCCTTCCTTCTCCTTTACAAAGGAAAGTAAATTTGAGTTACCAAAAATCCCTAGTTGGCTTGGATTTTACTGGCTGGTTTCTTTTCCTTCCCTTCCCTTCCTTTCCCTCCTTTGTTTCCCTGTCCTGTATTTTCCTTTCTCAAAACTTTAAACCTACTGCTCTCTGAAGCTGCAACGCCAGTGAGCTCCTGCCTAAGGGCTCTTCTGGACCCTCCCGGCTTTAGAATGAACATCAATAGTAACCGTTGCTGTTTCTCTCCAAGCCTGACGTCTTTCTTTTTCTTGACCTCATTAAAGGGAACTTTTCCTGACTAATTCTTAAACATACCTGTTCAATGAACAGGCATTACCTCACCCTAAGTGAGTACCTGTAAAGATCTTGGCCTAAAGGGCCCAAGGTCTCCCAGTGCATCCTGGGTCATCTCCAGTCTTTCTGATGAATATCTGGTCACTGGATTCAGATGACTCTGGAGCAGAAGTGAAACTGGTGACTTTGCATGACCCTTCCTCACTCAAAACAAAGTCACCTGCAAGTCATGTCATCATTTCTCAGATGGCATAGTTTTCTTCAGCAAAAAAGGATGAACACGGCAACAATTCCCTTAATTATTTTTGCTGTGCCAGACATAAATTCTGTTCCCATAATTCTCATTTCTCATTTGAACCACTGAGGAATGGAATGTTGTGGTTCCATGTTTTCAAATTCCACAGGGTTGTCTGTCTATCAAGTGCTGAATCATTTTCCTTTTTTTCTTCAGTATTTCTTCACAAACTGTTGTCTGAACTTGTTTAATAGATATGAAGGACATATTTCCTTCTGTTACTATCACTTTCCCTTTTGATTTATCTGTTTATGTTGAAATTCTTTGAGTTTTCTTCTTTCCCAAATCTATGGAAATTCCATTATTTTTTAACTGTCATTTTCTTATGCCTCACTTCCTGACTCTCTACCTTCTGATTGTAGTTCCTCAGTAGACGGATCTCAAGGCTTCTCAGCTTCCTTCCATGCTAAGCAATTCATAGTTCACTAAACTATGTCTCTGCCTCTAAGTGACTTTGAGTATTCAGAACTGGTCCCAACTAGTTGCTGTGGTGAAGTGTTGGGATACTTAGTGGAGTGTTGAAAGGCCCTCATATGTGCATTTCTTATCCTCATGACCTGTCTCAGTCTCGGCTTCTCAGGTCTCTGGCCTGACACAGGCAGTTCAGAACTTACTTTCCTCATCATCTGTGGTACAGAACTTTTCAGAGCAGTTTCTTCTAGGTTGCTACCACTGATTGACTTCCTTGCTCCTGAAGGGCTCTAACCAAGCTGTCTATGAAGGACTAAAATAACTTTCCCATCATGGAGCTAGGCAATCCATGACACTATAAAGAGGGAAGGGAAACCAGGTTTGGGGGAGGGGTGGATTTTGAAGTAAATTGATGTGATGCACTTATTTCTACTCATACAGCCCCACTGCCAGTTGCATGGGATATACAGAAAGGGGCCTTGATTTATAATTTAATGTGGTTGTGGTCTTTGCTCATAATGGGGTTTTATGTGTGTATAAATCTATAATTTTCTCAAAGTATGTGCAGTCATGTAAATATCTCAGTGCTTTGAAGAAATTGTATTTAATAAATGTACTTCAGAAATTAAGAAAATTCTTTGTTCCCCCAAGTGGTAGAAGTGGGAGAATAATAAAACTAAGGCTTGAAAGGTGAAAAGAACCCGAAAATATATTTCCTGAATTGTATTGTTTGAAAACTCCAAATGTTAATAGTTTTAATCTAATTTTAAATCATCCTTTATAAATTCATCTTTCTTAGGGAAATTTATGTAGCCAGGCTTTGCCCATGTCCAGATCACTTAGCACATAGGCTTCCTCATGGGAGAACCTAAGGGCCAGTTTCTGGGAGAAAATATTCCATGTTCCCCTACCAAATGCATGGGAGTAGTCTCTTTCCATTGGCCCTGTTGCCAGAACAGGTTGAATCCAGATAAGGACAATCTTACTTTTTCCCCCTGTATCCAGAAAAGAATGAAGGTCCTGTTCATCCAGAGTATGGATGCCTTGGGTGGGGGCAAAGGCTACCTCCCCCCTTCTTTGTTACCCTGTTTCCCTGACAAATGGACTTAGTATTTTGTTCTTTTCTGTCTTATTTTTACTTTCAGGTTCTACGTGCAAGTGATGGAATCCTTATACTATCCATGAAGACGTTGGGAGCAAGACTTGAGATCAGATTTTGTACTTTACGAGTCAGGGGGCTTGGACAAGGGAAGAGGGGGAGGAAAGAAATGTAGCAAAACCTGTCTTGATTTGTTCTGGACTTTTACTTTCTGTTTTCTGTTTTTATTTTTCTAGAAGTGAACATGGGAGAGAGACAGCAATTTACAGCTTACTCTGCCATCTTGACTTTTGAAGTCCCAAGCTTTGAATTCCCTTAATCAGTCAATGAATAAACATTTAAATTTCTTCTGCATGCTAAGGAAGCATCATGGAAGAATGAAGTGCTCGACTGCTACTAGACATTCAGTGAAGAGCTTCCCCCATTATTTATGGTTTTGGAGCCATTCCTCAGGGTACAAAGAGAAGTAACTTCCTAGAGTCACAGTGTCTACAAGCCATATTTGAACCTAGATCATTTTGCTTCTACCCCCATGAACTGTATTTGTAACCCTATGAAGGCAGATCTGTGAAATTTTCAGGGCAGTTAGGTGATGCAGTAAGTAGAGTGTTGGACCTGGAGTCAGGAATACATCTTTCTTTTTTCTTTTCTTTTTCATTTTTAACGGTTCTATTTTATTCAGCAACACAAATCACCATAATATACTAAGACTACAACCTTCTTGGGATGTTTAGTGATCCCATTTGTAGGTGCCCAAAAGGCATGTGAAATTCCTCTCTTCCTGTATTCTTTATATCACTGATCATAATTTCTGGTGCCACATTACTGCAATTTTTTAGATACAGTCATGTAGCACATTGTAACAAAGACATAATTCAATCTTTAAGTGTTTTAGAAACCAGACAAGGCTACAAAAAATGATCTACCCATGCCATATCCCCAAACATATGCTCCTAATTATAATATACTAAGTTCTGTATAAAACTCATGAGTGAGCTTAAAGACGTAAAATATAATGGATGGTTGAGGACATTATAACATAAGAACTCCATTTCAGTCGTTTTTTGTTATTGTTGTTGTTGTTTTTCTGGTTTTTTTTTTTTCAGAATGGCAGTCTCAGAGCTAGTATTTTTTTAATTAATTAATTAATTTTCAGTTTTAAATATTCCCTTTCACTAGGTTTTGAGTTTCAAATTTTCTCCCCATCTCTCTCCTGTCCCCTCCGCAAGACAGTGTGCATTATGATTGCCCCTTCCCCCAATCTGCTCTCCCTTCTCTCACCCACCTCCTTTCTCTTATCCCATTCCCCTCTATTTTCTTATAGGACAAGATAGATTTCTATACTCTATTACCTGTATGTCTTATTTCCCAGTTGCATGTAAAAACAATTTTTAACATTCGTTTTTGAAACTTTGATTTACTACTTCTCTTCTTTCCTTCCTGCCCACCCATCCCCACTGAAAAGGCAAGCTATTCAATATAGGCTATACATACGCAGTTCTGCAAAACACTTCCATAACAGTTGTGTTGAGGAAGACCAACCAAATTTCCTTCAGTCCCATCCTGCCTTTCATTTATTCCATTCTCTCCCTTCATCTGCCCTGCCAAAATAGTGTTTACTTCCTTTTCCCCAATTTGTGTCCCTTCTATTATGCTTCCTCTCATATCCCCTTCTCCCCTGCCTTCCTGCAGGGTAAAGTAGACTTCCATATTCAATTGAGTGTGTGTTATTCCCTGTGAACGTCAAATGCCATGAGAATAGGGGTCACTTGTTTCTTTTTATATCCCCTCTCTTACCCTCCATTGTGAAAGTTCTTTCTTGCCTCTTTTATGTGAGATGATTTACTACGTTCTACCTCTCCCTTTCTCTTGCACTCCTTTCAACAGTAAATTTTGTATTTAGGTATTCTCCCCTCATATAGAGCTCACCCTCTGTCCTGTGTCTATGTATATATGTAGGTATACATATTTATGTGTGTATATATATATATATTATATATACATATACCCAAATATATGTACATATAAATACCTACACATGTATGATATACACATGCTTACGTACATACCCATACACACCTACCTATTATAGGTTCAACACACTAATATATATTCCCTCTAATTAACTTAATACTGGAAAATGTGTCATGAATTACAAATATCATCTTGCCTTGTAGGAATGTAAACAGTTCATGATTCATTAGTCTCTTATGGCTTCTCTTTTCGGTTTACCTTTCCATATTACTCTTGATTCTTGTATTTGAAAATCAAATTTTCTGTTCAACTCTAGTCTTTTCAAGAAGAATGTTTGGAAGTCCTTTATGGATTTGCCTTAGTCCATTCCCTAGTTTCTGCATGGCTTTTCTGCACCTTAGCAGGAAAATTTGAATATCATTTGTCAGGAGAAATTTATTTTAAGATAAAAGTAGCAGCCAATTTCTGCATGATTTTGGTGACTAATACACGAGAAACCATATAATCCTAAGGAAATGTCATCTCTTTCCTTCTGGTAAGAAATAAATTGAGCAGGGGGCGGAGCCAAGATGGCGGAGTAGAAGGACGCATGTTTACAAGCTCCGAAACCAAAGCCCATAGAATTAATGTAAAAAGAGACCCCCATAACTTCTGGACCCACTGAAAGGGGTACAGAAACGGAGTGGAAGAGATTTCCGTGCCAGAGAGCCCTGGAGACCCGTCCCCAGGGTCCGTCGTGCCCTGGAAAGTGGACCCTACCCCAGCGCTGCCCTGGCCGTGGCCCCAGAGAAGCTGACCAGAGCAGGCTTCAGGGACGGAAGCTCCGGCAGCTGGGAAAGTCCCTCCGCCCACAGAAGCTACAGGTCAGTGAGAGAGAAGGCTAGGCTGGACCAGAGGGGGAGCGGAGTGTCTCCGTGACTCGGGCCCCCTCGGGAGGAAGCGGCAGCGGCAGAGAAAGGGGCAGGAAGCAGCGGAGGCAGAGGCGTGGGCAGCAGCGGAGGCAGCAGTGGTGGCGGCCACGGGACTCCCCCAGCAGCAGGCAGGATCTTCATTACTGAAAGTCTCTGCATAAACAACCTAAGGTAGCTGAGCCTGGGAGACAGTCCTGCCCCACCCTGCTCCACTACTGAAGGCCTCTGCATAAAGCCTCTGAGGGAACTGAGCTTGGAGGTGCCCCCCCCACCCGCTCCATTCCTGAAAGTCTCTGCATAAAGCTCCTGAGGAAGCCGAGCCTGGGAGGCGGCCCTGCCCCCACCCCAGCACCAGAACTAAAGCTCATTGATTAGCAGCTGGAGGGGCAGCACGGAAAGCCCATTTGAATCTCAGAGACCAAGCACTAGCTGGGCGGATCTAGGCAGGGGTGGACAGGAATCTCAGAAGTCAAGTAACTAGCTGGGAAAATGCCTAGAAAAGGGAAGAAAAATAAGACTATAGAGAGTTTTTTCCAACAAATGCAAATGATTCCGACATTCGGATCTGATGACGAGGACGCATTCTTGCCATCAGGGAAAGATGTGGAGGGTGTGGCCTCGGTACCCCAGACATCCCGGGGGGATGTCCGGTGGGCTCAGGCCTTGGAAGAGCTCAAAAAGGATTTTGAAAAGCAAGTTAGACAGGTGGAGGAAAAGCTGGGAAGAGAAATGAGAGAGATGCAAGAAAAGTATGAAAAACAGGTCAATACCTTGGTTAAGGAGACCCCCAAAAATGCTGAAGAAAATAACACCTTGAAGACTAGGCTCACTCAATTGGCAAAAGAGGTTCAAAAAGCCAATGAGGAGAAAAATGCTTTCAAAAGCAGAATTAGGCAAATAGAAAAAGAGGTTCAAAAGCTCACTGAATTTAATAGTTCTCTCAAAATTAGAATGGAACAGATGGAGTCTAATGACTTTACGAGAAACCAAGAAATCACCAAACAAAACCAAAAGAATGAAAAAAATGGAAGAGAATGTGAAATATCTCATGGGAAAAACAACTGACCTGGAAAATAGATCCAGGACAGACAATTTAAAAATTATGGGACTTCCTGAAAGCCATGATCAAAAAAAGAGCCTAGACATCATCTTCCATGAAATTATCAAGGAAAACTGTCCTGATATTCTAGAACCAGAGGGCAAAATAAGTATTGAAAGAATCCATCGATCACCACCTGAAAGAGATCCAAAAAGAGCAACTCCTAGGAACATTGTGGCCAAATTCCAGAACTCCCAGCTCAAGGAGAAAATATTAGAAGCAGCTAGAAAGAAACAATTCCAGTATTGTGGAAATACAATCAGGATAACTCAAGATCTAGCAGCTTCTACATTAAGGGATCAAAGGGCATGGAATAGGATATTCCAGAAGTCAAAGGAACTAGGACTCAAACCAAGAATCACCTACCCAGCTAAACTGAGTATAATACTTCAGGGGAAAATATGGTCTTTCAATGAAACAGAGGACTTTCAATCATTCTTGATGAAAAGACCAGAGCTGAAAAGAAAATTTGACTTTCAGACACAACAATGAGAAGAAGTATGAAAAAGTAAACAGCAAAGAGAAGTCTTAAGGGACTTACCATAAGTGAACTGTTTACATTCCTACATGGAAAGACAATATTTGTAACTCTTAAAACCTTTCAGTATCTGGGTAGTTGGTGGGACCACACACACACATGTACACGCATGCACGAACACACACATACACACATGCACACATACAGAGACAGGGAGCACAGAGTGAATCGAATAGGATGAGACCATATCTTAAAAGAAATTAAGGTAAATGGTGAGAGAGAAATGTAGAGGGAGGAAAGAGGGTGAAATGGAATGGGGTAATTATATGTCATTTAAGAGACAAGTAGGAGACTTTTTAGTGGAGGGAAAAAGAGGAGACCTGAGGAAAAAAAAAAACAAGAAGTTTACCCTCATCACATTTGACTAAAGGAAGGAATAAAATGCACACTCATTTTGGTATGAAAACCTATCTTACAGTATAGGAAAGTGGGGGAGAAGGAGATATTGGGGGGGGATGATGGAAGGGAGGGCAAAGGGAGGAGGGAGCAATTTGAAGTCAACACTTGGGGAGGGACAGGATGAAAAGACAGAAGAGAAACAATGAGGGGCAGGGTAGGATGGAGGGTAATTCAGTTAGTCTTACACAACACGACTATCAGGGAAGTCATTTGGAAAATTACACTGATATGGCCTATTTTGAATTGCCTGCCTTCCCAAAGGGAATGGGCGGGGAGGGAGGGATGGGGAGAATTTGGAACTCAAAGTTTTAGGAACAACTGTTTAGTATTGCTGTTGCTACTAGGAAAGAAGACATACAATTAATGAAGAATAGAAAGTCATCTGGCCCTACAGGAGAAAAGAGAAGATGGAGACAAGAGAAGGGAGGGATGACAGAAGAGAGGGCAGATTGGACATAGGGAAAATTAGATGCTTGGGGTATTGGGGTGGGGGGAGGAGATAAAAGGGGAGAAAATTTGGAACCCAAAATTTTGTGAAAATGAATATAAAAAGTTAAATAAAAAAAAAGAAATAAATTGAGCATCCTTCAAGCTCAAATGACCCAGGAAATTATCTTTCAAAATTATTACTTTTTAAAAGAAAAAATGGGCTGTATTGGTGTCAAAACTAGGGGAGACCAAAGGAGCCTCCTGTGAAACTAGGTTTATGAAACTTTACATTCAAACAAAAAAAGAAAAGATTCTTCAGTCCGGTTCTAGACCTTCTTTTCCAAAGTCTTGAGTTGTTACTCAAGGGAGTTTGTCACCTGGTAGAAATAGAACTCTTAGTTCTTCTTCGACAGTGACCCTTATGATTTCAGCTCAGTAAAGATGAGAACTGAGGTAAGTATCATTCAAGCAACACTCATTAAGCACTTAATACTTATTAAATAAAATATAAAAAATGCATTTTAGATGCAGAATTTTCATTTTGACTGGTTGGCACTAATGAAAGGAAAATTCTCCATTTGGGCTTTCATCCTGAGTAACAAGGCAATATTCAGGACAAAGAGAATCAAAAGAATTTTATTATAAATATATGAAGGTAACAATAGGTTGCCCAGCTAATTACTGAAGATAAGCAATGGCTTCAAAGTGGAGACAACTATGATAGGTAACTTTAAGGACACTCCAGACAGGTCCACCTCAGCAGAAGAGATTGGGCCCTTACATCTCAGTTCTTTCCCAAGGTAGCAAGAATGTGACAATTTTCAGGTGCGAGTAGGTAATGAAGAGCAGGTAAAACAAAAAGCTGTGGATTTAGTGTCTCCTTTCCCATCATAGCCTCCCTCAGCACTGCCTGATAACTTGGGCTGGGAATGATCGGATGATAAGTCAACATGACTTTCAACGATTTCCTCATTTGGTGCTAACCACATATGTGGAAGTAACTGAACAATAAAACTAATATATATGTGTGGATCTATGCATGCCTGTACATATATACACATGTATATGTGTGCATACAAACATATATATGTATATACATATATGCACATACACATATGCATATATACATGTACAGCTTTCATATGGTTCTGCATCACATTAGTGACTGTAAACTAGGGGATTTAAACTCACAATAGGAAACAAGTGTCACAAATCATAATCCCATATTTCCATCAATATCATAAAATAGAACAAACTTAGATGTACTGCCCCAAGGAGCAAAACCTCTCTAAATAGGCTGGTAACCCACTCCCAATGTTCACTTAATCAGTACACTTCAACTTGAGTCCCATATGTCCCTTGCAGTTGCCTTGTCCTTGAAAACATCTTCCCCAGGCCATCCCAAAATATACTTCCTCTTCCTTAGGTGGCTCTGGAGAGGTCACTTTAAAGTGGATTTGTTTCTCTGCTCTAAGTCACTTGCAGACTCCTAGGTGATTCTATGAAAATCTTTTGCAAAATGGATCTCAATACAATTTATACATGGTTCTAAATTTGCCTCTAATAACTAGGTCATATGGTGAAAACCAGCTCAAGCCTCATGATTCTGGACTCATTACCGATAGCACCATAAGAACATCAAATTTAGGAACTCATAATTCACCTGAAACTTTAGACAACTTGAGTTATGACATACCACTTGCTACTTCTATCTTCTTTATAATATCAATGTAACTTTATATGTAAAGTCTGAAACCCAATTTCTAGAACTCACATGAACAAGACCTTTTCAGAACATGCTAAGGACTATATATTCTACAAGAATATTTGATTTTGACATATAAATCGTCTCATCTCATTTCTTTCTGTAATGGTAAGGGAAATTGAAGGTCTTGCCTATCCTGCGCTCCTGCTCCAAGTTTTGGCCCAGTCCACAGCCTGAGTCACATGAAGCTGATGGTGGGAGGAGTTTGCTGTACTGGTCGAACAGGAAGGATGAAACTGAGAGAGAGTGAGGCAGAGCTTGGAAAGAGCAAGGCAGAGCTGAGGCAGAGTAGCTAGTGTGAGTGATAGAGAAAGGTATTCTGCCTAAAGGATCTTGTTTGTGGGGAGGCTTAGCAGAGGGAAGGCCTGGGGATTGCGGTGCTCCCTTTAGTGGTAATGTGTACAAGCTTTGTTGTTACCATGGTGGAATTGTCTTTCTTTTTCCTGAATAAATATTTTAGTTTCATCTTGGTGGAGGAGTTTTATGTTTGGTGAATTTACCCTGGATATTGCACGCATATCCAGAGCGGCCACTGTGGGTATTGCACTGCCACTACACTTTCTTAAAAATTTTCAGTCCTCCTAATTTCATCCTTAGGATTAGGAGATACTTTCAGGATTTATTTCCATAAATGAATACATAACTACTAGTACTCATGGGAAGTAAATATTTTTTATCCCTGGGTTCAACTTTTAATGCTATGTGTCAATATATTAATCCCAAACGGTTTAGTAAAACATGTTAGGTCATTAACCACATTCAAATGGACATAAATATAGTCTACTGTTCTCAGAATCCACTTAAACAATGGGAACATCTTTCAGGTGATTCTTAATAAGTTTGTCATGCGTTTTAGGACACACTATTCACACAGGTTCTAATTCCAGATTAAATAACAACCATAAGTGAAATCGGATTTCCCATGAAGGTATCAAAAGATAGCTCATAATTTACTCTCCACTAAGACAGTTGACTACTGAAATCGTGTTCCTTAAAATTAAAACAAAAGAGGTTCCTGACTTCAATCTCTCTTTCTCTAAATAGAGGGATAGGGAGAGAGAAAGATAGATGGATCCATATACACATATGCACATATGTTAAAGTGTGTCTCTTCATCCTCCATTTATGAAGACTACCATGTTATCAGAGAAATGATGATATCACTTGCACTTGACTTTGTTTTGAGTGAGGGAGGGCTGTGCAGGTCACCAGCCTCACTTCTCCTCCAGAGCCATCTGAATCCAGTGACCAGATATTCATCAGGATGACTGGCGATGACCCAGGATGAGGCAATTGGGATTAAGTGACTTGCCCAAGGTCACGCACCTAGTGAGTATCAAGTGTCTGAAGTGAGGTTTGAACTCAGGTCCTCCTGAATCCATCACTGGTGCTCTATCCACTGCACCACCAGCTTTAGCTGAACTCAGAGATGTCTGCAAATGCTGATACCAGTCTTGACCAGCCCAGAAAGAAAAGAAAACAATTTGGCTCTGAATTATCTAAACAGCAGCAAAGATCTTGTTTTCTGATTTATCATATTTACAGATATCTTATCCTTAGATACCTCTATTTCCTGCCTGACTTCCTAATTTATTGTGCTTCTCCTTTAATGCTGACTTAGCTATTAATACCTCAAAAGCCCTAAATGCTGCAAATATGTATAAATCCTTTCCCACTCCCCTTCAAGAAGATGAGAACATTGATTCATTGTGGAGAATTCCAAGATTTTCACAAGGTGATTTTCACAAGTTTTGCTGAGGTTGTGTTAATTATTTTACTCTTCCCCTGTTAATATGTATATCCACATATTGTAAAAACAAGAGTAATTTTGTCTAATGAATGGAAAAAAGTCGATAAACATCAAACCACATGAGTTTGTTCTCATTGCTGGAAGAAGGCTGCCCTACTCGACCTGAGCACAAAATCATTGAATGATTTCTACTGTAATCTACTTTAATCAAACAGCTTTAGCTTGCTGTTTATAACAGGGACTGGGAGGTCTTGGGGGTCATGGTCACCAAAAGGCTACACTTTTCCCAAGACCACTCCTTGGTCATCCTCCAGAGTTTGTCATCAGACAAAAGTTCCAAAGGGAAAATTGCTTTTCGCTCTGTTCCTCTTGCGCTGAAAGATCTGTACCTGGACTAGCAAGGTAGGAGGGTAATCATATGAGAAAAAAGTGAGAAACATCCTTGTCTACCCAGCTGTGAATCAGCTTTTTAATGCTTAACTGTGCTGAAAAGGGAAGAATTTTTTTCAGGGATTTCTAATAAATTATCTTTAAGTTTTCATTACTTTTTCTAACTCACCATCTTGATATAGCCTACTGACTCTAAATTGGGTCTTTGTGTCATCTACAATCTTTCCCCCTTGTCAGGTCCTCAAACAAATCAAAGCCTTGAGTTAAGGAATAAAGCATCTTTAACTGAGAAAACAGGGTAGCAAATCTCCCACCCTGGGGGATGTCCAGTGGATTTCCCTAACCAAAGAGACACATGAAAATGTTTTCATATTTTAGGAGGAGAGGGGAAAGAGAGAGTATGAGGTGGTAAAACCTGGTCATGAAACCCCAGTGGCCCTTGGCAATCTGGGCAAGGAAAGCCACTTCAATCTAGATGTTTTATCCCTTATGCCATGAATCTCAATGGAAGGGGGCAAGTACACTAGAAATTGAGATCCAGCTTGAGCTGGGTTCCTCACAAGACAACATCTCTGAATGGGGGACCTAAGGTATAGGTCATCTCAATCTAATCTCATTTCCTTGAAGGTAGGAAAATAAAGACATTAATGGAATTTTGACATTGTCACGATGATCAAAGTTTAGGCAGTCCAAATTACAATTGGTATTAACCTTTTTCTGTCATTTCATTAACAATTATATTAACAGTTTTGTCAGCAAGGTAGAAAGAACATGCCTATTTACATGTAGGCATATGTGACAAAGAGCAAGTAATAGAAAAAAATGCAGACTTGGTGTCTCCTTCCTCATCAGAGGCACTCCCCCAACACTGATTGATTTGCAAGGTTGGGAACAATGGGATTTTGAATCAACGTAACTTTCACCAACATATTTGGGTTGTTTTAAGGATATATTTGACAGAGTGACAGAAAGTTGTTAATATAATAACAAATTCTTAATAGCCAATGTAATATGAACTGCCCCTCCATTAAATGATCCTTCTAATATCAGAATTTCAGTGACGTTCTTACAGTCCTACTCTTGAGATATTTATTCTTTTTTTTATTTTTTTATTTTTTTCATCATTTATTTACTTATTTATTTATTTATTTGTTTATTTATTTATTAATTTAACTTTTTACATTCATTTTCACAAAATTTTGGGTTCCAAATTTTCTCCCCTTTTATCCCCACCTCCCACCCCAATACCGCAAGCAATCTAATTTTCCCTACCTCAAATCTGCCCTCTCTTCTGTCATCCCTCCCTTCTCTTGTCTCCATTTTTCTCTTTTCTCCTGTAGGGCCAGATGACTTTCTATTCCTCATTAACTATATGTCTTCTTTCCTAGTAGCAACAACAGTACTAAACAGTTGTTCCTAAAACTTTGAGTTCCAAATTCTCCCCATCCCTCCCTCCCCACCCATTCCCTTTGGGAAGGCAGGCAATTCAATATAGGCCATATCAGTGTAATTTTCCAAATGACTTCCCTGATAGTCGTGTTGTGTAAGACTAACTGAATTACCCTCCATCCTACCCTGCCCCTCATTGTTTCTCTTCTGTCTTTTCATCCTGTCCCTCCCCAAGTGTTGACTTCAAATTGCTCCCTCCTCCCTTTGCCCTCCCTTCCATCATCCCCCCCCAATATCTCCTTCTCCCCCGCTTTCTTATACTGTAAGATAGGTTTTCATACCAAAATGAGTGTGCATTTCACTCCTTCGTTTAGTCAAATGTGATGAGGGTAAACTTCTTGTTTGTTTTTTTTTTTTCCCTCAGCTCTCCTCTTTTTTCCCTCCACTAAAAAAATCTCCTACTTGCCTCTTAAATGACATATAGTTACCCCCTTCCATTTCCCCCTCTTTCCTCTCACTACATTTCTCTCTCACCATTTACCTTAATTTCTTTTAAGGTATGGTCCCATCCTATTCAGTTCAATTTGTGCTCCCTATCTCTGTATGTGTGTGCATGTGTGTATGTGTGTGCATGCGTGTACATGTGTGTGTGTGGTCCCACCAACTACCCAGATACTGAAAAGTTTTAAGAGTTAGAAATATTGTCTTTCCCTGTATGAATGTAAACAGTTCACTTCTGGTAAGTCCCTTAAGACTTCTCTTTGCTGTTTCCTTTTTCATGCTTCTTCTCATTCTTGTGTTTGAAAGTCAAATTTTCTTTTCAGCTCTGGTCTTTTCATTAAGAATGATTGAAAGTACTCTGTTTCATTGAAAGACCATATTTTCCCTTGAAGTATTATACTCAGTTTAGCTGGGTAGGTGATTCTTGGTTTGAGTCCTACTTCCTTTGCCTTCTGGAATATCCTATTCCCTGCCCTTCGATCCCTTAATGTAGAAGCTGCTAGATCTTGGGTTATCCTGATTGTATTTCCACAGTACTGAAATTGTTTCTTTCTAGCTGCTTGCAAGATTTTTTCCTTGAGCTTGGAGTTCTGGAATTTGGCCACAATGTTCCTAGGAGTTTCTCTTTTTGGATCTCTTTCAGGCAGTGATCGATGGATTCTTTCAATACTTATTTTGCCCTCTGGTTCTAGAATGTCAGGGCAGTTTTCCTTGATAATTTCATGGAAGATGATGTCTAGGCTCTTTTCTTGATCATGAGTTTCAGGTAGACCCATAATTTTTAAATTGTCTGTCCTGGATCTATTTTCCAGGTCAGTTGTTTTTCCCATGAGATATTTCACATTCTCTTCCATTTTTTCATTCTTTTGGTTTTGTTTGGTGATTTCTTGGTTTCTCGTAAAGTCATTAGACTCCATCTGTTCCATTCTAATCTTGAGAGAACTATTAAATTCAGTGAGCTTTTGAACCTCTTTTTCCATTTGGCTAATTCTGCTTTTGAAAGCATTCTTCTCCTCATTGGCTTTTTGAACCTCTTTTGCCAATTGAGTGAGCCTAGTCTTCAAGGTGTTATTTTCTTCAGCATTTTTTTGGGTCTCCTTTACCAAGGTATTGGCCTGTTTTTCATACTTTTCTTGCATCTCTCTCATTTCTCTTCCCAGTTTTTCCTCCACCTGTCCAACTTGCCTTTCAAAATCCTTTCTGAGCTCCTCCAAGGCCTGAGTCCACCCGACATCGCCCTGGGATGTCTGGTGTACCGAGGCCCCACCCTCCACGTCTTTCCCTGATGGCAAGAATATGTCCTCATCTTCGTCAGATCCGAAGGTCGGGATCATTTGCATTTGTTGGAAAAAACTCTCTATAGTCTTATTTTTCTTCCCTTTTCTAGGCATTTTCCCAGCTAGTTACTTGACTTCTGAGATTCCTGTCCACCCCTGCCTAGATCCGCCCAGCTAGTGCTTGGGCTCTGAGATTCAAATGTGCTCTCCGGGCTAATCAATGTGAGCTTTAGTTCTGGTGCTGGGGTGGGGGCAGGGCCGCCTCCCAGGCTCGGCTTCCTCAGGGGCTTTATGCAGAGACCTTCAGGAACAGAGCAGGTGGGGGGGGGCCGCCTCGCAGGCTCAGTTCCCTCAGGGGCTTTATGCAGAGGCCTTCAATAATAGAGCGGGGTGGGGCAGGGCCGTCTCCCAGGCTCAGCTCCCTGAGGGTGTTTATGCAGAAACTTTCAGTAATGAACATCCTCCCTGCTGCTGGGGGAGTCAGGGCCGCAGCGGCCGCTGCCTCCACCACCGCCCCCGCCTCTGCCGCCGCTGTCCCCGCCTCTTCCGCCGCTGCTTCCTCCTGAGGGGGCCTGAATCACGGAGACACTCCACTCCCCCTCTCGGCCAGCCAGCCATCTCTCTCACTGACCTGTAGCTTCTGTGGGCAGAGGAACTTTCCCGGCTGTCGGAGCTTCTGTCCCTGAAGCCTGCTTTGGTCAGCTTCTCTGGGGCCGCGGCCAGGGCAGCGCTGGGGTGGGCTCCACTTTCCGGAGTGCGACGGACCCTGGTGATGGCTCTCCAGGGCTCTCTGGAACGGAAATCTCTTCCACTCCATTTCTACACACCTTTTAGTGGTCCAGAAGTTATGGGGGTCTCTTTTTACATTAATTCTATGGGCTGTGGTCTCGGAGCTCGTAAACCTGCGTCCTTCTACTCCACCATCTTGGCTCCGCCCCCTGAGATATTTATTTTTGATTAGGTTGAGCTGAATCACACTCTGGGTGCCCTTCACCCCAGGATTATGTCTTGTGGGGAGCCTAGATCAAGCTGGATGATGGATTCTGGTGTCCTTATCCCCTTCCACTGGGATTCACACTCACACACACACACACACACACACACACACACACAGGAAATCATCTACATAGAAATAATTGAAGCCCAAGGAGATAATTAGAGAATAGGAGAGTGTAATAGTAAAGTGAGAGAAAAGAAGAGGATCCAGAGGGTCCAGGAAAGATTCTTGGGTGGCTTTCATTCCAGACAGGGGATTAAAGTTGATGGGGATGAATATATTTGGGGGTCAGTTTAGACATTCAGAAAGAAAAAAACAACCCCCCCTCAAAAAAAAAAAAAACAAAACTCCACCCACCTTAGTTTACATGAAACATTACATGTCAGGAAAGGAAAAAAAAGGAGATGGAAAGTCTGCTTCAGACATTGGAAAGGTTGACCCAACTGTATTCACAAGGAGAGATGGTGTGGTGTAGAGAACCTTTGATGAGAAATATCTTGTGGCATCTGTGTGTGTGTGTGTGTGCATGTGCGTGTGTGTGTGGTACGATGTTCCCAGTCTATTTTTTTTTCCTTAAGGACCATGCCTTAAACCCGAATCACTCTGACTCTCCTCAGTTGGCCAACAATAGGTCCCGGCTCAAGCTCCATTTTGTGGTCGTTCTTTGGGTCCTGATGACTCTGAGTGCATGTAAATAGCAACTGTTTCTGTTTTTTCCAGCAAACCTGAGAGTCTTCCACTACCAGACTGATTATTTTTTTGAGTAGATAAAAGAGGCCATTCTTTGTCTCACTTCTTACTTAACCTGAATCACTGAATGGGTGTTGCCTCAGTCAAACTGAAACCTGGGAAAGACTAACTTAAAAAGGTCAAGGTTTACCACTGCATTCAGGACATTTCCCGTAGTGGTTCCAGAGAAGAAAGGGAGACTGGTAACTTTGCATAGTCCTCCCTCACTTTAGTCATTACAATTCATTTGCAAATCATGGCATTACCTTACTGAGATCATGGCCCTTTTGGAGAATGAAGGACAAGCGCCAACAATATGCCTAGTGATTGTGGACAGTCAGGGAGAAGGGTATTGGAATGCATTCTGTAAATCAGCTTGAGCCTCCCTTGACCTGAAAAAGGCCAAAATACCTGGATTGGCCAATCAGGAAAAAGACATCTTGGCCTGCTCTGAGTTAATATATCATAACCCTTTGCATGATCCTCGAATGAATCCAAAATCGTCCTGCTTTGTCAACATTCACAAGACAGATGGAGCTGACCTGGAGCGTTCTCCTGTTTATAATAAGTACCAGGCACCGTGAACTGGACACTATCTCTCTAAAATTCTCTTATATTGTAAAATTTGAGAAACCAATCATTTCGCTTGGAAACTAGAAATGATGTTAGACTGAGCAATTTTTAATCTGGATGTTGTCACATGTGAATTGAGCTTTTAAAAGGGTGTAAAAAAGTTAGATAACTTGAAAGTGTTAAATATTTAATGAGGTATATTTAATTATAAGTTGATAATAATGATGATGTTTACTATAATAGTAATTTTCACTTGACAATCGACTATTATGAAAGTATATAAGGTGGTTTAAAGCTGTAGCTTCAATGTATTAAAAGTGAGAGAAATAATTTTCTGTTCATGGTACTTGGAAGTGAATTTACCCAAATTGATAATGAGTTTGCTTAAAGTTTTAAATATTTCATATTTTTGAGGGTATTATATTTCCAAATTTTTTATATTGTGTAATTGATTAAACAATTGTATCAGCAATGCTATTAGAAAGTCAAAAACTCTTATAATCTAGATGTTAGATTAAGAGTTTATTATCAAAACAAAAAAAGAAAGAGGTGAATGAATGAATGGATTAGGAAGCTATTAGGCCATTCTATCAGCCCTGCTGAACACGAGTTCTAATATCCTAAAGAAGTGTAATTGAAAGAAAATTATAAAATCCCAATCTCTATATATACAATATATATTTACATACATTCACATGTAGGTATCTGTGTGTGTGGTCTGGTAGACTTTGTTACTGTGATAAGGCTAATTCAATTGGGCATGTTCTTCCTGGCTTATAAAAACTGAATCTCCTCCCCATTGCAAACAACTTTCTGACTAGAAGGGGGTAGTAAGTATAAATTTTGTGGTAACTAGGAATTTAGTTTACTATAGTCCTTTGGGGATTTATTTGTGTTACTTAAGGACTACAAGAGAGATAAATACGCAGAAGGGCTGCTAATACAGGTTCACTCTTGATCTAGTCAGACAGGAAAGACAGGAAGACAGCTTGGAGGGGTTAATGATTGTATTTTATTCTAGTCTAGTGTGATAGTGGGAACACCAAAACTCCTACAGCTGCAATGTCCCTTCTTCCAGGGGCCAATAAGAAGCTGCGAGGATTGGTGGGGGGCGACTACCCCTACCCCTTGATAGGGTCAATCAAAATTGGCACAGCTTGTATATTCCCCTAAATCCTCTCAACTTCACTTGGGGCCAATTGAGGCAAAAACAGATTCCCCCCAAGCCTTGCTAGGGGCTGACCAAGCACGAACAGCATTCTAGCTTCTGCATTCAACCCTAAGGTTTCCCCAGTCACTCATCAGTGCCCTGCTTTATCGGTAAACAGACATAGAATTCACATTGCCAGTAATAGCCTCACAAGTTTACATTATCTCTCCATTACATCTCACTGCACAGTCGCAGTGGATATTTACAATCTAAGCACCACTGTTTGTATTATTTATCATTACATAATGCTGCACAAGTGCGGTGGAGATGTTTACAAGTCTTCAGCCTGGGAAACAGAGATTGTTGTGGTCATGGATCCTGGGTAAGTAAATTCTAAGAAAGAATAACAAGAATCCAACTTACACACAAAAATCCACCTTATTACAAGGATATTTTACAGGAACTTGGTTTTGACAAATTCGAATTTTAAAGACCTATCATTGCTTTCATGTGGAAAAGAGAGAAATCTATCATTTTAAAGGTTTCTATCTAATTTTCTTCAAAATAACAGTAATTATTCATTTTAACATCAGGAGAAAAAACATTTAAATATATAATTTATTTATTTTTCAGTTTTCAACATTCACTTCCACAAGAATTTGAATTCAAAATTTTCTCCCCATCTCTCCCAACCCCCCATCCCAGGACAATGTGCCCCCCAAGCAACCTTCCCCCCTAGGCTATCCTCCTTTCTATCATATGCCATCTCCCTCCACTCTATTTTCCTGTAGAGTAAAACAGTTTTCTCTACCTCATTGCCTGGACATCTTATCTCCTAGTTGCATGAAATTACAATTGCTGACATTCGTTTTTAAAGCTTTGAATTCCTTATTCTCTCCCTTCCTCTCCCCCACCCCACCCATTGAGAAAGCAAGCAGTTTGATATAGGTCATACATACGTTGCAATGAAAATCACTTCTATAACTGTTTTGTTGCAAAAAACTAACTATATTTCCTTCTGTCCTGTCCTGACCTCTATTTATTCTATTTTCTTCCTTGACCTCTCCACCCACAATGGTGTTTGCTTCTGATTATCCCTTTCCCCAATTTGTGGTCCCTTCTATTATATTTCCTCTGCTATCCTCTTCCCCCCTGCTTTCCTTCAGGGTAAAATAGATTTATGTATCCAGTTGAGTGTGTGTTTTTCCCTCCTTAAGCCAAATCCCATGAGAGTAGGATTTGCTTCTTCCTTTTCATCTTCTGCTTCTGCCCTGCCATTGTAAAAGCTCTTTCTTGCCTCTTTCATTTGAGATGATTTGCTACATTTTACTTCTCCTTTTCTCTTACTCCTACTACATTCCACTCAACAGTAAATTTTATTTTTTAGGTACTCTCCCTTCATATTCAACTCACAGCTCACTCTGTGCCCTCTGACTATGTGTGTATGTGTGTGTGTGTATCTCTATATCTATATCTATCCATCCATCCATCCATCCATCTACCTATCTATCTACGTTTCCATCTATCTATCTATCTGCCTACTTATCTATGTATGTACCTCTCTGTCTATCTATGTACATAGACACACGTACATAGACACACACATACACCCATGTACGTATACATACTTACACATATTCTTACGCATATACAATAGATACCCCCCAAAAGTGCCTCCAATCCAGAAACTTGGTTTCTAGTGCAGAAAACATATATTTTACATAGGCACAAAAGGTAGGCACAAGAACTTCTTGATAGAAGATTAGTTTAGAAATCTGATTGCTTATTAGGCTGCAGAAAAAGAATGCCCTGAAAACTTGGGCAGTTGAATTCTGAAATTCAAATTTTTAGTGTGACCTGTATTTCTTAGACCAAACAGATTTAGGTTTTAGGATTTTTTACAGAAATATTTCATGTACAAAGTGAAATAATACTTTCAGTGAAAACTGTTATTGACAAAAACAGACAAAATAACAACCTTCAAAATAACTAGTAATTTTTGCCATACACTTGGAATACTGTAATAAAAATATTGCCTCATCCCTAATGTGGCAATTCCTAATTTTCCAAAATTATTTCCATGAAGCAATACTTTAAAAAAATTATTAGAGCTTATCCAAATAGTAATACAATAAACTTTTTCCTCTGTTCCCTTTTGTTCAGTCAGGACAGTAAGAAAAATTATATGAAAAGTTGAGAAAGTTCAATGACATTCTTCACTTTCTCAGCACGTTCATCTGTTTCTGTACCACTTGCCAGTAATTTTCCCCAAACCTGTTTGCATCATCTGCTTTAAGGGATGGATTATGAAACTGTAACATGTCTGCTTTCTTGAATGGTCTTTGGTTCTTGATGTCAAGAGGTTTATGTACAACTTGGCATCTTGTTCCATCACCTGGAGAAACAGGGCTTTCTAGGCATCAGAATTAATTCACTCACTGCACTGAGTGTTACAGCACTTACTAGCAATCTGCCTGCATTTCAAACAAACGATACATGAAAGAAAATTCCTTGACTTGGGAAAAATGTACGTCAATCCTGACAGAGTAAAACATTCTCTTCTGCTTCTGGGTCGCCATTTCTTCTTGCTAAAAGAAATAGGACAATTTATTATAATTCACATTATGGTAAAATTCAGAGTGACAAGAAAGGTGAGGGTACAGGGCCTTTCGTTGCTTAAATAAGTCACGTGGCTTAAATAAGCTACGAAATAAGCCACTCAAGCTCAATTGTAAAATTTTATCCACAGTAATATTTTTTTTACAATATTCGGCAAGCTTGGCTTACATCTGCTAAAACTGACTTTTGAACCTGAATTGAAGAAAGAATCTTCGCTTATGTGTGCCACTGACCAAAGACTACTGACTACATCCTGTCTTGTTAAGCTGAGGTTATTTGAATGTTTGACAAGTCTTGCTGCATACTGGTTCAAGAACTAATTAATACAGGCAACCAAGCCATCCCTTTCTGAGCCTCTGTTGTCTTGGCAAAATTGGGAGTGCATGGTCTGCTTCTGAAATAAGAACTTTGTCAATCTGGAAGTGCTAGGTAAAGCTATATAGGAAAAGCTACCTAGTTACCACCTTTTCTTTACCTGATACTGCAATCTGTGGTCTCTTCCTTGTTGCAAGTTCCTTTTTTAGTCTCTTTATACCCTTTACTGTTTTTTGGTTAATTGCTCGCTGTCTAGTACATGAGTGTATACTTTCTATGAAAGAAAATAACTTTTATTATACATACAGCATTTCAATACATAACATATTTAGTAAACTATGCGAAGAGGAACTCTATAGAATAGAATAGGGCAACAATCGCAAATTTTAACTACTTCCTAATCATGTCACATGCGAATTACTACATTCCTGAAAGGGCAATTTTCTTCTTCACCTAACAACAATGTGGCTAATTGGGGGGGGGGGGGCGTTGAAAAGCTTAATGTAACCAAAAAATAATTCAAGTTTATAGATTTGAAAGTATAGGTGCTGAGTAATATACTAAAACACACACATTTTCTAATAAATTAATTTATTTAACATTTTACATTCATTTTCGCAAAATTTTGGGTTACAAATTTTCTCCCCATTTGTCCGCTCCCCCCACCCCAATACACTGAGCATTCTAATTTCCCCTATCACCAATCTGCCCTCTCTTCTATCATCCTTCCCTTCCCTTGTCCCCATCTTCTCTTTTGCCCTGTAGGGCCAGATAACTTTCTATTTCTCATTACCTGTATTTCTAATTTCCTAGTAGCAAGAACAATACTAAACAGTTGTTCCTAAAGTTTTGAGTTCCAACTTCTCCCTATCCCTCCCTCCCCACCCATTCCCTTTGGGAAGGCAGGCAATTCAATACAGGCCATATCTGTGTAGTTTTGCAAATGACTTCCCAGATAGTCGTGTTGTGTAAGACTAACTATATTTCCCTCCATCCTATCCTGCCCCCCCATTGCTTCTATTTTCTCTTTGGATCCTGTGCCTCCCCAAGAGAGTTGACTTCAAATTTCTCCCTCCTCCATTGCCCTCCTTTCCATCATCACCTCTACCATGCTTATGCCCTTCTCCCCCACTTTCCTGTATTGAAAGATAGGTTTTCATACCAAAAAGGGTGTGCATTTTATTCCTTCCTTTAGTCAAATGTGATGAGAGTAAATTTCTTGTTTTTCTCTCAGCTCCCCTATTTTCCACTCCACTAAAAAGTCTCCTGCCTGCCTCTTCTATGAGCGATAATATATCCCATTCCATTTCTCCCCCTCTCCTCCCAATACATTTCTTGCTCACCACTTAACTTCATTTTTTAAAGATATGATCCCATCCTATTCAATTTACTCTGTGCTGTTTGACTCTGTGTGTGCTTTCGTGTGTGTGTGTATGTGTGTGTGTGTGTAATTCCCCCCAACTACCCAGATACTGAAAAGTTTCAAGACTTAAAAATATTGTCTTTCTATGTAGGAATGTGAACAGTTCAACTTTAGAAAGTCCCTTATGACTTCTCTTTGCTGTTTACCTTTTCAAGCTTCTTTTCATTCTTGTGTTTGAAAGTTAAATTTTCTTTTCAGCTCTGCTCTTTTCATCAAGAATGCTTGAAAGTCCTCTGTTTCATTGAAAGACCGTTTTTCCCATGAAATATTATACTCAGTTTTGCTGGGTAGGGGATTCTTGGTTTGAGTCCTAGTTCCTTTGACTTCTGGAATACCATATTCCATGCCCTTTGATCCCTTAATGTAGAAGCTGCTAGATCTTGTGTTATCCTGATTGTATTTCCACAATACTGGAATTGTTTCTTTCTAGCTGCTTGCAATATTTTCTCCTTGATCTGGGAACTCTGGAATTTGGCCACAACGTTCCTAGGATTTTATCTTTTTGGATCTCTTTCAGGCGGTGATTGGTGGATTCCTTCAATACTTATTTTGCCCTCTGATTCTAAAATATCAGGGCAGTTTTCCTTGATAATTTCATGAAAGATGATGTCTAGGCTCTTTTTTTGACCATGGCTTTCAGGTAGTCCCACAATTTTTCAATTGTCTCTCCTGGATCTCTTGCCCAGGTCAGTTGTTTTTCCCATGAGATATTTCACATTATCTTCCATTTTTTCATTCTTTTGGTTTTGTTTTGTGATTTCTTGGTTTCTCAGAAAGTCATTAGCCTCCATCTGTTCCATTCTCATTTTGAAAGAACTATTATCTTCAGTGAGCTTTTGAACCTCCTTTTCCATTTGGCTTATTCTGCTTTTTAAAAGAATTATTCTCCTCATTGGCTTTTTGAACCTCTTTTGCCAATTGAGTGAGCCTATTTTTCAAGGTGTTATTTTATTCAGCATTTTTGGGTGTCCTTTAGCAAGCTGTTGACCTGCTTTTCATGCTTTTCTTACATCTCTCTCATTTCTCTTCCCAGTTTTTCCTCCACCTTTCTAACTTGATTTTCAAAATCCTTTTTGAGCTCTTCCATGGCCTGAGCCCACTGAATATTTATTTCGTCTGTTTGGGATACAGAAGCCTTGACTTCTATGTCTTTCCCTGGCGGTAAGCATTGTTTTTCCTCACCTGAAAGGAAAGGAGGAAATATCTGTTCACCAAGAGAGTAACCTTCTATGGTCTTATTTTTTTCCCTTTTCTGGGCACTTGACTTCTGAGATTCCTTTCCACACCCACCTCACCTCCAGATCTGCCCAGCTAGTACTTGGAGTCTGAGATTCAAATGCTTCTTCAAGTCTCAAGGCTTTCAGTGGGGGTACTGCTGCTATTCAGTGTGAGATTAAGTTCAGTTGCTTGGTTGGGGGCAGGACCACCTCACAGGGCTCAGTTCCCTCAGGGGCTTTATGGGGAAACCTTCTACAATGGATCTGAGCCCCTGCTTGCTTTGGGAGCCCTTGTCAGCTGCTGCTTCTGCTGCTACCTCTGCTGCTGCCTCCCCAGGGTCCCTGAGTTATGGGGACACCCCGCTCCCCTCTTGCCTAGCCAAACAGGCTCTCTCACTAATCTTTGGCATCTGTGGGTGGATGGATCTCCACAGCTGCTGGAGATTCTGTCCCTGAAACCTGCTCGGATCTGGTCTTCTCAGTGCCCTGTGGCCAAGGGAGGGCTGGGCTCTGCTCTGGGTCCAGTGCGCAATGGACCTTTCATGTCTGTTTTTCTGGTCTCTCCAGAAAAGTAATCTCCTCCACTCTGTTGTTGTACGGCTTCCACCTCTCCAGAATTTGTTGGGAGTTCTTCTTCTCAGGATTTTATGGACTGTGGGTTCAGAGCTACCATATGTGAATCTTTCTACTCTGCCATCTTGGCTCCTCCAAACTTTCTTAATAAAAAAACCTTCAATCTATGTATATAATAATAAATTATTAATTTTTTTCGGAGGTAGAGTGTTTTTTTAATAGACCATGTCACTAGGCAAAATTTATATATATGTCTGGAAGACACCCTACATATGCAGAGTTAGCATTATTTCTAAATCTAAAAACAATCTTTACAGGTTCAATCTGATTATCTTTCATTTTTCCTGCACAGTGACACAAAATTCACTTATTTTCTCAGATTATTTACTGAGAGTCTGACCTTTAAAAGTAGGGTGAGCAATGATGGGACAAGGCGTTAGGGGAATTGAGGTAGAAAGAATTAGATGGGAGTAAGGAAGATGGAGTTAAGTGGAACTCTTAAAGAGAAAGACCATTTCACCCTGTCAGAAGGAAGGGAAAGAAAAATGGGCTTTATCTTGTCAATATCATAGGTAGTGAAATCTTTTTCAGGAAAGAGGCAGAGTTGAGATAGTGAAAGGAAAAGGTGGATAGAGCTACTTGGGGAAGTATGGATATCCCAGAGCACAAGTATGACCACTTCATTTCCCTGATCAAGAAGCTCCACCACTATTATTCAATATGGTACCACTATTGTTCAATATGGTACTTGAAATGTTAGCTGTAGCAATAAGAGAAGAAAAAAAATTGAGGGAAGTAGACTAGCCAAAGAAGAAAATAAGCTATCACTCTTTTCAGATGACATGATGATATACATCAGAAAATCAAGTAAAAAAACCCAGAAAGTCAAGTAAAAAAACTACTTGAAATAATGAACAACTTCGTAAAGTTGCAGGTTACAAAGTAAACCCACACAAATCATCTACATGTCTCTATATTGCTAACAAAGCCCAACAGCAACATAAAGAAAGAGAAATTCCATTTAAAGCTATGGTAGGCATTATAAAGTATCTGGGAGTCCAGCTGCTCAAACAAACCCAGGGACTATACGAACACAATTGCAAAATACTTTTCCTACAAATAAAGTCAGATCTTAGCAAGTGGAAACACATCAGTTGCTCGTGGGTGAGCCGAGCCAATATAATAAAAATGACAATCCTACTTAAATTAATTTACTTACTCAGTGCAATACTAATAAAACTATAACATAATTATTTTCTAGAGCTCGAAACAATGATATCTAAATTCATCTGGAAGAACAAAAAGTCCAGAATATCAAGGGAACTGAAGAAAAGAAATGCTAGGGAAGGTGACCTAGCCTTACCAGATCTCAAATTGTTTTAGAAAGCAGAAATTATCAAATCGCTTAGTACTGGCTAAGAAATAGAGGATTAGAACAGGTTAGGTACTGGAATAGGTAATTGGAATAGGTTTAGTACTCAAGACACAGTAATCAATGAATACAGCAATGTATTGTCTTATAAACCCAAGGACTCCAACTTCTGGGATAAGAACTCAGTGTTTGAGAGTTACAAATGTTGTCTTTCCATGTAGGAATGTAAACAGTTCAACTTTAGAAAGTCCCTTATGAATTCTCTTTCCTGTTTACCTTTTCATGTTTCTTCTCATTTTTGTGTTTGAAAGTAAAATTTTGTTTTCGCTCTGGTCTTTTCATCAAGAATGCTTGAAAGTCCTCTATTTCATTGAAAGACCATTTTTTCCCCTGAAGTATTATACTCAGTTTTGCCGGGTTGGTGATTCTTGGTTTTAGTCCTAGTTCCTTTGAATTCTGGAATATCATATTCCATACCCTTTGATCCCTTAATGTAGAAGCTAATAGATCTTGTTTTATCCCGATTTTATATCCACAATACTGTAATTGTTTCTTTCTAGCTGCTTGCAATATGTTCTCCTTGACCAGAGAACTCAGGAATTTGGCCACAATGTTCCTAGAAGTTTATTTTTTGGATCCTTTCAGGAGGGGACCTGTGGATTCTTTCAATATTTATTTTTTCCTCTGGTTCTAGAATCTCAGGGCAGTTTTCCTTGATAATTTCATGAAAGATGATGTCTAGGCTCTTTTTATGATCAAGGCTTTCAAGTAATCCCATAATTTTTAAATTGTCTCTCCTGGATCTATTTTCCAGGTCAGTTGTTTTTAGAATGAGATATTTCACATTATCTTCCCTTTTTTCATTCTTTTGGTTTTGTTTTGTGATTTCTTGGTTTCTCATAAAGTCATTAGCCTCCATCTGTCCCATTCTAAATTTTTTTTTACTTAAAAAAATCACAGAATATTTATTTATTTAATTAATTTTTTACATTCATTTTCAAAAATTTTTGGGTTCCAAATTTTTTCCCCTTTTATCCCCTCCCCCCACCCCAATACCCCAAGCAATCTAATTTTCCGTATCTCCAATCTGCCCTCTCTTCTGTCATCCCTCCCTTCTCTTGTCTCCATCTTCTCTTTTCTCCTGTAGGGCCAGATGACTTTCTATTCCTCATTAACTGTATGTCTTCTTTCCTAGTTGCAACAACAATACTAAACAGTTGTTCCTAAAACTTTGAGTTCCAAATTCTCCCCATCTCTCCCTCCCCACCCATTCCCTTTGGGACGGCAGGCAATTCAATATAGGCCATATCTGTGTAGTTTTGCAAATGATCTCCCTGATAGCCGTGTTGTGTAAGACTAACTGGATTACCATCCCTCCTAACCTGCCCCTCATTGTTTCTCTTCTGTCTCTTGATCCTGTCCCTCCCCAAGTGTTGACTTCAAATTGCTCCCTCCTCCCTTTGCCCTCCCCTCCATCATCCCCCCCCTTGCAATATCTCCTTCTCCCCCACTTTCTTATACTATAAGATAGGTTTTCATACCAAAATGAGTGTGCATTTCACTCCTTCGTTTAGTCAAATGTGATGAGGGTAAACTTCTGCTTTTTTTTTCTCAGCTCTCCTCTTTTTCCCTCCACTAAGAAATACTCCTACCTGCCTCTTAAATGACATATAGTTGCCCCCTTCCCTTTCCCTCTCTTTCCTCCCCCTACATTTCTCTCTCACCATTTACCTTAGTTTCTTTTAAGGTATGGTCCCATCCTATTCAGTTCAATTTGTGCTCCCTATCTCTGTATGTGTGTGCATGTGTGTATGTGTGTGCATGCGTGTACATGTGTGTGTGTGGTCCCACCAACTACCCAGATACTGAAAAGTTTTAAGAGTTAGAAATATTGTCTTTCCCTGTATGAATGTAAACAGTTCACTTCTGGTAAGTCCCTTAAGACTTCTCTTTGCTGTTTCCTTTTTCATGCTTCTTCTCATTCTTGTGTTTGAAAGTCAAATTTTCTTTTCAGCTCTGGTCTTTTCATTAAGAATGATTGAAAGTACTCTGTTTCATTGAAAGACCATATTTTCCCTTGAAGTATTATACTCAGTTTAGCTGGGTAGGTGATTCTTGGTTTGAGTCCTACTTCCTTTGCCTTCTGGAATATCCTATTCCCTGCCCTTCGATCCCTTAATGTAGAAGCTGCTAGATCTTGGGTTATCCTGATTGTATTTCCACAGTACTGAAATTGTTTCTTTCTAGCTGCTTGCAAGATTTTTTCCTTGAGCTTGGAGTTCTGGAATTTGGCCACAATGTTCCTAGGAGTTTCTCTTTTTGGATCTCTTTCAGGCAGTGATCGATGGATTCTTTCAATACTTATTTTGCCCTCTGGTTCTAGAATGTCAGGGCATTTTTCCTTGATAATTTCATGGAAGATGATGTCTAGGCTCTTTTTTTGATCATGAGTTTCAGGTAGACCCATAATTTGTAAATTGTCTGTCCTGGATCTATTTTCCAGGTCAGTTGTTTTTCCCATGAGATATTTCACATTCTCTTCCATTTTTTCATTCTTTTGGTTTTGTTTGGTGATTTCTTGGTTTCTCGTAAAGTCATTAGACTCCATCTGCTCCATTCTAATTTTGAGAGAACTATTAAATTCAGTGAGCTTTTGAGCCTCTTTTTCCATTTGGCTTATTCTGCTTTTGAGTGCATTCTTCTCCTCATTGGCTTTTTGAACCTCTTTTGCCAATTGAGTGATCCTATTTTTCAAGGTTTTAATTTCCTCAGCATTTTTTTTTGGGTCTCCTTTACCAAGGTATTGACCCGTTTTTCATACTTTTCTTGCATCTCTCTCATTTCTCTTCCCAGTTTTTCCTCTATCTGTCTAACTTGCTTTTCAAAATCCTTTTTGAGCTCTTCCAAGGCCTGAGCCCACCCACCACCCCCCTGGGGTGTCTGAGGTACTGAGGCCCCACCCTCCACGTCTTTCCCTGATGGCAAGAATATGTCCTCATCTTCGTCAGATCCGAAGGTCGGGATCATTTGCATTTGTTGGAAAAAACTCTCTATAGTCTTATTTTTCTTCCCTTTTCTAGGCATTTTCCCAGCCAGTTACTTGACTTCTGAGTTTCCTTTCCACCCCCTCCTGGATCCACCCAGCTAGTGCTTGGCCTCTGAGATTCAAATGGGCTTTCCAGCAGCAAGCTTTAGTTCTGTCGCTGGGGTGGGGACAGGGCCGCCTCCCAGGCTCAGTGCCCTCAGGGGCTTTATGCAGAGATTTTCAGGAACCGAGTGGGTGGGGGTGGGGTGGGTTGGCCCGCCTCCTAGGCTCAGTTCCCTCGGGGGCTTTATGCAGAGGCCTTCAGTAATATAGCGGGGTGGGGCCAGGGCCGTCTCCCAGGCTCAGCTCCGTCAGGTTTTATGCAGAAACCTTCCGTAATGAAGATCCTGCCTGCTGCTGGGGGATTCCTGAGTCCTGGGCCTCTGCCGCCTCAGCCGCCGCCCACGCCTCTGCCTCCACCGCTTCCTCCTGAGGGGGCCCGAGTCACGGAGATGCCCTGCTCCGCCTCTCATCCAGCCCAGCCTTCTTTCTCACTGACCTGTAGCTTCTGTGGGCGGAGGGACTTTCCCGGCTGCCGGAGCTTCCGTGTCTGAAGCCTGCTCAGGTCAGCTTCTCTGGGGCCGCTTTCCGGGGCACAACGGACCGTGGGGACGGGTCTCCAGGGCTCCCTGTAATGGAAATCTCTTCCACTCCGTTTCTGCACACCTTGTATTGACCCAGAAGTTATGGGGGTCTCTTTTTACATTAATTCTATGGTCTTTGGTTTTGGAGCTCGTAAACGTGCGTCCTTCTACTCTGCCATCTTGGCTCCGCCCCTCATGACACTCCTTTTTTTGACCACTACTCTCATATACATGCTGCCTTCCCCTATGAGAAGTAAGTTTTCAGAGGACAGAGATTCTTTTGCTATGTTTGTATCCCTAGTACTTAAAACAGTGTCAAGCACATAGATAAGGCTTAATAAATGAACAATAATTTGAATTTATGGTTTATAAAATACTTGACATATAGTGTTGGTTTGCATTCCCTTTCAACTTTTCCATGATTCAGTGACTCTGCATCCAGGAAGCCAATAGCCTCAGTGGAAAACTCATTGGAGCCTGATGTGGTGATACAGACTTGCAATTTCTGGTACTGGGGCAGCTGAGGCTGGTGGATCACTTGAGCTCAACAGTTCTGATTCTCAGTGGGTGAAGCCAAGTGAGTGTCCACACTAAATCTAGTAATGAAATGGTGAGTCCTTGGGAGCAGGGAACCCCTAGGCTACATGAAGAGGGGAAAACTAGCCAAGGTCAGAAAATAGAGAGCTCAAAACTTCTGTGCCAATCAAGAGTGGAATTTGGCCTGTGAGTGGCTATATTTCCAGCTTATGCAATATCAATCTCTCTAGCTACAAACATATACATATATATGTGCACACTATATACTATACATGTATTCAGTGTATATATGTCTGTATATGTATAAACACATATGTATATACATACGTGTATATGTATATAGATGTATGTATATTTGTATCGTGTGTGTGCATGCATGTGTGTGTTTGTGTGTGTGTGTGTGTTTACCAGATTTGGAGTCAGAGAACCTGAGTTCTAATTCTGGATCTTTCACTCTCTATATGACATTGAGGAAATAATTTCATATCTCTAGGTCTCACTTCTTCATTCATAAAATTAGAGACTTGGAGACCACTTCTAAGTTCTCATCCAACTCTAAAGCAGTGACCCTATGGTCTAAACTAATATTTGCCCTTTAACAAACATTTATCATGTATCTAAGTATGAGTCATACATTTTGTCAAGTGGGGGGTATACAAAGATAAAAATAAATATCCCCTGCCTTAATAAGTTTTTATTCAACTGATAATTACTACTTGTAACCCAGTAAGGTACTTGGTTCAAGTATTATACCCATTTTACAGATGATATAACTGAGGCTCATAGTGGTTAAGTGACTTACTGCAGACAGCCTAGCTAACATCTAGCTAACAGAGGAAAGATTGGCATGAAGTCTTTCACCCATCCGGCATTGATTCCACTGTACTACACTATTTCTCAGTTTCAGATTCTGGTATCTGAAATACAAGCTTCTAAAACCAAATTAAAGATTAAATCATCCCTTCTTCATACATTTAAGTTTTTTTAAAAAATATATATTTTTTCACTCATCTATTGTAAATAATGAAACCAAAATGCATATTTATATTTTTCTGTCAATAATTTTCTTTAGCACACTTGTATCATTGATTCATATCACAAAATGCATAGCTTTTACTCTTGATTAGGGGTGCGACAAATCTTTTATTTATATTCAATATATGCATAAATTTGTCCATTTGGAAGGCAGTGGAAGTCACTGAGATAGTCATCTTCAAAACACACAAGAATACTAAATATTCTTGTAATAGCACAGTGATAATATAGAATTCACCAAAACTTGCCCAAACTTCAAGAATAGCAGTGACAGAGCTGAAGGAAACAGTCCAATGCTAATAACAAAAGTATATTTCTAACTTCATCTCTAAGATGATAACAAAGAAGATTCATTTCAAAATATCTATGCTATAGACTTATTCTTGAAAAAAAGAAACTTTTGGACCCTCCTTAAAATGGCTGAATCGGTAGAAGTATAATATTCTGTCTCCCACACTTCTCCACTAAGTTGTTTGGTTTTGTTTTTTAATAATTCACTGGACCAAGAAATGAGCACGTTCCACAAAGATATAGCCAGAATAGAAATCTCCATCTGGTTTTGAGATGGATCTTCTCTTTTACTTAAGTTCCTTAGATAGAGATCTCATTAAATGGCTTTGATTTATTCAAGATACAGAGAAGACCTGTTCACATTTGTTCTGATGGAATCAATCAATAAGTTATATTGCAATAATCTAGGTGAGACGTAATGAGTTCTTGATCAAAGGTGGTAGCTTCAATTGGAGTGAAGGGATCAGATGCCAGAAGTGTTATAAACATAGAAATAGTAAGAAAAAGTAGAAAATAAAAGCAATGAGGAACAAAGAAGCTTAGTAGAAAATATTTTGCCCAATAATATTCCAAAACTGGACAATAAAGATGAAAAAGACTAATATCTACAAAGTAAAAAATACCCAAACTAACAAAGGTAGAGAATTTAAATAAACCAATATCAGGAAGAAAAACATGAATAAACCATAGATAAACTCCCTAGACCAGTTAGCTTCATAAGCAGAACATTGAAAGAATGATTATTTCTAATATTACAAGAATTGTCTGACAAAAATAGGAAAATATGGGATGCTATGGTCTTACTACCTAAAACCAGAGGAAGACAAATCAGCCAAAGAAAGCTATAGACAAATGTCCCTAAGAAATATTGTTGCAATCTTAAATAAGATATTAGCAAGGAGGCTATAGCAACACATCAAAGAAATTATACATTATGACAAAATAGGATTTGTACCAAAAGTGCAAGGCTGATTCCACATTAGGAAAAAGTATAAGTATACCATATTAATAACAAAATAATTAAAATTGCATGGTTACATAACAGATGCAGAAAAAATTTTGAGAAAATACAGTATCAATTTGTGTTAATACTAGAAACCAGAGTAATATATTTCCCTTTCCTTAAAATCATAAATACCTTTCAATATATAAAACTAAGATCTAGCATTTTATATAATTGTGAGAGACTAGAGGTCCTTCCAATATGATCAAGGGCAAAGCAAAGATGTTAATTATCAATATTATTATTTATTATAATAATAAAAATGTAACATATAGCAACAAAAATTAAAAAATCAAAGAGGGAGCAAAATTATTGCCTTTTATAGATGATATGATGGTCTACAGAGGTAACCCTAGAGATTCAAGTAAAAAAAAGAAATAATTAAGCAGTAAATTCATCCAAGTAGCGGGATGTAAAATAAACCTAAACAAATCATTAGCTTTTCAATATATTGCCAACAAAATTCCAATAGGAAGAGATATCAAGAGAAATTAAATTTAGATAACTACAGAATCTGTACAATATTGAAGAACTTACCTAGTAAGATTCATACAGGAATGTATAACCACAACTCTTTCAATAATAAAAGCAGACCTATATTAATGGAGACATTAACTACTCTTTGGATAGGTCATGCCAATATAATAAAAATGTAAATAATACCTAAATTAATTTACTTATACAATGCCACTGGATTATTTTAGAGACAAAGAAAAAAAAACAATAAGACAATTCATCTGGAGGAACAAATATCAAGAATACCATAAGGGAAATAAAGAAAAAAGTGGAAATGAAGAAAGGCTATAAGGGCAAGTGGATGTTCCAGGGTGAGGAATCCCAGAGTTCTTAGGGAGGTTCCAAAGGAAAACTCCAGCTGATTCATGATATTGAAGTGCAGAAATTCAGAGGCACACAGTCAAGGGAGGAATCCTTCCTCCTTGTGTAGGAGGGCTTAGAGGAAAGTTTTGCCAATGACATTTTCATGATAGGAAGATAGTTTTTTGAAAGATATTATCACAGGGAGGAGCCAAGATGGTGGAGAAGAAAGACTCATGTTTGCTAGCTCCGAACCCACAGCCCATAAATTTCCTGTAAAAAGAACTCCCCACAAATTCTGGAGCACTGAAAGCCACACAGAAACAGAGTGGAAGAGATTTCCATTCCAGAGAGCCCTGGAAAGCCGTCCCCAGGGGTCCGTCACACACCAGACAGCGTAACCCACCCCTGCACTGCCCTGGTCACGTGGCCCCAGAGGAGCAGATCCGAGCAGGCTTCAGGGACGGAACCTCCGGCAGCCTCGAAGCTTCCTCCACCCACAGGCAATACAGGTCAGTGAGAGAGACGTCTGGGCTGGTGGAGAGGGGAACGGGGTGTCTCCGTGACTTGGGCCCCCCCGGGAGGGAGCAGAGGAGGGAGTTGCAAAGGCAGAGGCGGCCCTGAACTCCCAGAGCAGACAGGAGCTCAGGGCCATTACCAAAGGTCTCCACATAAACCCCCTGAGGAAACTGAGCCTGGGAGGCGGCCCTGCCCCCACCTGAGCACCAGAACTTAAGCTCACATTGAATAGCAGCCACACCCAGCACTGAAAGCCCTGAGGCTGGGGAGCAGCATTTGAATCTCAGATCCCAAGCACTAGCTGGGCAGATCTAGGCAGGGATGCAGAGGAATCTCAGAAGTCAAATAACTGGCTGGGAAGATGCCCAGAAAAGGGAAGAAAAATAAGACCATAGAAAACTACTTTCTTGGGGGACAGATGTAACTGTCTTTCATTTCTGATGACAAGGAACAATTTTAGCCATCAGGGAAAGACATGGAGATCGGGGCCCCTGTATCCCAGACATCCAAGGTGGATGTCTAGTGGGCTCAAACCATGGAAGAGCTCAAAAAGGATTTTGAAAATCAAGTTAGACAGGAGGAGGAAAAACTGGGAAGAGAAATGAGAGAGATGCAAGAAAAGCATGAAAAATGGGTCAATACCTTGCTAAAGGAGACCCAAAAAAATGCTGAAGAAAATAACATCTTGAAAAATAGGCTCACTGAATTAGCAAAAGAGGTTCAAAAAGCCAATGAGGAGAAGAATGATTTTAAAAGCAGAATTAGCCAAATGGAAAAAGAGGTTCAAAAGCTCATTGAAGAAAATAGTTCTCTCAAAATTAGAATGGAACAGATGGAGTCTAATGACTTTCTAAGAAACCAAGAAATCATAAAACAAAGTCAAAAGAATGAAAAAATGGAAGATAATGCGAAAAATCTCATGAAAATTCCAACTGACCTGGAAAATAGATCCAGGAGAGACAATTTAAAAATTATGCGACTACCTGAAAGCCATGAACAAAAAAAGAGCCTAGACATCATCTTCCATGAAATTATCGAGGAAAACTGCCCTGAGATTCTACAACCAGAGGGCAAAATAAGTATTGAAGGAATCCACTGATCACCACCTGAAAGAGAGCCAAAAAGAGAAACTCCTAGGAACATTGTGACTAAATTCCAGAATTCCCAGGTAAAGGAGAAAATATTGCAAGCAGCTAGAAAGAAACAATTTCAGTATTGTGGAAGTACAATCAGGATAACACAAGATCTAGTAGCTTCCACATTAAGGGATTGAAGGGCATGGAATATGATATTCCAGAAGTCAAAGGAACTAGGACTCAAACCAAGAATCACCTACCCAGCAAAACTGAGTATCATACTTCAGGGGAAAATATGGTCTTTCAATGAAATAGAGGACTTTCAAGCATTCTTGATGCAAAGACCAGAGCTGAAAAGAAAATTTGACTTTCAAACACAAGAATGAGAAGAAACATGAAAAAGTAAACAGCAAAGAGATGTCATAAGGGACTTACCAAAGGTGAACTGTTTACATTCCTACATGGAAAGACAATATTTGTAACTCTTAAACTTTTCAGTATCTGGGTAATTGGTGGGACCACACACACACACATACACACATGCACGCACATACAGAGACAGAGAACACAGAGTGAATTGAATAGGATGGGACCATATCTTAAAAGAAATTAAGGTAAACGGTGAGAGAGAAATGTAGTGGGAGGAGAGAGGGTGAAATGGAATGGGGTAAATTATCTCTCATTCAAGAGGCAAGCAGGAGACTTTTTAGCGGAGGGAAAAAGAGGAGAGCTGAGAAAAAAAACAAGAAGTTTACCCTCATCACATTCGACTAAAGGATGGAATAAAATGCACACTCATTTTGGTATGAAAACCTATCTTACAATACAGGAAAGTGGGAGAGAAGGAGATAAGCAGGGTGGAGGGGATGATGGAAGGGAGGGCAATAGGAGGAGGAAACGATTTGAAGTCAACACTCAGGGAAGGAGAGGATCAAAAGACAGAATAGAAACAATGGGGGGTAGGATAGGATGGAGGGAAATACAGTTAGTCTGACACAACATGAGTATTATCGGAGTCATTTGCAAAACTACACCGATATGGCCTATATTGAATTGCCTGCCTTTCCAAAGAGAATGGGTAGGGAGGGAGGGATGGGGAGGATTTGGAACTCAAAGTTTTAGGAACAACTGTTTAGTATTGTTCTTGCTACTAGGAAATAAGACATACAGCTAATGGGGAATAGAAAGTCATCTGGCCCTACAGGATAAAAGAGAAGATGGGGACAAGAGAAGGGAGGGATGATAGAAGAGAGGGCAGACTGGTGATAGGAAAAATTAGAATGCTTGGTGTATTGGGGTGGGAGGAGGGTAGCAATGGGGAGAAAATTTGGAACCCAAGATTTTGTGAAAAATGATTGTAAAAAGTTAAATAAATACATTTATATTTTTAAAAAATTAAATAAATAAATAAAAAGAAAGAAAGATATTATCACAAAAGAAGCGGCCTCTGCCCTAGAAGGGATATACACAGTATACCCATCTATCTCAGAACACCTGATAAAGCGAAGTATAAATGAGTAAATGGTCACAGTGCAAACCAAGTACATGAATTCAATTATGCAATGCAATAAGTATTTATTACTCCTATATGTAAAGCATTCAATGTATTATGTTGTAGGGTTGCAAAGACCAAGAAAGCAAATATGACTGCCTCAAGAAGCTTGCATTCTGTTGCAAACCCAAAGGACCACATTTTTTTGAAGCCAAAAGGGTACCGTATCACACATTTTAGACCTGGAAGGAACCTTAAAACATATTTACTCCAATTTCCTCAATTGACAAAGGAGTAAATTGAAGCCTAGATGAAGTAAACGACTTGCCCAAGGTCTTTCAGGCATAAGTTGATGACTTTCTACAGACACAATCAGGAAACTTTTCCTCAAAGAGATAAATTTATATTTTAAACAAATCATTTTTATTTACTTTTCAGTTCCAAATTTCAATACAGATTTAGATGGAAAAGAAAGACATAGCAGCTTCTATGGGTTTCCTTTTCATCTTTGCAGATGACTAAAATTTCCATTTATCAATAATAGCCCTAGTCTCACACTTGAGCTTTAGTCACATGGCACCAACTGCCTATTATATGTACATTTCTTTTTTCTTTTTCTTTTTTGCTATATAATTGCCTCTTTTTTATTTAATTTTTTTTATTTTTCATTTTTTATTTTTAACACAGTTCGTATCACATAAAACAATTCCAACTTTTGGTCAAATGATACTTCTCTTAAAGTAATTACAATATAAACCACAAACGTATTTTTTTTAACATTAACCAACTGAGACACAAATAATAACTATGTATGTTAACTTCACAAGCCCTTGACCTGATCGTTTTGACACTATTGCTAAGAACTAAAGGACCCTAACAATATTGTTGATCTAAAGTCCTAAGCCTAATAACTTAATTTTAGACTTAACCTCAGATGTTCCCCTACAAACAATCTATAATTTAATGGATCTGGTATTAAGCTTAGAAACTTATTGATTATAGGAAATTGCCACTGAAAGTAGGGACATTGGAGGGAACCAATATCTCCCCAACTTCATGTCAATTCCAGGCAGGAGTAGATTGTCAACTTGCATTCAGTCAGGCTTAAAGTCTTCCAGGGGTCAGTGGGGAAATTGAGTCAGGAGAATTCTACCTCAACCTAGGCTGAACAGCCACTCTCTCACCCTTCCCATGAGATCACCTTTTGCAGTTCACATCAGTATTTCATAGGCTTATTGGCATCATAGATTGGAGGCTCAGACCGCCTTTCTTGCTGTCCATACCTGGAGTTAGACTCAGAGGAACAGTTAGTTAATAGTCCCATAGAATCTTAAAATAGCAAGATCCAATAACCAGGTTTCAGATATGACTACAATTTCACGTTGGTTAAGGAACATCTTTTGAGGCAAGTATTAAGTTTTTTATATGCTTTTCTATACGTGTTCTAGTTTCTGGTTAAACAACAAACATAAAATCAAATTTGCCATTAAAACCTTAACTTTTCTGTCAATGCCAAATTTTAACCGAGGTTACCTGCCTCTAGGAAACTTAGAATAAAATTCTTTTCCCCAAACTAAAGTTGTCTATGATTTAGTCTCAGTAATTAATTCAGTCAGTTGTTTTAATCCTAACTTTTACATCGTTTTGTAATGTCCAATTTTTCTCCCCATCTCGTTTTTTCCCCTCCCCCCGCTGCCTAATAACTTGCATTATGATTACCCCTTCCCTCAATGCACCCTCCCTTCTATCACACCCCATCTTTCCCTTATCCCCATCTTCTCTCTTTTCTTGTAGGGCAAGATAAATTTCTATACCCCATTGCCTGTGTTTCTTATTTCCCTGATATATGCAATAATAATTCTCAACATTCTTTTCTAATACTTTGAATTCCAACTTCTCTCCCTTCCTGCCCATCCCCACTTGGAAGGCAAGCAATTCGATATAGACTAAATACGTGTCGTGTTGCAAAAGACTTCCATAATAATCATGCTGTGTAATAATAATTATATTGCCCTCTATCCCACTCTATCCCCCCTTGTATTTTTATTCCCTTATTTGACCTTGTCCCTTCCCAAAAGTGTTTATTTCTAGTTACTTCCTTCTCCCATTTGCCCTCCTGTCTATCATTCTCGTCACCACACTTGTTGCCTCCTCCCCTACTTTGCTGTAGTGTAAGATAGATTTTCATACCTAATTTAGTGAGCATGTTATTCCCTCCTTAAGCCATATGTGGAAAGAGTAAGTTCGTTTTTCCCCCCTCCCCTTCTCCCTTTTCTCCTCCATTGAACAAGATTTTTCTTATCTCTTTTATGGTTATATCTTGCCCCATTCCATTTCTCCCTTTCTCTTCCCAATATTTTTCTCCCTGACTCCTTAATTTTTATTTTATTATTTATTTTTTGTGGATATTATCTATTCTTATTCAAGACAACCTGTACTCTCTGTCTATATATATGCGTGTGTGTATGTATGTATGTATGTATGTACAATCCATCCACCTGCCCAAACACTGAGAAAAGTTTCAAAAGTTACAAATATTTTCTTTCCATGTAAGAATGTAAGCAGTTCAACTTTAGAAAGTCTTTTATGATTTCTCTTTCCTGTTCTCTTTTCATGCTTCTCTTGATTCCTTTGTTTGAAAGTCACATTTTCTCTTCAGTTCTGGTTTTTTCATCATGAATTCTTGAAAGTCCTCTATATAATTGAATGACCATTTATTCCCTTGAAGTGCTATACTCACTTTTGCTATGTGGGTGATTCTTGACTTTAATCCCAGTTCTTTTGACTTCTAGAATATCCTATTCCAAGCCCTTCCATCCCTTAAGGTTAAAGCTGCCTGATCCTTTCTTTTCCTGATTGTATTTCCACAATACTCAAATTGTTTCTTTCTAGCTACTTGCAATATTTTCTCCTCAACCTGGAAACTCTGAAATTTGGCTACAATATTCCTAGGAGTTTCTTTCTTTGTGTCTCTTTCAGGAGGTGATTGGTAGATTCTTTCAATATTTATTTTGCCCTCTGGTTCTAGAATATCAGGACAATTTTCCTTGATAATTTCATGAAAGATGAAGTCTAGGCTCTTTTTTTGATCATGGCTTTCAGGTAGTCCCATAATTTTTTAATTTTCTCTCCTGGATCTATTTTCGAGGTCAGTTGTTTTTCCAGTGAGATGCTTCATATTATCTTCTATTTTTTTAAAGTTTTGGTTTTGTTTTCTAACTGCTTGGTTTATCTCATAGTCATTAGCTTTCCTGAATTCAGTTATCTCTTTTGAAGAACTATTTTGTTCAGTTTGCTTTTGAAAATTCTCCTCCATTTTGCTAATTCTGCTTTTTAAAGACCCCTTCTCCTCATTAGGTTTTTGGACCTCTTTTTCCGACTGAGTTAGCCTGTTTTTAAAGGTGTTATTTTCCTCAGTATTTTTGGGTCTCCTTTAGCAAGTTGCTAACTCGCTTTTCAAGCTCTTCTATCGCCTGAGTCCAATATAAGTTCAGTTTGAGGCCCTGGAGGCAGGGGCCTAGATTTCCTGTGACAGTATGCCTTGTTCTTCCTCATTTGAAAGGATGCGAGGAGATACCTGTTCACCAAGAAAGTAACCTTCTATGGTCTTATTTTTTTTTCCCTTTTTTGGGCATTTCTCCAACCAGTTATTTGACTTCTGAATCCTTTGTCAAGAGGATGGTCCTATTGCCCCCCTTCTCCCTGGTATCGTGTTCAAGGCTGAGATTTAACTGAGCTGCTTGATTTCCCCAGTGCTTTGGGTGGGGATGGGACCATCACTCAGGGCTGAGGTTTAGATCAGCTTCTCCCTACTCCCAAAGGTCTTAAGCTGAGCTGCGTGGACAATGGATCCAGGTTGATTCCCGGCCTTCCACAGCTTCCTGCAGTCTGCTGCTGCTGTTGCTGCCATCACCTGGGGCTATTGCTGAATGAACCCTGTTCCCTCTCACTCAGTTGGGAAAGCCCTCCCACACTTACCTTTAGAGCATTCTTTGTTGCTTGTGGGTTGAGGTATCTGGGAGCCTCCCTGCTGAGAACTCTGCCCCAGAGGTCTGTTCAGGTCCTGTTCCTCCCAGTGCAGCATGGCTAGTGCTGGGCTCTGCTCTGCTCAGCATCCTGTAAGATAGACTTTTCCTGTCAGCCTTCCACGTTACCTTTGGCTGAAAACCTCTTTTGCTCTGTTGTTCTGTGGCTTCTGCTGCTCTAGAATTTATTGAGAGTCCTTTTTTACAGGTATATTGTGGGCTGTGGGGGAGGTGCTAGAGTATATGTGTCTTTCTATTCTGCCATCTTGGCTCCACCCCCCACAAATCTATACATAAATCTCTAACTCAATATACTATGACAGATCCTAATCAACTTGTCTGAAAGAGTACTCATTCTTATCCATATTGTAGACTTCCTTTTCACTTAAAGGTTCCACCATCCTTCTAGACATTCATTTTTGCAACTTTGGCATCATCTTTAATTCCTCACTCTTCCTTACTCTGATGTATCCCCAATCTTATTCCTATTTCTAATTTTCACCTTCTGTTTTGGGTGCACATATATTCATATATAAGTAATTTATATACACACATATATACTTTTCACACACACACATATACACAAACATACACAAGAGGCAGCATGACATAATACATAGAGAGTCAGCCTCATAAAAAGGATAATATCAGTTCAAATCCTGCCTCTAACACATATTGACAGCATGACATTTTGTAAGTCACTTAACCTATCAGTGCTGTAGACAATCAGCATTGGTAGAATTTCTCACACATTCTTTATTAGCAATGAAATCACAAGTACAGTCTTCACACATACACACACACACACACACACACACACACACACACATTTTGTCTTTGTATCCCCAGAGCCTTGCATAAGGCCTGGCACACATAGTTGGTGTTTTGTAAATGTTTCTTGACCAATAAGTGTAACACCTCCTCCAGAGAGAGAAAGAATGGGGGAGGGGAATCTACAGAGACTTTTCTGTTCATTTTAAAATGGATTCTTTGATGTTGTTATTCAATCATTTCAGTCACATCTGACTTTTTGTGATCCCATTTGGGGTTTTCCTGACAAAGATACTGAAGTGGTGTGCAATTTCCTTCTCCATTTCATTTTAGAGATAAAGAAACTGAGGAAAACAAGGTGAAGTGACTTTCCCAGATTCATGCAGATAGTCAGTGTCTGAGGCCAGATTTGAACTCAGGAAGATTCCTGACTCCATGCCCAGCACTCTATCCACTATAGTGCCACCTAGCTTCCCCAAGGAATTCTTTAGCTATACTGTATATAAGAGAAGGCTCAAGAAGAGGACAAGATCTCTGCTGAGGGTCGGTAAGGCCTGCTAGTATGAAGGCCCAACTCTAGTGTTGTATCTATTTTCCCTGCCAAGTTGAATTATCTTTGAATGAGCAAAGTAAGAATAGAAATGGTTAACAGAAAGGTAAGTGTGGACGTGGTAGATCCTGGTAGCTACCCTCAATGAGTTGAAATCACCAAGCTCAGATGAACAATAACTCAAAGTACTGAAAAAACCTGGAAGATATGGATACAATGTCACTGTTTATCAGTGATCCTCATAGAAAAGGAAAAATGCTGCAGGAAATAAAGAAAAAAGAAAGGAAGGAAGGAAGAAGGGAAGGAGGAAAGAAGTTGAGAGGAGAGGGAGGGGGAAAGGAAGGAAGGAAAGAAGGAAGGAAGGAAGGAAGGAAGGAAGGAAGGAAGGAAGGAAGGAAGGAAGGAAGGAAGGAAGGAAGGAAGGAAGGAAGGAAGGAAGAAAGAAGGATGTATGTGCAAAGAGTAAGTCAGTAAAATTAACACTGATGACTGGAAAAATTCTAGTATATGTTTTTAGGGAGAGTTAAGAATCCTTTGATAGCAGAACAGTGATCACAAATTCACTGCGTCTTGATGAAGAACAGATCATGCCAAACTATGCTCTTTTTCCTTTTGGAAAAGGTTCCTAAACTCAAGTGAATAATATAATTACCATACACTTAGATGTCAGCAAAGTATTTAACAAATTCTCTTCCACTACCTTTATGGAAAAGATGGAGTTGGGTGAGATGGGCTAGATTCTAATTCTATCAAGACAATCACTGAGGATGTTTTTGATCTGACATCACTTGGTGTTCTCTCCCAGCTCTGAGTTTCTGTGATTCTATACCCTGGGATAGGAGAAGAAAGAAAGACGTCCAAATTAAAATGGGGAAACCGAACTAATTCAGTGCCAACACATTGCTCATTTTGCTGTCACTGAGTACTATTTTGTTGTGATTTTTAAAAATTGGGGAGCCAAGATGGTGGAGTAGAAGGACGCACATTTACGAGCTCTGAGCCCACAACCCATGGAATTGAGGTAAAAGGAGATCCCCATAAATTCTGAATCTCTGCAGGGGGTGCATAAACATAGGGGAAGAGATTTCCGTTCCACTGAACCCTAGAGAGCCGTCCCCGGGATCCATCGCACCCCGGAAAGCGGACGCCAACCCCACCCCTGGCCGCGGCCCCAGAGAAGCTGACCCGAGCAGGCTTCAGAGAGGGAAGCTCCGGGGGAAGCTCTGGCAGCCGGGAAAGCCCCTCTGCCCACAGAAGCTACAGGTCAGTAAGAAAGAAGGCTGCGCTAGGGGAGGGGAGCGGAGCGTCTCCGTGACTCGGGCCCCCTCGGGAGGAAGCGGCGGCGGCAGAGACGGGGGTGGGAAGCGGCGGAGGCAGAGGCGTGGGCAGGCGGCTGAGGCGGCAGCGGCCCGGGACTCAGGAATCCCCCAGCAGCAGGTAGGATCTTCAATACTGAAGGTCTTTCCAACCTGAGGGAGCCGAGCCGGGGAGACGGTCCTGCCCCCACCCTGCTCTACTGCTGAACGCCTCTGAATAAAACCCCCAAGGGAGCTGAGCATAGGAGGCGGGGCCCCCCACCCCGCCCCCACCCGCTCCGTTCCTGAAAGTCTCTGCAGAAAGCCCCTGAGGGACCGAACTTAGGAGGCGGCCCTGCCCCCACCCCTGCGCCAGAACTAAAGCTTGCCTCCGGAAAGCGTATTTGAATCTCAGAGGCCAAGCACTAGCTGGGTGGATCCAGATGGAGGAAGAAAGGAATCTCAGAAGCCAAGTAACTGGCTGGGAAAATGCCTAGAAAGGGGAAGAAAAATAAGACTTTAGAGAGTTTTTTCCAACAAATGCAAATGATCCCAACATTCGGATCTGATGGCGAGGACGAGAACGTATTTTTCCCATCAGGGAAAGATGTGGAGGGCGGGGCCTCAGTACCCCAGACACCCCAGGGGGATGTTGGGTGGGCTCAGGCCTTGGAAGAGCTTAAAAAGGATTTTGAAAAGCAAGTTAGACAGGTGGAGGAAAGACTGGGAAGAGAAATGACAAAGATGCAAGAAGAGTATGAAAAAAAGGTCAATATCTTGGTAAAGGAGAACCAAAAAAATGCTGAGGAAATTAACACCTTGAAAAATAGGCTCACTCAATTGGCAAAGGAGGTTCAAAAAGCCAATGAGGAGAAGAATGCATTCAAAAGCAGAATGAGCCAAATGAAAAAGAGGCTCAAAAGCTCACTGAATTTAATAGTTCTCTCAAAATTAGAATGGAACAGATGGAGTCTAATGACTTTATGAGAAACCAAGAAATCACCAAACAAAACCAAAAGAACGAAAAAATGGAAGAGAATGTGAAATATCTCATGGGAAAAACAACTGACCTGGAAAATAGATCAAGGAGAGACAATTTAAAAATTATGGGACTACCTGAAAGCCATGATCAAAAAAAGAGCCTAGACATCGTCTTGCATGAAATTATCAAGGAAAATTGCCCTGACATTCTAGGACCAGAGGGCAAAATAAGTATTGAAAGAATCCATCGATCACCACCTGAAAGAGATCCAAAAAGAGAAACTCCTAGGAACATTGTGGCCAAATTCCAGAACTCCCAGCTCAAGGAAAAAATCTTGCAAGCAGCTAGAAAGAAACAATTCCAGTACTGTGGAAATACAATCAGGATAACTCAAGATCTAGCAGCTTCTACATTAAGGGATCGAAGGGCGTGGAATAGGATATTCCAGAAGGCAAAGGAAGTAGGACTGAAACCAAGAATCACCTACCCAGCTAAACTGAGTATAATACTTCAAGGGAAAATATGGTCTTTCAATGAAACAGAGTACTTTCAATCATTCTTAATGAAAAGACCAGAGCTGAAAAGAAAATTTGACTTTCAAACACAAGAATGAGAAGAAGCATGAAAAAGTAAACAGCAAAGAGAAGTATTAAGGGACTTACCAGAAATGAACTGTTTACATTCCTACATGGAAAGACAATATTTCTAACTCTTAAAACTTTTCAGTATCTGGGTAGTTGGTGGGACCACACATACACATGTACACGCATGCACACACATACACACATGCATTCACATACAGAGACAGAGAGCACAGATTGAACTGAATAGGATGGGACCATACCTTAAAAGAAATTAAGGTAAATGGTGAGAGAGAAATGTAGTGAGAGGAAAGAGGGGGAAATGGAAGGGGGTAACTATATGTCATTTAAGAGGCAAGTAGGAGATTTTTTTAGTGGAGGGAAAAAAGAGGAGAGCTGAGGGAAAAAAAAAAACAAACAAGAAGTTTACCCTCATCACATTTGACTAAACGAAGGAGTGAAATGCACACTCATTTTGGTATGAAAACCTATCTTACAGTATAAGAAAGCGGGGGAGAAGGAGATATTGGGGGGGGATGATGGAAGGGAGGGCAAAGGGAGGAGGGAGTAATTGAAAGTCAACACTTGGGGAGGGACAGGATCAAAAGACAGAAGAGAAACAATGAGGGGCAGGTTAGTAGGGATGGCAATTCAGTTAGTCTTACACAACACGGCTATCAGGAAGGTCATTTGCAAAGCTACACAGATATGGCCTATAATGAATTGTCTGCCGTACCAAAGGGAATGGGTGGGGAGGGAAGGATGGGGAGAATTTGGAACTCAAAGTTTTAGGAACAATTGTTTAGTATTGTTGTTGCAACTAGGATAGAAGACATACAGTTAATGAGGAATAGAAAGTCATCTGGCCCTACAGGGGAAAAGAGAAGATGGAGACAAGGGAAGGGAGGGATGACAGAAGAGAGGACAGATTGGAGATAGGGAAAATTAGATTGCTTGGGGTATTGGGGTGGGGGGAGGGGAGAAAAGGGGAGAAAGTTTGGAACCCAAAAATTTGTGAAAATGAATGTAAAAAGCTAAATAAATAAATAAACAAACAAATAAATAAATGAATGAATGAATGGATGGATGGATAAATAAATTAATTAATTAATAAAAAAGAAAACCTATATAATAAATACTTCACATTGTTTTCAAAGCTGAAAAAAAAAAAGATGCTCCGTCCTTAGAATCTTGCCTTTTAATGAAGACCTCTGCCCTTCAGTGATTGACCAGATGTTCAGTATGACTCTAGTTAAAGTCCCTAGGGTGACTTGTTTGGGAACTCCAAAAAACCTCTCAACTCCATTCTGATTGTTCCCCACCCCTATCTGTTATTTCTTAGCTTAGTCCTGGAAATCCATTCTTATCACTTCTCTAGACAATATGTCTTTTGTGGCTTTCAAATCCAAGGTGATCAAATTGGAAAATACTATTTTTTTTCTTCCAAAGAACAAATGGGAGTCTCTTATGAGTCCCATTTTCCAATTTCCAAGTCAGTTTCAGTGCCTGGGATCAGTGTTTGATGGACAGCTTGAGAAACTGAAATTCCACCTAACTGAGCCTTTTCCCAAGGCCTTCCCTATTTCACTTTAACTATTTTTTGGAAGGATAACTATAAACCATCATTTACTCTTGAAACTAAAAACTCATAGTGGTGGCTCCCATTTTCTTCCAAGCTCAGAATGGTATAAATGGGATTATATTAATTCCTGGGAGATGTAAGTAGGTAAAAAAGCAAATTGATCTCCTTAATCAAAACAACCACTCTATATCCATTATTCAAAGGAGGACGTCTGCTACTTCCCTTCACAAGTTTTCTGGGTAACTGCAACTATTTTCTGGTAAATATTAGGGACTTAAAAAATCAATGAATAATCACTGTAGTTTTGGGGCCCCATAAGGAATTTCTGTAAGAGCATAGATGGTAGTAGAGAATATCAAGTTGGAGGACAGATGCCTCTACCCTGGCATCCAAGGTCAGAATTCATTGTGGTTACTCACAAAAATATCCCCAGCTTTTTGACCTGGATATTTGCCTTCAGAAACATAACTTTTTTCCAGACAACCCTCACCTCTCACCCTGAGCTATGGCAGGTGTTCTTTTGATGGTTCTGACACTAGTAAATAACATATGGAGAAAAGTGTGATGTAGAGGGGGAAAGGATGCACAATGGATGGGCAATAACATGTGGAAGCAGTGATGTACATTATTTTAAAGATGGAATATACTTATTACAGATCTAGCAGAAAAGGCAACATGGTGAAGTGACGAGAGGGCCAGTCTTAGAGACAGGAAGGCTTGAGTTTATTTCCTACCTCTGATTCATACTTACTACGTTAGCAGGAGCAGATTGTTTAATTTCTCAGTGCCCTAGGCCTAACTGTGCATTATTAATGAGTTACTCATTTGTCCTGGTGGTATTCATTTGCATATATCAATGATGTCATGAGGCAAAACAAAACCTCCCTGCCCCTTACACCATACCCTCCTCAGGAGTTTATTTAGAACTCTATTTAAGTTGGTTTCTAATCTTTCAAGTGTAAAGGTTTCTTTTTAATATAAACAATTTCACAGATTTCCATATGACAGTAACTCCACTACTGATAACCCTTTATCGAGAAAAGAAATGATGACAAATAGCTAATAGTAATAGTTTCAAATAAATGTATATTTTATTACTCATACTACCATCTATATCCATTTGGAAACTGGTAACTCAGATATATATGAGTTACAAGATCCATACTTATCCTTTTACAGAAGATATGTTTGGGTATTTATTTCTATGAGTTATGCTTCATATACTGTTAGTAAAAAATGCCACTGATTAGGGCACATAGAGATCACAGACCCCCTTTCCATTTGAAGTATGGAAACAAGATAATCTCACTTTCTTCTGTGAGTTCAAAGGTCATGAAAATAGTGGAATTCAGTTTGAGTGAAGATGTCAGATTGAAAGATGGTAGTTTTACCTCCTTGATTGCTAAAACACTCATCTCTCTGTGTCATCCTCAGGGCTCAGTAGTTTGGCTACTATTTCAATTAAACATCCCAATGTCTTTGTGAAAGAGGCTGTTATGATGATTCACAAGAGAGGCAGCATTGAGAAAATAATGTCAGAGGACAATAGCAAGGCAGGACAAGATAAACTTCCATTTCCCTCTGTGCTCTTAGTTTCATGAATAGAGCTAAATGAGATGAAAGTTCTTTCTAATAACACAATTTTATGATTTCATATACTACTGGATTTTTGGGAAGAATGGATTATCTTTCCATCGTCAAATAGATGACCAAACTGAACAGAGGGAACAGCCTACAACGTAACAGGTGCTTTCTAAAATGTATCTTATTTATGTGCTTTATTTTAATTTTTAAATTAATATTTATTCTCTTTTCCTCTCACCCTCTCCCCATTAAAGGAAAAAAAAATCTTATAACTAATCCCTATAGTCAAGGAAAATGAATTCCTGTATTGGCCATGTCCAAAAATATGTGTATCATTCTACACCTTAAGTATATTTACCTCTCTTTTAGGATTTGGGTAGCACAGTATACCATTGATCCTCTGGAATCTTGGTTGGTCGTGGCATTTATCAGAGTTCTTAAGTCTTTCCAAGTTATTTTTCTTTATAATGGCATTATTTTATAAATTGTTCTTTGTGATTTTTATTACTTAACTTGGTATCAATTCATACAAGTCAACTCACGTTTCTCTCGAACCATCCCTTTAATCATTTCTCATAGCACAATAGCATTCCATTACATTCATATATCGTAATTGGTCCAGTCATTCCCAATTGATGGGTATTCACTTAGTTTCCAGTTCTTTGCTACCACAAAAAAGTGACTATAAATACTTGTCTTCATTTGGGTCCTTTTCCTCTTTCTTTTATATCCTTAGGATATAAGCCTAGTTTGGTAACTCTTTGAAAATGACTCCAAATTATTTTCCAGAATGGCTACACCTATTCACAGCTGCATGAATACTGCATGAATATATCTAGTTTCCCATGGCTTCTCCAAAGTTTATGATTTTTCTTTTTCATCATATCAGTCTGGAAGGTGTGAGGTTAAACCTCAGAGATACTTTAATTTGCATTTATTTATTAGTGATTTGGAGAATTTTTTCATATCGCTATTTAATAGCTTGATTTCTTCTTTGGAAAACTGCCTGTTCATGTCCTTTGAGCATATATCCATTGGGGAATGGTTTCTAACTTGCCTTTTCAGTGTTAATGTTACCTACCATAGGGCTATATAGCCACTACCAACACAGTACAACTATGCTCACTAGTAGCTTGACAACACGTTCCTTATTAAAATAAGATCCAAAATTATCACAGATTTAGAAGTGAGTGGTACTTTAGAGGTCACGTAGTCCAATTCTCTCATTTTATAAATGAGTAAATTGAGAAAGAAATTAAATTGTTCACCTAAGGAAACAGCAATAGCAAGTTATAGAACCGGAATTTGAACTCATGTACCCTCTCACAATAGACAGCTATTGTATCCTCATTAAGTCTTCTCCAAGATAAATACCCATTTCCTCAAAGTGATACATTTGATATTCATGGAACTGCGGAAACAGTACCTTGATCAGGTTGCTGTTATTGTGATCATGCTTTTTTTTTATATAATTGTGTGTGTGTGTGTGTGTGTGTGTGGATATCATCTCTTCTGATTCAACACACCCTGTATTCGCTATCTATATATATGTGTATGTGTGTGTGTGTGTGTGTACAATCTCTCCATATACCCAAATACTGAGAAAAGATTCAAGGGTTATAAATATTTTCTTCTCCATGTAGTAATGTAAACAGTTCAGCTTTAGGGAGTCTTTTACAATTTGTCCTTCCTGCTTACCTTTTCATGCTTCTCTTGATTCTTGTCTTAGGAAGTCAAATTTTCTATACATATCTGGTCTTTTCCTCAATACGAATGATTCAAAGTCCTCTATATCACTGAATGACCATTTATGCCCTTGAAGTATTATACTCAGATTTGCTCGGTATGTGATTCTTGATTTCAATCCCAGTTCCTTTGACCTCTGAAATATTCCATTCCAAGCCCTTTGATCTCTTAATGTTTAAGCTGCCAGATCGTGTGTAATCCTGATGTATTTCCACAACACTCAAATTGCTTATTTCCAGCTGGTTGCAGTATTTCCTCCTTGATGTGGTAACTCTGAAATTTGGTCACAATATTCCTAAGAGTTTCTCTGTTTGGGTCACTTTCAGGAAGTGATTAGTGGGTTCTTTCAATATTTATTTTGCTCTCTGGTTTCAGAAGATCAGGGCAGTTTTCCTTGACAACTTCATTGAAGATAATGGCTTTCAGGTAGCCCCATAATATTTAAATTGTTTCTCCTGGATCTATTTTCCAGGTCAGTTGTTTTTCAAATGAGATATTTCACATTATCTTCTATTTTTTCAAATTTTTGGTTTTGTTTATTAACTGCTTCGTTTAACTCATAGTCATTCATTTCCCTGAACTCAGTTCTCCCAACGAATTATATTGTTCAGTGAGATTTTCAACCTTCTCCTCCATTTGGCTAATTCTACGTTTTAAAGCGTCCTTCTCGTCATTGGATTTTGGATCTCTTTTTCCAAGTGAGTTAGCCTCTTATGTTTTTTTATTAAAATAAATTTATTGATTTGACTTTTTACATTCATTTTCACAAAATTTGGATTCCAAATTGTCTTCCCATTTATAACCTCCTCCACCACAATACACCAAGCATTATAATTTTCCCTATCACCAATCTGCCCTCTCTTCTATCATCCCTCCCTTCTCTTGTCCCCATCTTCTCTTTTATCCTGTAGGACCAGATGACTTTCTATTCCCCATTAACTGTATTTCTTATTTCCTAGTAGCAAAAACAATACCCAACAGTTGTTCCTAAAACTTTGAGTTCCATATTCTCCCCATCCCTCCCTCCCCACCCATTCCCTTTGGGATGGCAGGCAATTCAATATAGGCCATATCTGTGTAGTTTTCCATATGACTTCCATAATAGTCGTGATGTGTGAGACTAACTGTATTTCCCTCCATGCTATACTGCTCCCCATTGTTTCTATTCTGTCTTTTGATCCTGTCCCTCCCCAAGTATGGACTACAAATTGCTCCCTCCACCCATTACCCTCCTTCCCATCATGCTCCCCACCCTGCTTATCTCCTTCTCCCCCACTTTCCTGTATTGTAAGACAGGTTTTCATACCAAAATGAGTGTGCATTTTATTCCTTCCTTTAGTCGAATGTGATGAGGCGAAACTTCATGTTTTTTTCTCAGCTCTCCTCTTTTTCCCTCCACTAAAAAGTCTCCTGCTTGCGTCTTGAATGAGAGATAATTTACCCCATTCCATTTCACCCTCTCTCCTCCCACTACATTTCTCTCTCACCTTTTACCTTAATTTCTTTTAAGATATGGTCCCATCCTACTAAATTCACTCTGTGCTCACTGTCTCTGTATGCATGCATGTGTGTTTGTGTGTGTGCACCCATGTATGTACATGTGTGTGTGCATATGTGTGTGTGTGGTCCTACCAACTACCCAGATATTGAAAAGTTTTAAGAGTTGCAAATATTGACTTTCCATGTAGGAATGTAAACAGTTCACCTTTGGTAAGTCTCTTATGATATCACTTTGCTGTTTACTTTTTCATGCTTCTTCTCATTCTTGTGTTTGAAAGTCAACTTTTCTTTTCAGCTCTGGTCTTTGCATCAAGAATGATTGAAAGTCCTCTGTTTCATTGAAAGACCATATTTTCCCTTGAAATACTATACTCAGTTTTACAGGGTAGGTGATTCTTGGTTTGAGTCCTAGTTCCTTTGACTTCTGGAATACCCTATTCCATTTGATACCTTTGATACCTTAATGTAGAAGCTTCTAGATCTTCTGTTATCCGGATTGTGTTTCCAGAATACTGGAATTGTTTCTTTGTACCTGCTTGCAATATTTTCTCCTTGACATGGGAATTCTGGATTTGGCCACAATGTTCCTAGGAGTTTCTCTTTTTGGATCTCTTTCAGGTGGTGATTGGTGGATTCCTTGAATACTTATTTTGCCCTATGGTTCTAGAATCTCAGGGCAGTTTTCCTTGATCATTTCATGAAAGATGATGTCCAGGCTCTTTTTTTGATCATGGCTTTCAGGTAGTCCCATAATTTTTAAATTGTCTCTCCTGGATCTATTTTCCAGATCAGTTGTTTTTCCCATGAAATATTTCACATTCTCTTCCATTTTTTCATTTTTTTGGTTTTCTTTGGTGATTTCTTGGTTTCTCAGAAAGTCATTAGCCTCCATTTGTTCCATTCTAGTTTTGAGAGAACTATTTTCTTCAGTGAGCTTTTGAACCTCGTTTTCCATTTGGCTAATTCTGCTTTTGAAAGCATTCTTCTCCTCATTGGCTTTTTGAACCTCATTTGCCAATTGAGTGACCCTATTTTTCAAGGTGTTTTTTTCTTCAGCATTTTTGGGGGTCTCCTTTAGGAAGGTATTGACCCGTTTTTCATGCTTTTCTTGCATCTCTTTCATTTCTCTTCCCAGTTTTTCCTCCACCTGTCTAATTTGATTTTCAAAATCCTTTTTGAGCTCTTCCATGGCCTGAGCCCATAGAATATCTATTTTGGGTGTTTGGGGTACATAGGCCTTGACTTCTATGTCTTTCCCTGATGGTAAGCATTGTTCCTGGTCATCAAAAATGAAAAGCAGGAACATCTGTTCCCCAAGAAAGTAGCCTTCTGTGGTCTTATTATTCTTCCCTTTTCTGGGCATTTTCCCAGCCAATTACTTGACTTCTGAGATTCCTCTCCGCCCCCGCCTAGATCTGCCCAGCTAGTGTTTGAGATCTGAGATTCAAATGCTGCTCCTCAGCCTCGGGGCTTTCAGTGAAGGGCGTGGCTGCTATTCAATGTAAGCGTAAGTTCTGGTGCTCAGGTGGGGGCAGGGCCGCCTCCCATGCTCAGTTGCCTCAGGGGGTTTATGATGAAAGCTTCAACAATGGATTAGGGCTACTGCCTGCTTTTACACAATAGGCCGCTCCATGGAGTCTCTCTGAAACTGAGGCCTAGAATATGTAATGAACATTGTATATCAACCCACAAGTGTGAAAGGACAAAAAGTGAGAAATCCTTCAGATGCTTCAAAATCTAATCCCTTTATGTGACTCTAAAAGAAACTAAATTTTAGAAGGATAGATAGCTGGGTATAAGATCACTAATAAGATCCTAGGATTAAAAATGTCAAGGCTTTCTAAAGCCTTTGAGACAGACCCCTTTTGTGAGTATAAGAGAAACAGAAACCTAGGAAAATATAGGGACCTGTATGAGATCATCTTCACCAAGGCCTAAAGTTAACCAGTCTTTAAGAGCATTTACACTTGAGGGCACTCATTGGATGCTGTGTGACCATTGCATGATCAGCAAGAAGAGTCCAAGGAATAAACGTTTCTAGTCCTTGAGATGCTGTAGTATCCAAACATCACATATGCCTCTAAAGGTAACTGATTCCTAGAGAGCTGGATAAAGAAGTATAAGATCACTACCAAGATCTTAGCATAAAAAATATCAAGGCAGGGCTGGGTTCCATGGGCTGTGCTCCACACTGAGCTCAATGTGATAGAACTTTCCTTTAGGCCTTGAGGTTATTTTGGGCTGAAAATCTCTTTTATTCTGTCGTTTTGTCATTTCTGTTGCTCGAAAATCTGTTGAGTCATTTTTTACAGGTATTTTATGGGCTGTGGAGGGAGATCTTCTACAGGTGCATCCTTCTGCTATGCCATCTTGCCTCTGCCCCCTCAATCCTTCTTTCAGTTAGAGATGAGGTTTATTGAAACTTAAGCTGGAGTGGGGAAGGTTTTAAGAATCTACACACTTGAGGGGAGGGTCCAAGATGGTGGACTAGAAAGATTCACATATGCTGGCTCTGAACACACAGCCCATACATTACCTGTAAAGAAGGACTCCCAACAAATGGTGGAGCAGTGGAAGCCACATGACAATGGAGTGGAGGATATTTCTGTTCCAGAGAGCCCTGAAAAACCGACACCAAAGTTCCATCACGCACTGGACCTGGAGCAGAGCCCAGCCCTGCCTTGGCCATGTGGCACTGAGAGGACCAGATCTGAGCAGGATTCAGGGACAGAATTTCCAGCAGCTGCCCAGGTCCATCCACCCACAGATGTCAAATGTTAGCGAGAGAGCCTATCTGGCTTGTCAAGAGGGGAGCAGGGTGTTCTCATAACTCTGGCCGCCTAGGAGGCAGCCACAGAGGCAGCAGTGGACAGGGGCTCCCAAAGCAAGCAGAATCTCAGATCTCCTGATCTCCACATAAACACCCTGAGGGAACTGAGCCCCAAGTGGCAGCCCTGACCTGACCTAAGCAACTGAACTTAATTGAATAGCAGCCCTACCTCCACTGAAACCCTGAGTCTGGGAAGCAGCATTTGAATCAAAGACACCAAGCACTAGTTGGGCAGATCTAGGTGGGGGTGGAGAGGAATATCAGAAGTGAAGTTACTGGCTGGGAAAATGCCCAGAAAAGGGAAAAAAAATAAGACCATAGAAGGTTACTTTCTTGGTGAACAGATATTTCCTCCTTTCCTTTCTGATTAGGAAGAACAATGCTAATCATCAAGGAAAGACATAGAAGCCAAGGCCTCTGTATCCCAAACATCCAGAATAAATATTCAGTTGGCTCAGGCCATGGAAGAGCTCAAAAAGGATTTTGAAAATCCAGATAGACAGGTGGAGGACAAACTGGGAAGAGACATGAGAGAGAGGCAAGAAAAGCATGAATAACGTGTCAATACCTTGCTAAAGGAGACCCAAAATATACTGAAGAAAATAACGGCTTGAAAAATAGGCTAACTCAATTGGCAAAGGAGGTTTATAAAGCCAATGAGGAGGGGAATGCTTTCAAAAGCAGAATCAGCCAAGTGAAAAAAGAGGTTCAAAAGCTCACTGAAGAAAACAGTTCTCTCAAAATTAGAATGGAACAGATGGAGGCTAATGACTTTAGGAGAAAGGAAGATATCACAAAACAAAACTAAAAGAATGAAAAAATGGAAGATAATGTGAAATATCTCACTGGAAAAACAACTGACCTGGAATATAGATCCAGGAGAGAAAATTTAAAAATTATGGGACTACCTGAAAGCCATGATCAAAAAAAGAGCTGGGAAATCATCTTTCATGAAGTTATCAAGGAAAACTGCCCTGATATTCTAGAACCATAGGGCAAAATAGTATTCCAAGAATCCACTAATCACTGCCTGAAAGACATCCAAAACGAGAAACTCCTAGGAACATTGTGGCCATAGAGAGCCATCCCCAGGGGTCCGTCGTGCTCCGGACAGCAGAGTCCACTCCTTTACTGCCCTGGCCACTCGGCCCCAGAGGAGCAGACCCGAGCAGGCTTCAGGGACAGAACCTCTGGCGGCCGGGAAGGTCCCTCCGCCCACAGATGCTGCAGGTCAGTGAGAGAGATGTCTGGGCTGGTGCAGAGGGGAGAGGAGTGTCTCTGTGAATCGGGCCCCCTCGGGAGGCAATGGTGGAGACAGGGACAGAGGCAGTGGCAGCGTCTGGGGACTCCCAGAGCAGCAGGCAAAAGTTCAGGGCCATTACCGAAAGTCTCTGCATAAACCCCCTGAGGGAACTGAGCCTGGGAGACGGCCCTGCCCCCACCCGCTCCATTACTGAAGGTCTCCGCATAAAGCCCCTGAGGAAACTGAGCATGGGAGGCGGCCCTGCCCCCACCAAAGCACCAGAACTTAAGCTAACATTGAATAGCCAATTGAGTGACCCATTTGAATCTCAGATCTCAAGCACTAGCTAGGCAGATCCAGACGGGGGTGGACAGGAATCTCAGAAGTCAAGGAACTGGCTGGGAAAATGCCCAGAAAAGGGAAGAAAAATAAGAATATAGAAAGCTACTTTGATGGGGTACAGATGTTCCCACCTTTCAATTCTGATGACGAGGAACTATTCTTACCATCAGGGAAAGACGTGGAGGGCGGAGCCTTGGTATCCCAGACATCCCAGGGGGATGTCCGGTGGGCTCAGGCCATGGAAGAGCTAAAAAAGGATTTTGAAAATCAAGTTAGACAGGTGGAGGAAAAACTGGGAAGAGAAATGAGAGAGATGCAAGAAAAGCATGAAAAACAGGTCAATACCTTCCTAAAGGAGACCCCCAAAAATGATGAAGAAAAAAACACCTTGAAAAATAGGGTCACTCAATTGGCAAATGAGGTTCAAAAAGCCAATGAGGAGAAGAATGCTTTCAAAAGCAGAATTAGCCAAATGGAAAATGAGGTTCAAAAGCTCACTGAAGAAAATAGTTCTCTCAAAATTAGAATGGAACAAATGGAGGCTAATGACTTTCTGAGAAACCAAGAAATCACCAAACAAAACCAAAAAAATGAAAAAATGGAAGAAAATGTGAAATATTTCATGGGAAAAACAACTGACCTGGAAAATAGATCCAGGAGAGACAATTTAAAAATTATGGGAGTACCTGAAAGTCATGATCAAAAAAAGAGCCTAGACATCATCTTCCATGAAATTATCGAGGAAAACTGCCCTGACATTCTAGAACCAGAGGGCAAAATAAGTATTGAAAGAATCCATCGATCACTGCCTGAAAGAGATCCAAAAAGAGAAACTCCTAGGAACATTGTGGCCAAATTCCAGAACTCCCAGGTCAAGGAGAAAATTTTGCAAGCAGCTAGAAAGAAATAATTCCAGTATTGTGGAAATACAATCAGGATAACTCAGGATCTAGCAGCTTCTACGTTAAGGGATCGAAGGGTGTGGAATAGGATATTCCAGAAGTCAAAGGAACTAGGACTGAAGCCAAGAATCACCTACCCAGCAAAACTGAGCATCATACTTGCAGGGGAAAATATGGTCTTTCAATGAAACAGAGGACTTTCAAGCATTCTTGATGAAAAGACCACATCTGAAAAGAAAATTTGACTTTCAAACACAAGAATGAGAAGAAGCATGAAAAAGTAAACAGCAAAGAGAAGTCATAAGGGATTTTCCAAAAGTGAACTGTTTACATTCCTACATGGAAAGACAATATTTCTAACTCATAAAATTTTTCAGTATCTGGGTATTTGGTGGGACCACACAAACACATACACACACACACATACATGCGTGCATGCGCACACACACATAAACACTTGCACACACATACAGAGACAGAGAGCACAGAGTGAATTGAATAGGATTTGACCATATCTTAAAGGAAATTAAGGTAAATGGTGAGAAACAAATGTAGTGGGAGGAAAGAGGGTGAAATGGAATGGGGTAAATTATATCTCACTCAAGAGGAAAGCAGGAGAATTTTTAGTGGAGGGAAAAAGAGGAGAGCTGAGAGAAAAAACAAGAAGTTTGCCCTCATCACATTCGACTAAAGGAAGGAATAAAATGCACACTCATTTTGGTTTGAAAATCTATCTTACAATACAGGAAAGTGAGGGCAAAGGAGATAAGCAAGGGGAGAGGGATGATGGTAGGGAGGGCAATGGGAGGAGGGAGCAATTTGAAGTCAACACTCAGGGAGGGTCAGGATCAAAAGACAGAATAGAAACCATGGGGGGCAGGATAGGATGGAGGGAAACACAATTCGTCTTACACAACATGACTATTATCGAAATCATTTGCAAAACTACACAGATTTGGCCTATATTGAATTGCCTGACTTCCCAAAAGGCATGGGTGGGGAGGGAGGGATGGGGAGAATTTGGAACTCAAAGTTTTAGGAACAACTGTTTAGTATTGTTGTTGCTACTAGGAAATAAGAAATACAGTTAATGGGGAATAGAAAGTCATCTGGCCCTACAGGAGAAAAGAAAACATGGGGACAAGAGAAGGGAGGGATGATAGTAGAGAGGGCAGATTGGTGATAGGGAAAATTAGATTCCTCGGTGTTTTGGGGTGGGGGAGGGGATAAATGGGGAGAAAATTTGGAACCCAAAATTTTGTGAAAATGAATGTAAAAAGTTAAGTAAATAAATTTTTTTTATTAAAAAAAAGTTATGGGACTACCTAAAAGTCCTGATCAAAAAAAGAGCCTAGACATCATCTTTCATGAAATTATCAAGGAAAACTGCCCTGATATTCTAGAACCAGAGGGCAAAATAAGTACTGAAGGAATCCACCAATCACCTCCTGAACGAGACTCAAAAACACAAACTCCTAGGAGTATTGTAGTCAAAATCCAGATTTCCCAGGTCAAGGAGAAAATATTGCAAGGAATTAGAAAGAAACAATTCTAGTATTTCGGGAAAACAATCAGGATAACACATGATCTGGCAGCTTCTACATTAATGGATCAAAGGGCTTAGAATAGGATATTCCAGAAGTCAAAGGAACTAAGATTAAAACCAAGAATCACCTACCCAGTAAAACCAAGCATAATACTTCTGGGGAAATGATAGTCATTCAATGAAATACAGGATTTTAAAGCATTCTTGATGAAAAGATGAGAACTGCAAAGAAAATTTGACTTTCAAACATAATAATCAAGAGAAGCATGAGAAGGTAAACAGAAAAGAAAAATCATAAGGTACTTACTAAAGTTGAATTGTTTACATTCCTCCATGGAAAGGTAACATTTGCAACTCTTGAAACTTTTCTCAGTTTTTTGTAGTTGGAGAGGTTACACACACACACACACACACATATGTATGTATATATAGACAGAGAACTCAAGGTGAGGTGAATAGGAAGGGATCATGTCTAAAAAATAAAATTAAGGGATGAGGGAGGAATATATTGGGAGGATAAAGGGAGAAATGGAATGGTGTAAATTATGTCTCATGAAAGAGGCAAGACAAACATTTTCCATGGAGGGGAAAAGGGGGTAGGTGAGAGGGAAATTTTCATCACATTTGGCTCAAGGAAGGAATAACATGCAGACTTAATTTGGTATGAAAACCTGTTTTACACTACAGTAAAATAGGGCAGAAGGGAATAAGCAGGGTCAGGGGATGATGGAAGGAAGGGTCAATGGGAAGAGGGAGCAATTAGAAGTAAGCACTCTTGGGGAGGGACAAGGTTAAAAGAGATAATAGAAGAAATTGGGGGAAAGATAGGATGGCGAGAAATATAGTTAGTCCTACCCAACATGACTGTGATGGAAGTCATTTGAGAAACGTTTTTGTATACAACTGGGAAATAAGAAATACAGTCATTGGGGTATAGAAATTTATCTAGCCCTATAAGTCAAGAGAGAAGATGGGGATAAGGGCAGGGAAGGGTGTTAGAAGAGAGGGTAGATGGGTGGAAGGTGTAACCAGAATGCTTGGCACTTGGGGGTGAGGGGAGGGGCGAGATTACGAGAAAATTTAGAACTCAACATTTTCTACAAATGAATGTGGAAAAATAAAAATAAATGAATAAAAAGAAGAAACTTCAACTATTCCACCAAAAAAAAAGACAAAAAAAAAAACGGAGTCCAAGCAAGCTGAATAGCCCTGTGTAAGATTTTTAATTAGCTCCTCTGATTAAAAAGGTCTAGGATTTCGAAAGTATTCGATTCAGCCCCCTGCTGTGAAGGTAGAATAAAATGTTGGCAAAGGAGCTTGAAGGATCTGCCTGTGGTCACCTAGAGCTTTGTAGGCCTAAAACAGAGTACCTTAAGTACCTTTTCTGAGGACTAGAGAGCTGAATGACCATTGTATGAGAACTCCCAGAAGTCCTATAAAAAGTTATAAGGTTTTTAGAGTCCTCAGAATCCAAACCCATTTTGTGACTGAAAAGAAACTGATTCTTAGAATTTTGGATAGCCAAGTTTGGATAGCCAAGATCACCAACAATATCCTAAATTTAAAAATCAAAACTTTTCAAAGCTTTTGAGCCAGCACCTTGCTGTCAGTTTATGGTAAAATGTAGAAAAGGGAGCTTGAAGGGTCTTCCTGTGATCACCTAGAAGTTTGTAGGCCTAGAGCAAAGAGGATCTGAAGCACAAATGCACTTGAAGCACCTCAGGGCATTGTTCCTGAAACTGAGGCCTAGAGAGACGAATGACCTTTGTATGAAAACCTACAAGTGTGCAAGACAAAAAGTGAAAAAGTGACAAGTATTTTTGAGTCCTCACAATCCAATCCCTTTATATAACTTTAAGGAAACTGTGTGCTTGATGGTGGAGAGCCAAGTTGAAGAACATAAATAATATCCTAGTATTAAAAATGTCAAGGATTTCAATAGCCATTTAGCAACACCCTGCAGTGAATTTAGGTTAAATTGTAGAAAAGGGACCTTGAGTTATGTGATTGTAATCACCTAGAGGATTGAAGGCCTAGAGAAAGGAAGGACCTTAATGTCATTTACAGTGGAGGCCCCTCCATGCATTCTGGTTGAAACTGAGGCCTAGGGTACTGAATGACCATTGTATGAGAACCCCCAAATGTCCAAGGACAAAAAGTTACAAGTCTTTTAGAGTCCTCAGAATCCAAACCCTTTATGTGAGTGAAAGGAAACTGAGTCCTAGACGCCTGGATAGCCACGTTTAAGATCACTAGCCATATCCTAGGGTTAAATATGCCAAGACTTTCCAAAGATTTTGAGCTAAGTCCCATCCTGTGAAAGTAGAACAAAATGTAGAAAAGGGCGCTTGAGTTCTCTGAGTGTGATAACCTAGAGCCTTGTAGGCCTAGAACAAAGAAGACCTAAAGGGCAATTGCCCTTGAGATCCCTCCAGGCATTGTGCCTGAAACTGAGGCCTAGAGAGCTGAATTACCATTGTGTTTGCAACCAAAAGTATCCAAGGACACAAAATGGCAAATCTTTTTAAGTCTTCAGAACCCAAAACCTTTCTATGACCCTAAAGGAAGCAGAGTCCTGGATAGCTGGAGAGCCCAGTGCAAGATCACTAAGGAGATCCTAGTTTTAAAAATGTCAAGGCTTTCCAAAACTGTGGAGCCTGCCCCTTGCTGGGAGAGAAAAAAAAACCCAGAGACCCAGGGAGCTTCACGTACCTGTCTGTGATCACTGACAATTTTCTGGACCTAGAGGTCAGAAAGTGTTAAGACAATTTTCACTAAAACCCTCTCCCAGGTGTCTACCTGAAATTGAGGCTTTGTGAATGAAATAACTACTGTAAGATCAGTCAGAAGAGTCCAAGGAAGAGACAGGACTAGTACTTCAGAGGCTTCTAAGTCTGAGCACTTCATGTGACACTAAAGGAAACAGGTCTAGAGAGCTGGAAAAACAAGTGAAAGATCACTGACAAGACACTACGATTAAATATGTTCACACTTTCCAAAGTTATTGAGTCAGCCCAATGCTTTGGATTGAGGAAAAAATGTAGAAAAGAGAGCTTGAGAGTCCTGACTGTGATCACCTGGAGGTTCCTAGGTGTAGAGGAAGGAAGACCTTAAGGTCATTTGCACTAGATGCCCCTCCATGCATTCTGCCCGAAACTCAGGCCCATGGAGCTGAATGACCATTGCGGGTACACTCACAAGTGTTCAAGTACAAAAACGGACAAGTATTTTGGAGTCCTGAAAATCCACATGCTTTATGAAATTAAAAGGAAACTGAGTCCTAGATGCTGGATAGCTAATTTGAAGATCACATACAAGATCCTAGGATTAAAGACCTCAAGGCTATTCAGAGCATTTTGGGGCCACCCCCTCCTGTGAATTTGGAGGGAAATGTAGAAAAAGGGGCTAGAGGGATGTGAATGTGATACCCCAGAAGCTAGTAATCCCATAGCAAAGAGGAATTTAAGTGCCTTTGCACTGTGGATTCCTCCATGCATTCTGCCTTAAAATGAGGCCTATGGAGATGAATGAATGAGCTTGGGGTGGAACCCACAAGTTTCCAAGGACAGGTTTCAGGTCTTTTAGAGTTCTCAGCATCCAAACCTCTGATGTAATGCTAATGGAATCAGAGTCCAAGCAAGTTGGATAGTGAAGTGTCAGACCACTAATAAGATCCCAGGATTAAAAAGATCTAGGCTTTCCAAAGCTTTGGAGTCAGCCCCCTGCTGACAAATTGGGGGTAAAATGTAGAAACAGGAGCTTGAGGGATCTGAGTGCAATCACCTAGAGGTTTATAGGTCTAGAGAAAAGAGGACCTTAAGGGCATTTACACTAGATGCCCCTCCATGCATTCTGCCTGAAACTCAGGCCCATGGAGCTGAATGACCATTGCGGGTACACTCACAAGTGTTCAAGTACAAAAACGGACAAGTATTTTGGAGTGCTCAAAATCCACATGCTTTATGAAATTAAAAGGAAACTGAGTCCTAGATGCTGGATAGCTAATTTGAAGATCACACACAACCTCCTAGGATTAAAGACCTCCAGGCTATTCAGAGCTTTTTGGAGAAACCCCCTCCTGTCATATTACAGTGAAATGTATAAAAAGGGGCTAGAGGGATGTGAATGTGATACCCCAGAAGCTAGTAATCCCAGAGCAAAGAGGAATTTCAGTGCATTTGCGCTGGGGGTTCCTCCATGCATTCTGCTTGAAAATGAGGCCTATGGAAATGAATGACTGAGCATGGTGTGGAACCCACAAGTTTCCAGGGACAAGTTACAAGTCTTTTAGAGTTCTCAGCATCCAAACCTCTGATGTAACGCTAATGGAATCAGAGTACAAGCAAGAATACACCATTCCGTGAGTATCAGTCTTTATTCCTAGATCATGTACCCATTTGTACCTTATTCTTGCATACTTAGTCTGCCGTTGGTCTATGGCCAGTTTTTGCCACACTGTCATCCAGTTTTCCCAGAGATTTTTGTCAGACAGCGAGTTCTTATCCCAGAAGCTGGAATCCTTGGCTTTATCAAAAAGTAGATTGTTATATTCATTGACTACTATGTCTTGAGTACCTCACCTATACCCCTCTGTTTCTTAGCCAGGACCAAGTGGTTTTGATAATTACTGCTTTAAAATACAATTTGAGATCTAGCAGGGCTTGGCCACCTTCCCTACAATTTCTTTTCTTTAGTTCTCTTGATATTCTGCACCTTTTGTTCTTCCAGATGAACTTTGATATCATGTTTTTTCTAGCTCTAGAAAATAATCATGTGGTAGTCTGATTGCAATGGCACTGAATAAGTAAATTAATTTAAGTAGAATTGTCATTTTTACTCTATTAGCTCGGCCTCCAAACGATCAACTGATGTTTTTACACCTGCTTAGATCTGACTTTACTTGTGCCAAAAGTGTTTTGTAATTGTGTTGATATAGTCCCTGGCAGGTTGACTCTTGGATATTTTGTAGTGTCTACCCTAGCTTTAAATGGGATTTCTCTTTCCATCTCTTGCTGTTCAGCTTTGTTAGCAATATATAGACATGCAACTGATTTATGTGGGTTTATTTTGTAATCTGCAACTTTGCCAAAGTTGTTTACTATTTCAAGTAGCTTTTTACTTGATTCTCTGGGATTCTCTAAGTATATCGTCATATCTGCAAAGAGTGATAACTTAGTTTCTTCTTTGCCTATTCTAATTCCTTCACTTTCTTTTTCTTCTCTTATTGATACCGCTAACATTTCTAGTGTCATATTGAATAACAGTGGTGATGTGGGCATCCTTCTTTCACCTGACCTTATTGCAAATGCATCGAGCTTATCCCCAGTACACATGTTGCTTGCTGATGGTTTTAGTTAGATACTATTTATTTATTTTATGGAAGGTTCCACTTATTCCTATGCTCTCCAGTGTTTTCAATAGAAATGGGTGTTGTATTCTCTCAAAACCTTTTTCTGTATCTACTGAGAAAATCCTATGGTTTCTTTTAGTTTTCTTGTTGATATGATCAATAATGCTGATAGTTTTCCTAATATCGAACCAGTCTTGCATTCCTGGTATCAATCTTACCTGATCATGATGTATTATTATTGTGATAACATTGTGTTGTATTCTTTTTGCTAATATCTTATTTAAAATTTTTGCATCTCTATTCATAGGAGAAATCGGTCTATAATTTTCTTTCTCTGCTTTGGTTCTTCTGCTTCAGGTATCAGAACCATATTTGTATCATAAAAAGTATTTGGTAGGACTCCTTCTTCAACAATTTTCCCCAATAGTCTATATAGTATTGGAATTAACTGTTCTTTAAACTGCACCATGCAACACGTGTGCGGTGTTTAGGTATTGTTGAATGTCTCTAATATTTGGTCCTTTCTGTGTCCTCTAATATCTTTTGCTTATCAAGTCCCTTAACTAATATGTCATCTGTAAATTGCTGTCAAAAGAAGGTTCCCAAGTCCATTTCACCTAGCTCTTCTCTGCAGAGACTACAGAAGAATGTTCGTTTTTACATCTTCACAATTCTTGGCTCACAAGTCACACAAAAACAGGTAGTAGGACATATTGGATCTGCAGGGCCACAGTTTTTTTAGGTTTTCATTTAAGCAATGCAAATATTAACCCCATTAGGAACAAACCACCAACCGGATTTCATAGGGCTTCCCAGTAAGCATGTCTTAAACTCATGCTCTGTGACAAGGCTCCTTCCCTCTGCCCATTTAGAAGTCATCTGTTTCCTGATAAAGTGGCTGGCTGGCAAGCCCACAAATCCCTTTCAGTCAATCAACACTATCTTTCAGAAAACATGATGTGGGTATTTGAGTCTCAAGTGTGAGCAGCACTGGAACCAGGCTAAGTCTCAACCCAAGAGCAGACTGAAGGTCCTAGTTGACCACCAGTGTGTTCCTCATAGGTCTAGCTATGGGCATTACCTGGTTACACACAACTTCGGATTGACTGATGGGGAACTTAGTTGTTCACCAATTAATTTCATTCATAACTGAAGATGTAGGTGAGAGGGTTATAAGTGCCCAACCTACACGAGAAACCACAGAAGCGGAGTTCTGAACAAAAGGCTCTTTACTAAAGGGTCCATGGAGAACTCTAACGAAGTTGAACCCAGACCTTCCTCATGATCTGAGATAATCCCTTCTTCTAAAACCTTGTTTTCATAGGGGCTGACATGCAATTTTGCAAAAGAGGCATGGAAAAATACAGAATCTCATTGGGAGACAGACATTGCTCTTGAGGGCTAAAAGTGGCATATTAGTGGGAGGTGGGGGGTGTCTCAGGATGGGCGAAGCATGGGACATCTCCACTACGTGCTCATAAGATGGTTACCTACTCATGTTGGATGAGAGAATGGTATGAAAGTACAGAAATAAATTAAGGAACTTTACAAAGCATCAAGGCATCCTGCCCAGGCTGAATTTGGACACTGAATTTGTGCAAGACAGTGTGGAAATATCTTCGTCAGCATTCTTGTAGCTGCACAAGTGAACCTCAAAATTTGATCAACAAGTAGTGAACATTACATTAAAGTTGCCCACTATAAGAACCTATCTATCCTCATATGATTTATGTAAAATTAATACAGACTGAATTAGAGTAGGGGTGCAAATAAATTATTTCTCACACTGTGCCCCCCCCACCCCTCATCCAAAGTTTGTTCCAATCCAAAGGCATGGATGTAATGCTAATGTGATACCCACAGCAGCTCCTACGAATATGTATATTTGTTTCCAGGATAGATTCGCAAACATAATAAACTCTCTTCCTCAAAGGCAGAACCAAAATATTTATTTCAAATAACACTACTAGCATACCAGGAGGTAAGATTTAGCAAGGTATTCAAAACAATCCAGAGAGCATCTACATTTTAAGAATTTTCCCTGTTGGGTCTCCCCACAAACAAGTTCCCCTAGGCAGAAGTCTTCCCTCTGCCCACTCATGCTCTCTTTTCTCACTACAACCTTCCATTTCAGGTAATATTCTGTTGGTAAGCTCCTCCCATAACAGGCTCCCTGTGACTCAACTGTGAGCTGGGCTAGAGCTCAAAGCAGGTCACACAGGCCTATTAAGGGATGGGGAAGGCCTTCCTATTCCATTAACATTGTCTTGGAGGGCAGTCCTCCATGAGTGATGCAAAACCAGAAGGGGGCAGTTCCCTTCCTAAGGCGCAAAGATGACATTAGAGAAGAGGGAAACGGGCACAACTTATAACATACTGATTATGTTCCACTTGATTAAACATTAACTCATAATGTACCAAATATACAAGTAATGTCTGAGGTGATTCACTAACCAAGAACCCCAAGGGACAAGTACCTCCAAGCCAAACATGCCCTACTAGACATGAAAATCGGGGGACCATAGGGAATTTGTTCAAGTGAAAGCACTGTTTGCCCTGTGTACCAGTTCTGGAAATCTTCTGAGTTCATGAAAACAATTCAAGTACTTTTGACCAACAGCCATGCTATTATGGTGATGAGAAGCAACGTCCCTGCACAACACAAATAGTGGAGGAAAATAAGCCATTGGTTGAGTTTCAAGAACAAAGGAATTATCAGTCATTGCTGTCACTGGTGGTACAAAAACCAAAGCAAAAGGAGAATTCGAGGTTTCAGTCACTGCAGGCTCAGGAACAGGTGGATTAGGAACATTTTGTGGAGGCGATGACGATGGTGATCGTGTCATGCTTCCCCAAACAGAAGACAGAGTGTGAGAGGGGGTTGATGGTGGAAGACAGAGTCAATAACTCTCACGAGGATTTCATGACATTCAGCAAGAGTTACACCTTTTTGGGTTCTGAGGTGCATACCCTTAAGGTAAACCCTTTACAGGCGACACAAAGCATAACTGAGCCAAGAAGCAAGATCTGTGGGACCGTTGTTGGTGAAGTGCCACATGGGACTGTTGGGTTTCCTTGAAGCAGTCTTAAAAAAAAGCGTCCACAACTATCACAAAACAGAGCCCATAGCAATAGCCTACAGCAAACCCACCATGAATTCCATAAAGAAAAATCAACTGTTGTGGAACAAGTCTCTTCTTCCCATCTCATCCAGTCCACCAGTCTCTGAAACATGGTCTGATATGGTCCTGTGATGGTCCTCTGGAAATCTCTACTCTTGGGAAGCCTGGAATGAGTGGGACTGCAGAGCAGCAGCAGCAATAGATCTACTTCTCAAGATCAGGGTACTTGGAGAGCGCCTTCTCTGTTAAAAATCTCTGACAAAGGAACTCAGTACAATTCAAGTTCGCTATTACAATACACGAGGTTAAGCAGGTCTCTAGGGTCTGCGCGACTGCTCTGATACACTTGGGGATCCCATCTCATTGTATTCTAGAAATGGTTCTAATGTAATATACTAGCAAAAATTACTTTTCAAAAATCACCCATAGGATTCATCTTCTTTTACTCTTTACTATTTTACTCTTTGCTATGTGAGGTAAAAGGCAGGGATAGAGCAGCATTAGTTCTGTTTAATTTCAGGTATGAGTCACAGGCAGCCAACTGTATGATAAGATGTCACAGCCAGGCTCAGAATTAACCAGGTGGAGTAATGTCATTTGCCAAGATGGGGATAGGTCAAGAGAATTCTACCTTCACCTTCGCAAGGTCATTATCTCGACTTTCCCAAGGACAGGCATCCACCTGTGGCAGTCTGCAGACTTCACAGGCATTTCCCATGAATGATGAATCAACAGCCTTATTGAGGGGTCAAACACATATACTTGGATTCGAGACTTAGAAAAACAGCAAGTTAAAGTCCCAAGAGACTCTTCCTCAAGCAGTAAAATTTCATCAATTACAGTTCAGGGGAAGATAACAGTTATTTTTTTCTCACATATTAGTCACATAATTGCATCTAGAAATTTTCATTTTTTCATAAATCCCACGTGTTTACAATTATCACTTACAAATCTCCTCTCTTCGTCTATTCACAACTATCATTCCTCCCTTGGTCTGCAGATAAAGCCAAAGGGAAAAACATTAGAACCATTTCTAGAATATAACGAGATGGGATTCCCACCAGAGTCCATGTAGACAAGTGTGTCACATCGGTTTCCTCGGTGAAAGCTCAAGTGTAATAGAGCAGTCACGCAGACCCAAGAGACCTGTTTAACCTTGTATTGCTGTTTTCACTTCTTCAGCACTAGTTGGTACACAGTGAACTGTCGGTTCAAAATAATAGCATCAAAAGAGACAATTACATGAGTTTCCAGAGATCTCAAATGACACTGCACTTATTATTTACAAGTTTCATGTCTCCTCTTTGCATGGGAGAGATGCTAGTTCCTCCACTGACAGAGCTGCAGTGTTTCACAAGGCTCTCTGTCAGCATGGCTCATCACAAGGCACCTAACAGACATAGATCTCCTAAGAGGATTTCACCATGCTTCTGTCCCAACAGTAAGTCATTTACTATTATTACTATTATTTTCTGGTATTTCTAAAAGGCGTCAACAAAATATACTCAGAACATCATAAGACAAATATAATGTAACCGTACTCAGATTGAAAAGAAGAATAAACTTGTTTTTAACAGTTCTCTTAGTCTGCTTGTATTGAAAACATCACAAAATCAGGTGATAATCCTGAAGTTAAATACCTTTCAAACCAATCAATACATAAAGAATTTTATTTGGCATTTTCACGCTCAACGGAGTACTTTTATGTAGTGCCTATCACATGCCAAGCTTTTTCTATGTCTTGAATGTTGCTTAAGGCCATTTTTAGTAAGACTCTAAAATGCGTAGTCTATAATTTCTCAATTTTGTTTTTGTGAACATTCCATGCCGATTGGAAAAAGCACTTATAAATGGTAATTTTGCTACGGCATTGTGTTCAGTTGTATTTTTACAAGGCCTGAACACTCCAGCGCTCATCCTTTACACAAGCCAGCCGTTGTGTTAAGTACTTCACAACGATGCGTTTTTTTCCCCAACAACCCTGGGAGATAAGTGTAAATACTGATTATCCCCTTGTACATACCAAGACTGATTAAATTCTTCTAATTTACTCTACCAAAATTTTCAACTCAAGCAATGATTAATTTATAATGACTGTTGAAAGTAGTATTGAAAGTACTGAAACTCAGTTTTTTACAAGGGTTCGTTGCTTTTACTTAGCTCCCGTTCAAAAATTCATGGTGATGTTCCCAACTTCCCATTACTGTCTTTTTGTTTCTTTGAACTGCCCAGAGAGCCAAACCGATTCCTTTCAATTTTCTCAACTACTAATCCTTTTGCTAACTATGGAAACCAGAGCAAGAAAACAATTCTTTTCCTATCAATTAGTTAATATCTGTTAAATTTCAACTTGTTTGGGGATGTTATATTGATCGGGGAAAGGAGACATGCAGCAAATGTCAGAGGGCCGTTGCTTTAAAAATTCCTAAATCTTTTCTATTTCAGTGGGATTAAGACCCTTTCTCAAATTTCCTTTTCAAAGCTCCAAAACCCTTTCCTTCCAACCCTGACTTTAATTCTGTCTTCAATAATTCTTTCCTTAACTTGCCGTAGTCTTACTGAGACAATTTGGGACTAAACACATGATGTCAGTGTGAGTTTTACTGTGTTATAATTCACCTAAACAACGGATTTAAATGGAAGCAGTATCACTAAATCTCACTTATTTTCAGTTTTCTTTTTTTGGGGAGAGGGCAGAGGGGTACTTTGGGATTCACCTTCAATGTAGGAGGCCTAATCAGGCTTGCTTGGTGCCTTCAGGTCGGTTTTTCAAACACAGTAAGGAACAGAAGGTTAAATGAAATCCACTTCCAACTACCTTTATTCTTTTCTGAAGATGGTCTAAAATTTCCCTATTCCACCTTCTAAAAATAAGAATCCCTTTCTGTAGTAAGCTTTCCCAACACGAAGTACAGCTTTTAAGTAGACCTTTAGTCTACACTAAAATTATAACCAATTTCACAGACTGATTCCCCAAAACTTCAGACTTAGAGCTTGGCTAACTGAAACAATTTCTGCCTTTACAAATGTGCTTCTTTTAAAATTCTGAGTTGTGAAATTATTACAACACCATACAAGTATTTTAAGGTAATTTTTCCCATACTATTTCCAAAGCTTTTCTTATTTTACATCTTCCCTGAATTCCTATTTTACAGAATCTCTCCTGAACATATCTCATGACTAATAAGACACTCCTTAAAATGAAAACTGCAGCTTTAAATTGATACATTAATGAGTAATTGATCCTCAAATATTCATTGCCATTAAACTCTACAGAGTTTGCTAGTGTCCCATGAGCTCATCAAAATACATTATAATGTATAAATCCAAACTAAATTACTCTTTTCACAAATTTGGATTTCAATCCATTTTTTCATCTTAGTTTTCAATTAATTTCTGTATTTGTCTTTCATCTCAGCAATGTCCAACATGGGCAGTGTGGAAAGAGAAAAAAAGAGAGATCTGTCCTCTTTTCAGGATTTTTTTCTCGGAAAGATTTTTTTTAAACAATCAATTTCTCTTGGTTGATAACGCCAGAAGAAAAGACACAGGTAAAACACATAGGTTAGCTATGGGTTAGCTTGAAGAACAGGCGCTTAGCATAGACACTTGTTTCCCATTCTCTGAAAGATTTTCCTAGTTGTAGAAGGCCCCTTTCCATCTGAAGTAAAGAACCCAGTATTCAGAAAGTTAGTTTCATCATTTACTAAGTGCATACACACACATACACGCACTCACACAGAACATATAACAAGACACAGCATTAAATCAGGCTGAAACTTCTGTTCTCCTCTAAGATATTTTGAAATGAAGGTCTTATCTGTCTCTTCTACTAAGTACGGAACTTATGACCATTTCACAACTGGGGTCCTGATGTCAGCCAAAGATAACTCTTCTGTTTCCTAATTAAGTTGATGCCTTCAGAATCTCACAAAAAATGCAATTTAGCAACAATACAAAATTTCTTTAGTCTAATTTGCCAAATGCCTTCATCCATTTGAAATATACTTTTTATTTAGAATAGGTCTCTAATTTAAAGTTCCATTCCTCTAGAATTTTTGCCAAAGCATAATCAAAGGAAGAAAATCTGAGAATAATGAAGACTTTAGCAATATCAGTAGTTCAGGTATTCTAAGCTGATTTTGGATGATTGTGCAATAGAATTCCCTAACTTCCTAAGAGATCAAACATTCCATGTTTGGCCGAAACAATCTCCTGAACTCTTTCTCTTCTCACACCAATTTTAAACAGTTAATAGCCCTTTAGTCCTCCCCAGACAGGAGTCCAGTCTTGTCCCAATGGGAAGCCTGTAAGATGCATTTCTCCTCTTATGCCTGACCCCATCTTTCCTGGGGGCACCTCCAACCAGGAGTGACACTCCTCAGGGAGCTTTTCATGAGAGAATTGGACGAGATCCCTAAGGGATCCACCTTTTGGCTCATTCCACCTGAGAAATTCCCCACTGAAGATGCTTAGAGTTGGCCCCACTTCGATTAAGGGTCATGGCAGGCAATATTCTATCCTCCTGAGTTCTGTCTATATGGAAGTCCTTCTCCTACAGCTAGCACTGCAGGGATTCATTTTGACAAATTCTCCAAAACTTCCAGTTCTTAATTTCTGGATTTAACCTCTAGGGTCCTAAGACCAGTTAACTGGGGCTTTAAAGTCCTTTATAAGTGAAAGCTCAGGAAAATTTACACCAGTTTTCTTTAAAACTTGCGGTTAAAAGTTAGCTCTGACTGTCAGTGACAGACTTAATTTTAAGTATATAAGTGACATAACCTTACTCACTAAATGAAAGGGAGCTTCTCCTTTCCTCATCACTGTGAAACTATAACGAGCCTTCTTCTCACATCAGAATAGGTTAGGATTGTTTCACTTGCCTTGACAAGTTACTACTGAGGTGAGCAATGGATCCCCTAGGGCTATATAGCATCAGACCTGAATTACTGCTCCCTTCACTGGGGAATCAGTTTCCTAAATCCTACCCTTCAAGGGGCTGGTAAAAGGTCCTAGATGGGTTCGTCATTGAAATGAGTTCCATCTCAATGATTAGGAGATATTTCTCTGATGACAAAAATGATTTAATCACTCCTTGAAAAAAAAAAAGGCAAAAGCATCTGTTTTTAAACACTGCTAACAGGCTTGGGCCTTAGTCTTTGGAGAGTCAGGGCATCCTTTGGGGGCATTTTTCTGCAATTCTGCTCTGCTTCTCCAGGGCCCTTCAGGACTTCACCCTGGTCTCATGCATGGGCATCCTATATTTTTATCAGTTGTTTAAATGAAATCTTCTCTTCCTCCTCCTCCTCCCTCTTCTTCTTCTTCTTCTTCCTCTTCATCTTCTTCTAAATCGACAGCTTGGAGAGGCAGCATTGTTTTGTCAGGGTCTGGAATTTGGAGTGTTTCAACTAATGGAGTTGGAGGAAAAGAGCTCATGTTCTGTGGAGTGAGGAGGATGAACTGGTGGTGTTGCTGGCAATGTGCTATTTTGAGAATTATATCCATGGCAGTTTTTCGATGGCTCTCATCCAGGTAGATATCAAATGAATCCAGACATCTGAAAGGTGATTCCGTGATGGACCATAAAGTAAGGATGAATAAGAAGTTGGAAAAAGAATTTCTATCTCCTGAGAAATCTTGGATGTCACTGAAAGCAGTGGTGTTCCCTTCTCCGGGCTGGACTGTTATAGAAAGTGTCTCATTCTCGTGATCCAAGTGCATTTCCCCACCGAAGGACCACTGAGTTAGTAAGCTGTGAAAGTTCAATTTGCATCGTAAAGAAAGACTCTTTCTACGCTTCTGGTACATTGCATATCTCTGGGTTGATTTTGCTTCCAGCGTTTTAACAAACTCTGCCAAATTCCGCAATTTCCCAGCTAGATCACGACAACTTTCTTTGACTTCTTTGTATTGCTTCCTCATTTCTTCTAGGGTTCCATGAGCGTGGATTTCTGACTGGATAGTCTTTTTTAACATATTCATTTCTTCACGAAGAACAGAGACAGTTGTTGTAACTTCTTTACGTTGGGAGCAGACGCTTTTGGCCTCATCAACCTCGATCTCAAGTAGCTTCTGTATGATGTTCAGCTCTTCATCATTCAGTTGGAGAGAACTCAAGTGTTGCTCCAGCCTACTTTCATAATGCTTCACTGATCGTTGGTGGGTCATCACTTCTAAAGCAGTCCGGTTTTGCTTTTTCGTGTAGGATTCGATGTATTTTGCAACTTGATCAGATTCCATCTTCAACATTTCATGACTCCATTCAACATACATTTTATATTGCCTCAAATTCTCTCTCTCCGCCTCTCCAGCGTCCCTCCCTTCCTCAAGCTCTTTGATTTCTTCTTTAATTTGTTGAACCTCCTCTTGGAGAAGTGAGAGACGTACTGACTGATGTTTCTCTTCATCCTCAACATCTTTCATTTCTGAAGTGATATGTCTCATTCTGATCTTTATTTCTTTTAAATGTTGAGAGTGATTATTAATAGTTTCTCGATTCTTCCTGGCATCCTTTTCAAGGGAAGATTTGTGTTGCTGAAATGATAACAACTGTGCCATTTTATTTTCTATTTCTGTCTCCAACTTACTTATTTCTACGTCCATATCCCCCAAGTAAGTAGGCCGTGATTCTTCACAAGAATAATAGCGTTTCTCATAGACTTTATCACCGCAGGCAGTGAAAACTTTGCTACAGTTCTTGGGGGGTTCCTGACCTTGCATCACTCTACGGGCCAAAGAGTTACTTTTAATAAGCAGCACTGACTCTATGGCCCTCATTTCAATCAAAGTATTGGCCACCACTGGATGGTCTATTTCCAAAGCAGTGAGAACTGTTGGAAATTCAGGGTGATAGGCCATTCTGTCTGTGACATCACACAGCTCACATTCAAATGCTGACACGATTATCTGTGGCTGTGAACAGCCCAATGGATAAAACTTTTTCATCAGCTCTTGAAGGACTTGCTCATCTTTGCGGTTGTCACAAAAAAAGGCAAGAAGGAGGCCATTTAAGCAGGACTCAATAGCCAAAGCAAATTCGGGGTCTCGGAGACGAAGGCAAGCTCCGAGCGGGCCTATAGGTTTAAAAGTAAAGTCCCCTCGTCTATGCGCATCATCCACTGCTTCAAGAAAGGCTGGAACCTGGGGTCCAAATCGTTTCAGTGGCTCAGATTTACACTCCTTCCAGTGGTTTAGCTGTTGTTCTTCCTCATGCAGTATTTCTTGCACATACGACTCTTCTTTTCTAATTTGAGAATGTTCTTTGTCACCTTCTTCTATAGCTTGATGGAGATGTTTTATGTCTTGAACTAGTGACATTTCTAGATCACTAAAATTCTTTAATTTTTCCTTCAACATGGGAATGGCTTCCTGTTTTTCCAAGTCTGCCAATTCTAGACTCTTGTTCACTTCTTGAATTTTCTTAGAAAACTGTTCTGCCATTTTCTCTAAATTCTTTAATTCATTCTGGAAAGAAATGCAGACAGCCTTCACTTGCCTAAAGGCCTTGTGTATTCTCTTGATGTCTTCTTCTGCCTCCATGCATCTGGGCTCTAGAGCAGTGGCTTCTTCATGTAACTCTTGCACACGCTCACTAATGGTTCTATACTTCCCCTGTGATGCATGAAGTTTGGCCTTTGAGGCCTCTAGTTTCCGATTTAATAGCACAATCGATTCGTTTCGAGTAATTATCTCATTGACCACATCATCAAATTCTTTTTCCACTTCACACACCAGAGCCCAGGCCAATTCATGTTGCAAGTCTTCTACTTTCTCCCTCAAGGCAACCATTCTCTGTAAATGCTTCTCTATGGCCACTCCCTGACATCTGAGCTTCTCAAACTGTTCTTTTTTTTGGTCTATCTCAAGCTGGATCCTGGCTTTTCTCTCCAAAATTTTTGAGTGTTCATCTCGCCTTTGTTGAAGCCCAGTCACTTTCATAAAGAATTTGTATCTGTCACCATCATGGGAGGTCTGCAACAGTTGCCTGCCTGTGTCTTGTGGTAAAATAGACACTGGATTATCCACCTGTATTCGAAAATGATCAAGAAGGGCCATAAGCTCTGATTTCCCTGAAGACACCAGGCTGCCTGCTTGGTCATTCAGTCTGTAAGTAGGAGTACCATTTAAACTGATGTATAGCTGCACCATTATGGAGTGCCCATAGAGTTGAGATTTGAAAGCTGCATGCCCTCTGTTACGAAACGTGATAGAGATGTAGGCTGAAAACCCTTTATCTTTCAGAAGCTGTCTCAGACATGCTCCTGACGATCTTCCACCGAGACAAACAACTAGAGCTGTCAGCAATGCCTTCTTGTTCGCGTGCTCTACCACCAAGTTGACATGGGACCCAAATTTCAGTGGTCCGAGTTTGGCATGGCACATGAAGTTCTCTAGCTCGATACTCTCAATGATGCCAGCTTCTGCAGAGGCCAAATGAAGAGCAGCAGCTCCCTGAGAAACACTGTGGAAGAAGAACCTCTCCCCATCCTCATTCACATCACCTTGCGGCCCTGGCCCCGCATTTTGCTGTGCTGTTGCAGGTGGGGGGGTGTGGCCCCCTCTTCTCATAGCCATTGGCCCACCTGGAAGAGAAGAACCTTCTAATTCTTCCTACTCCCTTCCTGTTCCTGCCCCTCCTCCCTCTTCTCCTCCCTACTTCCTCTTCCCTCTCCTCCTCTTCCTTCTTTCTCACTTCCTTCTTGTCCCTCTCCTCCCTTTGGCCCCCTCCTGCCTCCCTCCCTCCCTCCCTCCCTCCCTTCCTGCCTTGCCTTCCCCTGCCCCTAGTCTTTCCCCTCCTCTCACCACCTCCTCCCTCCCTTCCTTCCTGCTTCCCCTTCCCTTCCTCCTCCACTCTCCCCTCCTCTGTACCCTTCCCTTCCCGCTCCTCTCTCCCCTCCTCCCTAGCCTCCCACTCGGCATCCTCCTCCCCAAGGAGGCTCTATTCCAGGGTGACGCTGTCCCCCTACAGAGTTCCCTTTAGGACCCCCGAGCCCCTCTACAGCAGCCTCCTCTCAGAGGCTACACCCAGCACCCAGTGGAGGCCATGGGAAGGAGGCCGGTCCCCACCCTTTCTTCCCCAAGGAGGCCGTCCCCGCCCACCCCCTCCTCCCAAGGAGGCCGGTCCCAGCCCCCACCTCCCCAAGGAGGCTCCATCCCAGGGTGACTCTGTAGCTCTACAGAGTGCCCTTCAGGACCCCGACCCCCTCTACAGCAGCCTCCTCTCAGAGGCTACACCCAGCACCCAGTGGAGGCTGTGGGAAGGTGGCCGGTCCCCGCCCCCTCCTCCCGATGGAGGCCGGTCCCCGCCCACCCCCTCTTCCCAAGGAAGCCGGTCCCAGCCCCCTCCTCCCCATGGAGGCCGGTCCCTGCCCACCCCCTCCACAAGGATGCTCTATCCCAGTGTGACTCTGTAGTTCTACAGAGCTCCCTTCAGGACCCCGACCCCCTCCACAGCGGCTTCCTCTCAGAGGCTACACCCAGCACCCAGTGGAGGCTGTGGGAAGGTGACCGGTCCCCGCCCCCTCCTCCCCATGGAGGCCGGTCCCCGCCCACCCCCTCCACAAGGATGCTCTATCCCAGTGTGACTCTGTAGCTCTGCAGAGCTCCCTTCAGGACCCCGACCCCTGCACAGCAGCCTCCTCTCAGAGGCTACACCCAGCACCCAGTGGAGGCTGTGGAAGGTGGCCGGTCCCCGCCCCACCACCTCCCCAAGGGTGCTCTATCCCAGGGTGACTCTGTAGCTCTACAGAGCTCCCTTCAGGACCCCGACCCCCTCCACAGCAGCCCCCTCTCAGAGGCTACACCCAGCACCCAGTGGGGGCTGTGGGAAGGTGGCCGGTCCCGCCTGCTCCTCACCACCACTAGCTGCCTTTCAAGGCACCTCAGAGGCCGAGGCCGCGTTCTGCTCACCATTCACTTGCACACCGACTATCCTCACAGTCACAAGGCCCGGAACCAGAGCCTGTTGCAGACACGAGGCCACAGGCCTTACCGCGGCTGCAATGGCGGCTGTAGAAGCTGGCGCTGCTGCGCCTGCGTGAACATCGCGCCGGAGATGAGGAGTGCGCTTGCGCTGAAGTCTCCCTGTTCCGCCCCCCCCACTACTGCTTCCCTTCCCCCACCAGTTTCCCAGCAGTCCAGGAGGAATGGGTGCACGCCTTGTGCTTCCTGCTCTCTGGCCTTAGTGTGTCCCCAGGATAGGCACTCTTCAGATGAAGAAGCCAAAGCTATTTATAACCGTATAAAAAAAATATGCCAAACCAGCACTGATTAGAGAAATGCAAGTGGAAGCAGCTCGGAGATACCACTTCCACCTCCGACGGATCAAGTTGGCTATTGGGACAGAAAAGGAAAGTGGCAAATGTTGGAGAAGATGTGGGAAAATGCCAACGTTAATGCGCTGTTGGTGGAGTTGTGAACTCCTGCAGCTGTGCTGGAGAGCAATTTGGACTAGGCCCAGAGGGAGATAAAACTGGGAGTACCCACTGACCCAGCCTTGCCAGTACTAGGTCTGTGTCCCAAAGACACCGTCACCTAGGGAAAGGCCTCCATGGGCAGAAATACTTACAGCAGCTCTTTGTCTGGTGGCAAAGAAGTGTACACTGAGGGCATACACATCAACTGTGGAATGGCTGAAAAAGCTGTGGGACATGTATGCCATGGAATACTATGTTTCTATGAGAAATAAGGAGGAGGCAGACTTCAGAAATACCTGGAAAGACTTATGGGAATTGATGCTTACTGAATGAGCAGAAGCAGGGGAATGCTGAACACACTAACAAGAACATGGTGCTACTATGATGGACTTAGCTATTATCAGCAATATGGAAACCCAAGACAATTCCAAAAGACTCATCATGGAGAAAGCTATCCATATCCAGAGAAACAACTGAGGGAGCCTGGATACAGATGAAAACATACTATTTGCACTTTGGGGGAGCGGGATTTGGTCTTTGTTTTCTTTTGGTTCCATTTATTCTTTCACAGCACGATTAATGTGGAAACATACTTTCTATGACTGCACATCTGTAACCTGTATCAAATCACTTGCTATCTTCGGGAAGACAGAAAGATAAATATGTGGAACTTAAAATCTTTCCAAAAATTAATGTTGAAAATTGTCTTTATGTGCAATAGAAAATAAAAGACTCCTTCTTTCTTACATTATATGTTGGGTACATTATATTTCACTAGAGGGACCTAGAGAGCAGAACTCTTTCCATTCACTTCAATTCTGCACAAAACAAAAACACTACATACCAAAAGAGAAACAGAGGCGGGAGAATGTCCTGAAATCTAGAAACAGGACAGGGAAGGAGAAGTGCATAAAACATGTATTCAAAGGGACAAGACTTCACATCAAGGGGCTCTCACCATCCTCTGGGACAGGTTCACTCAGCTCCATCTGTCAGTACACTGAAGAACTTACAAACTCCTGTGGTGGAGAAGCAGAGCAGCATTGCAGAAAAATGCCCCCAAAAGATGCCCTGGCTCTCCAAAGGCTAAGGGACAAGCCAGAAGGGCCAAGTATTCAATGTATCACAGTAGAGGGGTTTAGGATACCCTCAAGACGAGAGAGAATATCTCTTTACCCTCCCATTGAGTCTACTCAGAGCAATGCCAGGGAATAGCTGGAGAGCTCCAGGTCAGAAAAATCACGAGAATTCTACAGCCAGGTAAAGAGAAGGAGAATCTTCCGTGCAATCCCATCCATGCAGCAGGCCTTCACAACAGCAGGGTCTACCATAACCTGGGTGCCTCTCTCCCCAACACTTGTCCACTGACACACCACCAAGAGTGGACACTGCTGAGCAGGAGAAGCCCAGTAAAATCTTCACGCATGGACCCACATAGCAAATCCCAGGTCACCTTAGGCAAACAGACCCTCAAAACCCATCAAACATGACAGATTCACAGCAAGAGAGGTGAGGATTGCCAGTAGCTAGCACAAACAACAGAAGTTTAGCCCATGCTGCATGTCTCCCAGTCATGGTGCACTGCTTGCATGGAAAACAAAAGGGGCAGCAGAATGTCCTCCAATCCAGAAAGAGGCTGCAGAAAAACAATTGTCTCACAAAATACCTTCCAAGGCACAGGGGGACAGCCACTCTACTCTAGCACAGAGCGCTGCCCTTCCATCCATGAACACACTGCAGAACTTACAAACTGAAGTAGTGAAAATGGGCAGAAGAATCCGAGGAAAATCCCCCCAATGTTTGAGCTGGGTCCCTGAAGCCTAAGGCACCAGTGAAAAGAGGGAAGTACTCAATATATCACTGCGGAGGAACCTGGGATATCCTCAAGCTGGCAGAGCAGACCTCTGTCCCCTCACTTGCACCCAATCTGCAGACTGTGGGACATGAAGAGGAGGAAAAACTCCAGCGGATCCAGGCAAAATACACTCGTAGTATGCCCCAGCCCCGAAGAGCCGAATGTTCACCACAGAACCACCCAGAATTCATCTGTTCCCAGTAAGGAAAGGGAGCATTGCCTTCAGGAGAGAGTGCAGAACTCTTTGCGAAGGGCGTGACTGTCAACAAGATGCCACTGCCACTGCTCATGAGCAGGAGAGTGTCTTGACGTCTAGAAACAGGCAAGGAGAAGGAGAATTCTCCAAAACAAATCATCCAGGGGAGGGTCTTCACTCCAGAGGAGGCTCCTTCACTCTAGAGGTGCAGAACGTGCACCCTGAACCCGATGCCCTACCCTCCCCCTACCACCACTCTGCACAGCTGACAAACTGGAGAAGTGGGAAAGGAGAAAAAAATTAGAGAAAAATGCCTCCAAATGTACCCTGGCTCACAAAGCCTTAGGTACAAGCCAGAATGGCCCAGTATTCAATGTATCACAACAGGGGGCCTAGGAGGTTCTCAAGATGAGAGAGCACATCTCTTTCCCCTCCTGTTCAGGCAGGGCAGGGCCAGGCCACATGTTACCTAGAGAGCAGCAAGGTAGGAAATTCATCGAAAAGCTAGACCCAGGCACAGAAGGAGAATGCTCCATGAATATCCATTAAAGCCACAGTCATTCACACCAGGGGTCCTTAGTGTATCCTCTTGAGAGAAACCTTTCCGTCACCCCCCCCCCACAGTCTGCAGACTGTGGGACATGAACAGGAGGGAAACACAAACAGATCCGGGCAAAAATACACGGGAATAGGCAGCATAGAACAACTTAGAATTCAACCATTCCCAGAAAGGAAAGGGAAGATTGTCTCTAGGAGGGAATACAGAACCATTTCACACATTGCACGCTTGTCAACTCAATGCCCTTGTTTCAGTGGAGAAGATCAGGGGCAGGAGAGTGGCTTGACACGTAGGAAGAGGCCGCTAGAAGGTGAATTCTCCAAAACATAGCAGCCAAGGGAGGGGTTTTCAATGTCAAAAGACACAAAACGCTTGTGCTGGGTCACAGAAGGGTAATCAGGAGGCCACATCGACCAGGAATTCAGTAAGGAACATCAGAGGGTCCTGGAGAGCAGAAGTCCTTCCACTCACTTTAGGTCTGATCAGAAAGAGGCCACTTCCTGCCTGGATAATAGGAGAGGGTCGAGAATGGCCTGAAACATGTTAACATGGAACTCCAAGGAGAATCTTGCATAAAATATCCATCCACAGGACAGGTCTTGCACTATGCCTAGAAAACATCATGTCAATCCACGCACACCCTAACGAAAAGTTCTCCCTGGGTGAATTGTAGAAAAAGGGGCTAGAGAGACGTGAATGTGATACCCCAGAAGCTAGTAATCCCAGAGCAAAGAGAAATTTAAGGGCATTTCCACTGGGGCTCCTCCATGCATTCTGCTTGAAAATGAGGCCTATGGAGATGAATGACCATAGTGTGTACACTCACAAGTGATCAAGTACAAAAAGGGACAAGTATTTTGGAGTCCTCAAAATCCACATGCTTTATGAAATTTAAAGGAAACTAAGTCCTAGATGCTGGATAGCTAATTTGAAGATCACACACAAGATCCTAGGATTAAAGACTTCAAGGCCATTCAGAACTTTTTCTGGCAACCCCCTGCTGTGAATTTAGAGTGAAAAGTAGAAAAAGGGGCTAGAGGGATGTGAATGTGATACCCCAGAAGCTAGTAATCCCAGAGCAAAGAGGAATTTCAGTGCATTTGCGCTGGGGGGTTCCTCCATGCATTCTGCTTGAAAATGAGGCCTATGGAAATGAATGACTGAGCATGGTGTGGAACCCACAAGTTTCCAAGGACAAGTTACAAGTCTTTTAGAGTTCTCAGCATCCAAACCGCTTATGTAATGCTAATGGAATCAGAGTCCATGCAAGTTGCATAGTGAAGAGTTGGACCACTAAGAAGATCCTATTGCAATCACCTAGAGGTTTATAGGTCTAGAGAAAAGAGGACCTTAAAGGCATTTACACTAGATGCCCCTCCATGCATTCTGCCTGAAACTCAGGCCCATGGAGCTGAATGACCGTTGCGGGTACACTCACAAGTGTTCAAGTACAAAAACGGACAAGTATTTTGGAGTCCTCAAAATCCACATGCTTTATGAAATTAAAAGGAAACTGAGTCCTAGATGCTGGATAGCTAATTTGAAGATCACACACAAGATCCTAGGATTAAAGACCTCAAGGCTATTCAGAACTTTTTCTGGCAACCCCCTGCTGTGAATTTAGAGTGAAATGTAGAAAAAGGGGCTAGAGGGATGTGAATGTGATACCCTAGAGGCTAGTAATCCCAGAGCAAAGGGGAATGTAAGTGCATTTGCGCTGGGGGTTCCTCCATGCATTCTGCCTGAAAATGAGGCCTATGGAAATGAATGACTGAGCATGAGGTGGCACCCACAAGTTTCCAAGGACAAGTGACAAGTCTTTTAGAGTTCTCAGCATCCAAACCGCTTATGTAATGCTAATGGAATCAGAGTCCATGCAAGTTGCATAGTGAAGAGTTGGACCACTAAGAAGATCCTAGGATTAAAAAGGTCTAGGCTTTCCAAAGCTTTGGAGTCAGCCCCCTGCTGACAAGTTGTGGGTAAATGTAGAAACAGGAGTTTGAGTGATCTGAGTGCAATCACCTAGAGGTTTATAGGTCTGGAGAAAAGAGTACATTAAGGGCATTTACATAAGATGCCCCTCCATGCATTCTGCCTGAAACTCAGGCCCATGGAGCTGAATGACCATTGCGGGTACACTCACAAGTGTTCAAGTACAAAAACGGACAAGTATTTTGGAGTCCTCAAAATCCACATGCTTTATGAAATTAAAAGGAAACTGAGTCCTAGATGCTGGATAGCTAATTTGAAGATCACATACAACATCCTAGGATTAAAGACCTCAAGGCTATTCAGAGCATTTTGGGGCCACCCCCTGCTGTGAATTTGGAGGGAAATGTAGAAAAAGGGGCTAGAGGGATGTGAATGTGATACCCCAGAAGCTAGTAATCCCAGAGCAAAGAGGAATTTCAGTGCATTTGCGCTGGGGGTTCCTCCATGCATTCTGCTTGAAAATGAGGCCTATGCAAATGAATGACTGAGCATGGTGTGGAACCCACAAGTTTCCAGGGACAAGTTACAAGTCTTTTAGAGTTCTCAGCATCCAAACCTGTGGCGTAACGCTAATGGAATCAGAGTCCAAGCATGTTCAATAGCGTACTGTCAGATCGCTAATAAGATCCTAGGATTTAAAAGGTCTAGGCTTTCCAAAGCCTTGGAGTCAGCCCCTGCTGACAAATTGAGGGGAAATTGTAGAAACAGGAGTGTGAGTGATCTGAGTGCAGTCGCCTAGAGGTTTATAGGTCTAGAGAAAAGAGTACATTAAGGGCATTTACATAAGATGCCCCTCCATGCATTCTGCCTGAAACTCAGGCCCATGGAGATGAATGGCCATTGTGTGTACACTGACAAGTGTTGAAGGACAAAAACGGACAAGTATTTTCGAGTCCTCAAAATCCACATGCTTTATGAAATTAAAAGGAAACTGAGCCCTAGATGCTGGATACGTAATTTGAAGATCACACACAAGATCCTAGGATTAAAGACCTCAAGGCTATTCAGAACTTTTTCTGGCAACCCCCTGCTGTGAATTTAGAGTGAATTGTAGAAAAAGGGGCTAGAGGGATGTGAATGTGATACCCCAGAGGCTAGTAATCCCAGAGCAAAGGGGAATTTAAGTGCATTTGCGCTGGGGGTTCCTCCATGCATTCTGCTTGAAAATGAGGCCTATGGAAATGAATGACTGAGCATGGTGTGGAACCCACAAGTTTCCAGGGACAAGTTACAAGTCTTTTAGAGTTCTCAGCATCCAAACCGCTTATGGAATGCTAATGGAATCAGAGTCCATGCAAGTTGCATAGTGAAGAGTTGGACCACTAAGAAGATCCTAGGATTAAAAAGGTCTAGGCTTTCCAAAGCCTTGGAGTCAGCCCCTGCTGACAAATTGTGGGTAAATGTAGAAACAGGAGTTTGAGTGATCTGAGTGCAATCACCTAGAGGTTTATAGGTCTAGAGAAAAGAGTACATTAAGGGCATTTACATAAGATGCCCCTCCATGCATACTGCCCGAAACTCAGGCCCATGGAGCTGAATGACCATGGCGGGTACACTCACAAGTGTTCAAGTACAAAAATGGACATGTATTTTCGAGTCCTGAAAATCCACATGCTTTATGAAATTAAAAGCAAACTGAGTCCTAGATGCTAGATAGCTAATTTGAAGATCACATACAACATCCTAGGATTAAAGGCCTCAAGGCTATTCAGAGCATTTTGGGGCCACCCCCTGCTGTGAATTTGGAGAGAAATGTAGAAAAAGGGGCTAGAGGGATGTGAATGTGATACCCCAGAAGCTAGTAATCCCAGAGCAAAGAGGAATTTACGTGCATTTGCGCTGGGGGTTCCTCCATGCATTCTGCTTGAAAATGAGGCCTATGCAAATGAATGACTGAGCATGGTGTGGAACCCACAAGTTTCCAGGGACAAGTTCCAAGTCTTTTAGAGCTCTCAGCATCCAAACCTCTGGCGTAACGCTAATGGAATCAGAGTCCAAGCATGTTCAATAGCGTAGTGTCAGATCGCTAATAAGATCCTAGGATTTAAAAGGTCTAGGCTTTCCAAAGCCTTGGAGTCAGCCCCTGCTGACAAATTGAGGGGAAATTGTAGAAACAGGAGTTTGAGTGATCTGAGTGCAATCGCCTAGAGGTTTATAGGTCTAGAGAAAAGAGTACATTAAGGGCATTTACACTAGATGCCCCTCCATGCATTCTGCCTGAAACTCAGGCTCATGAAGCTGAATGACCATTGCGGGTACACTCACAAGTGTTCAAGTACAAAAACGGACAAGTATTTTCGAGTCCTCAAAATCCACATGCTTTATGAAATTAAAAGGAAACTGAGCCCTAGATGCTGGATACGTAATTTGAAGATCACACACAAGATCCTAGGATTAAAGACCTCAAGGCTATTCAGAACTTTTTCTGGCAACCCCCTGCTGTGAATTTAGAGTGAAATGTAGAAAAAGGGGCTAGAGGGATGTGAATGTGATACCCCAGAGGCTAGTAATCCCAGAGCAAAGGGGAATTTCAGTGCATTTGCGCTGGGGGTTCCTCCATGCATTCTGCTTGAAAATGAGGCCTATGGAAATGAATGACTGAGCATGGTGTGGAACCCACAAGTTTCCAGGGACAAGTTACAAGTCTTTTAGAGTTCTCAGCATCCAAACCGCTTATGGAATGCTAATGGAATCAGAGTCCATGCAAGTTGCATAGTGAAGAGTTGGACCACTAAGAAGATCCTAGGATTAAAAAGGTCTAGGCTTTCCAAAGCCTTGGAGTCAGCCCCTGCTGACAAATTGAGGGGAAATTGTAGAAACAGGAGTTTGAGTGATCTGAGTGCAATCGCCTAGAGGTTTATAGGTCTAGAGAAAAGAGTACATTAAGGGCATTTACATAAGATGCCCCTCCATGCATTCTGCCTGAAACTCAGGCCCATGGAGCTCAATGACCGTTGCGGATACACTCACAAGTGTTCAAGTACAAAAACGGACAAGTATTTTCGAGTCCTCAAAATACACATGCTTTATGAAAATAAAAGGAAACTGAGTCCTAGATGCTGGATAGCTAATTTGAAGATCACACACAAGATCCTAGGATTAAAGACCTCAAGGCTATTCAGAACTTTTTCTGGCAACCCCCTGCTGTGAATTTAGAGTGAAATGTAGAAAACGGGGCTAGAGGGATGTGAATGTGATACCCCAGAGGCTAGTAATCCCAGAGCAAAGGGGAATGTAAGTTCATTTGCGCTGGGGGTTCCTCCATGCATTCTGCCTGAAAATGAGGCCTATGGAAATAAATGACTGAGCATGGTGTGGAACCCACAAGTTTCCAAGGACAAGTGACAAGTCTTTTAGAGTTCTCAGCATCCAAACCGCTTATGTAATGCTAATGGAATCAGAGTCCATCCAAGTTGCATAGTGAAGAGCTGGACCACTAAGAAGATCCTAGGATTAAAAAGGTCTAGGCTTTCCAAAGCTTTGGAGTCAGCCCCCTGCTGACAAGTTGTCGGTAAATGTAGAAACAGGAGTTTGAGTGATCTGAGTGCAATCACCTAGAGGTTTATAGGTCTACAGAAAAGAGTACATTAAGGGCATTTACATAAGATGCCCCTCCATGCATTCTGCCTGAAACTCAGGCCCATGGAGCTGAATGACCATTGCTGGTACACTCACAAGTCTTCAGGTACAAAAACGGACAAGTATTTTCCAGTCCTCAAAATCCATATGCTTTATGAAATTAAAAGGAAACTGAGTCCTAGATGCTGGATAGCTAATTTGAAGATCACATACAACATCCTAGGATTAAAGGCCTCAAGGCTATTCAAAGCATTTTGGGGCCACCCCCTCCTGTGAAGTTGGAGGGAAATGTAGAAAAAGGGGCTAGAGCGATGTGAATGTGATACCCCAGAAGCTAGTAATCCCAGAGCAAGGAGGAATTTAAGTGCATTTGCGCTGGGGGTTCCTCCATGCATTCTGCTTGAAAATGAGGCCTATGGAAATGAATGACTGAGCATGGTGTGGAACCCACAAGTTTCCAGGGACAAGTTACAAGTCTTTTAGAGTTCTCAGCATCCAAACCTGTGGCGTAACGCTAATGGAATCAGAGTCCAAGCATGTTCAATAGCGTAGTGTCAGATCGCTAATAAGATCCTAGGATTTAAAAGGTCTAGGCTTTCCAAAGCCTTGGAGTCAGGCCCTGCTGACAAATTGAGGGGAAATTGTAGAAACAGGAGTTTGAGTGATCTGAGTGCAATCGCCTAGAGGTTTATAGGTCTAGAGAAAAGAGTACATTAAGGGCATTTACATAAGATGCCCCTCCATGCACTCTTCCTGAAACTCAGGCCCTTGGAGCTGAATGACCATTGTGTGTACACTGACAAGTGTTGAAGGACAAAAACGGACAAGTATTTTCGAGTCCTTAAAATCCACATGCTTTATGAAATTAAAAGGAAACTGAGCCCTAGATGCTGGATACTTAATTTGAAGATCACACAAAAGATCCTAGGATTAAATACCTCAAGGCTATTCAGAACTTTCTCTGCCAACCCCCTGCTGTGAATTTAGAGTGAAATGTAGAAAAAGGGGCTGGAGGGATGTGAATGTGATACCCCAGAAGCTAGTAATCCCAGAGCAAAGGGGAATTTCAGTGCATTTGCGCTGGGGGTTCCTCCATGCATTCTGCTTGAAAATGAGGCCTATGGAAATGAATGACTGAGCATGGTGTGGAACCCACAAGTTTCCAGGGACAAGTTACAAGTCTTTTAGAGTTCTCAGCATCCAAACCGCTTATGTAATGCTAATGGAATCAGAGTCCATGCAAGTTGCATAGTGAAGAGTTGGACCACTAAGAAGATCGTAGGATTAAAAAGGTCTAGGCTTTCCAAAGCCTTGGAGTCAGACCGTGCTGACAAGTTGTGGGTAAATGTAGAAACAGGAGTTTGAGTGATCTGAGTGCAATCACCTAGAGGTTTATAGGTCTAGAGAAAAGAGGACCTTAAAGACATTTACACTAGATGCCCCTCCATTCATTCTGCCTGAAACTCAGGCCCATGGAGCTGAATGACCATTGCGGGTACACTCACAAGTGTTCAAGTACAAAAACGGACAAGTATTTTCGAGTCCTCAAAATACACATGCTTAATGAAATTAAAAGGAAACTGAGTCCTAGATGCTGGATAGCTAATTTGAAGATCACACAGAAGATCCTAGGATTAAAGACCTCAAGGCTATTCAGAACTTTTTCTGGCAACCCCCTGCTGTGAATTTGGAGGGAAATGTAGAAAAAGGGGCTAGAGAGATGTGAATGTGATACCCCAGAAGCTAGTAATCCCAGAGCAAAGAGGAATTTAAGTGTATTTGCGCTGGGGGTTCCTCCATGCATTCTGCTTGAAAATGAGGCCTATGGAAATGAATGACTGAGCATGGTGTGGAACCCAGAAGTTTCCAGGGACAAGTGACAAGTCTTTTAGAGTTCTCAGCATCCAAACCTGTGGCGTAAAGCTAATGAAATCAGAGTCCAAGGATGTTCAATAGAGTAGTGTCAGATCGCTAATAAGATCCTGGATTTAAAAGGTCTAGGCTTTCCAAAGCCTTGGAGTCAGCCCCTGCTGACAAATTGAGGGGAAATTGTAGAAACAGGAGTTTGAGTGATCTGAGTGCAATCGCCTAGAGGTTTATAGGTCTAGAGAAAAGAGTACATTAAGGGCATTTACATAAGATGCCCCTCCATGCATTCTGCCTGAAACTCAGGCCCATGGAGCTGAATGGCCATTGCGGGTACACTCACAAGTGTTCAAGTACAAAAACGGACAAGTATTTTCGAGTCCTCAAAATCCACATGCTTTATGAAATTAAAAGGAAACTGAGCCCTAGATGCTAGATAGCTAATTTGAAGATCACATACAACATCCTAGGATTAAAGGCCTCAAGGCTATTCAGAGCATTTTGGGGCCACCCCCTGTAGTGAATTTGGAGGGAAATGTAGAAAAAGGGGCTAGAGGGATGTGAATGTGATACCCCAGAAGCTAGTAATCCCAGAGCAAAGGGAAATTTAAGTGTATTTGCGCTGGGGGTTCCTCCATGCATTCTGCTTGAAAATGAGGCCTATGGAAATGAATGACTGAGCATGCTGTGGAACCCACAAGTTTCCAAGGACAAGTGACAAGTCTTTTAGAGTTCTCAGCATCCAAACCGCTTATGTAATGCTAATGGAATCAGAGTCCATGCAAGTTGCATAGTGAAGAGCTGGACCACTAAGAAGATCCTAGGATTAAAAAGGTCTAGGCTTTCCAAAGCTTTGGAGTCAGCCCCTGCTGACAAGTTGTGGGTAAATGTAGAAACAGGAGTTTGAGTGATCTGAGTGCAATCACTTAGAGGTTTATAGGTCTAGAGAAAAGAGTACATTAAGGGCATTTACATAAGATGCCCCTCCATGCATTCTGCCTGAAACTCAGGCCCATGGAGCTGAATGGCCATTGTGTGTACACTGACAAGTGTTGAAGGACAAAAACGGACAAGTATTTTCGAGTCCTCAAAATCCACATGCTTTATGAAATTAAAAGGAAACTGAGCCCTAGATGCTGGATACGTAATTTGAAGATCACACACAAGATCCTAGGATTAAAGACCTCAAGGCTATTCAGAACTTTTTCTGGCAACCCCCTGCTGTGAATTTAGAGTGAAATGTAGAAAAAGGGGCTAGAGGGATGTGAATGTGATACCCCAGAGGCTAGTAATCCCAGAGCAAAGGGGAATTTAAGTGCATTTGCGCTGGGGGTTCCTCCATGCATTCTGCTTGAAAATGAGGCCTATGGAAATGAATGACTGAGCATGGTGTGGAACCCACAAGTTTCCAGGGACAAGTTACAAGTCTTTTAGAGTTCTCAGCATCCAAACAGCTTATGTAATGCTAATGGAATCAGAGTCCATGCAAGTTGCATAGTGAAGAATTGGACCACTAAGAAGATCGTATTGCAATCACCTAGAGGTTTATAGGTCTAGAGAAAAGAGGACCTTAAAGGCATTTACACTAGATGCCCCTCCATGCATTCTGCCTGAAACTCAGGCCCATGGAGCTGAAGGACCGTTGCGGGTACACTCACAAGTGTTCAAGTACAAAAACGGACAAGTATTTTCGAGTCCTCAAAATACACATGCTTTATGAAATTAAAAGGAAACTGAGTCCTAGATGCTGGATAGCTAATTTGAAGATCACACACAAGATCCTAGGATTAAAGACCTCAAGGCTATTCAGAACTTTTTCTGGCAACCCCCTGCTGTGAATTTAGAGTGAAATGTAGAAAAAGGGGCTAGAGGGATGTGAATGTGATACCCCAGAGGCTAGTAATCCCAGAGCAACGGGGAATGTAAGTTCATTTGCGCTGGGGGTTCCTCCATGCATTCTGCCTGAAAATGAGGCCTATGGAAATAAATGACTGAGCATGGTGTGGAACCCACAAGTTTCCAAGGACAAGTGACAAGTCTTTTAGAGTTCTCAGCATCCAAACCGCTTATGTAATGCTAATGGAATCCGAGTCCATGCAAGTTGCATAGTGAAGAGTTGGACCACTAAGAAGATCGTAGGATTAAAAAGGTCTAGGCTTTCCAAAGCCTTGGAGTCAGACCCTGCTGACAAGTTGTGGGTAAATGTAAAAACAGGAGTTTGAGTGTGAGTGCAATCACCTAGAGGTTTATAGGTCTAGAGAAAAGAGGACCTTAAAGGCATTTACACTAGATGCCCCTCCATGCATTCTGCCTGAAACTCAGGCCCATGGAGCTGAATGACCATTGCGGGTACACTCACAAGTGTTCAAGTACAAAAACGGACAAGTATTTTCGAGTCCTCAAAATACACATGCTTTATGAAATTAAAAGGAAACTGAGTCCTAGATGCTGGATAGCTAATTTGAAGATCACACACAAAATCCTAGGATTAAAGACCTCAAGGCTATTGAGAACTTTTTCTGGCAACCCCCTGCTGTGAACTTGGAGAGAAATGTAGAAAAAGGGGCTAGAGAGATGTGAATGTGATACCCCAGAAGCTAGTAATCCCAGAGCAAAGAGGAATTTAAGTGTATTTGCGCTGGGGGTTCCTCCATGCATTCTGCTTGAAAATGAGGCCTATGGAAATGAATGACTGAGCATGGTGTGGAACCCACAAGTTTCCAAGGACAAGTGACAAGTCTTTTAGAGTTCTCAGCATCCAAACCTGTGGCGTAACGCTAATGAAATCAGGGTCCAAGCATGTTCAATAGAGTAGTGTCAGATTGCTAATAAGATCCTAGGATTTAAAAGGTCTAGGCTTTCCAAAGCCTTGGAGTCAGCCCCTGCTGACAAATTGAGGGGAAATTGTAGAAACAGGAGTTTGAGTGATCTGAGTGCAATCGCCTAGAGGTTTTTAGGTCTAGAGAAAAGAGTACATTAAGGGCATTTACATAAGATGCCCCTCCAAGCATTCTGCCTGAAACTCAGGCCCATGGAGCTGAATGGCCATTGTGTGTACACTGACAAGTGTTGAAGGACAAAAACGGACAAGTATTTTCGAGTCCTTAAAATCCACATGCTTTATGAAATTAAAAGGAAACTGAGCCCTAGATGCTGGATACTTAATTTGAAGATCACACACAAGATCCTAGGATTAAAGACCTCAAGGCTATTCAGAACTTTCTCTGCCAAGCCCCTGCTGTGAATTTAGAGTGAAATGTAGAAAAAGGGGCTAGAGGGATGTGAATGTGATACCCCAGAGGCTAGTAATCCCAGAGCAAAGGGGAATTTCAGTGCATTTGCGCTGGGGGTTCCTCCATGCATTCTGCTTGAAAATGACGCCTATGGAAATGAATGACTGAGCATGGTGTGGAACCTACAAGTTTCCAAGGACAAGTGACAAGTCTTTTAGAGTTCTCAGCATCCAAACCGCTTATGTAATGCTAATGGAATCAGAGTCCATGCAAGTTGCATAGTGAAGAGTTGGACCACTAAGAAGATCGTAGGATTAAAAAGGTCTAGGCTTTCCAAAGCCTTGGAGTCAGACCGTGCTGACAAGTTGTGGGTAAATGTAGAAACAGGAGTTTGAGTGATCTGAGTGCAATCACCTAGAGGTTTATAGGTCTAGAGAAAAGAGGACCTTAAAGGCATTTACACTAGATGCCCCTCCATGCATTCTGCCTGAAACTCAGGCCCATGGAGCTGAATGACCATTGCGGGTACACTCACAAGTGTTCAAGTACAAAAACGGACAAGTATTTTCGAGTCCTCAAAATACACATGCTTAATGAAATTAAAAGGAAACTGAGTCCTAGATGCTGGATAGCTAATTTGAAGATCACACACAAGATCCTAGGATTAAAGACCTCAAGGCTATTCAGAACTTTTTCTGGCAACCCCCTGCTGTGAATTTGGAGGGAAATGTAGAAAAAGGGGCTAGAGAGATGTGAATGTGATACCCAAGAAGCTAGTAATCCCAGAGCAAAGAGGAATTTAAGTGTATTTGCGCTGGGGGTTCCTCCATGCATTCTGCTTGAAAATGAGGCCTATGGAAATGAATGACTGAGCATGGTGTGGAACCCAGAAGTTTCCAGGGACAAGTGACAAGTCTTTTAGAGTTCTCAGCATCCAAACCTGTGGCGTAAAGCTAATGAAATCAGAGTCCAAGGATGTTCAATAGAGTAGTGTCAGATCGCTAATAAGATCCTGGATTTAAAAGGTCTAGGCTTTCCAAAGCCTTGGAGTCAGCCCCTGCTGACAAATTGAGGGGAAATTGTAGAAACAGGAGTTTGAGTGATCTGAGTGCAATCGCCTAGAGGTTTATAGGTCTAGAGAAAAGAGTACATTAAGGGCATTTACATAAGATGCCCCTCCATGCATTCTGCCTGAAACTCAGGCCCATGGAGCTGAATGGCCATTGCGGGTACACTCACAAGTGTTCAAGTACAAAAACGGACAAGTATTTTCGAGTCCTCAAAATCCACATGCTTTATGAAATTAAAAGGAAACTGAGCCCTAGATGCTAGATAGCTAATTTGAAGATCACATACAACATCCTAGGATTAAAGGCCTCAAGGCTATTCAGAGCATTTTGGGGCCACCCCCTGTAGTGAATTTGGAGGGAAATGTAGAAAAAGGGGCTAGAGGGATGTGAATGTGATACCCCAGAAGCTAGTAATCCCAGAGCAAAGGGAAATTTAAGTGTATTTGCGCTGGGGGTTCCTCCATGCATTCTGCTTGAAAATGAGGCCTATGGAAATGAATGACTGAGCATGCTGTGGAACCCACAAGTTTCCAAGGACAAGTGACAAGTCTTTTAGAGTTCTCAGCATCCAAACCGCTTATGTAATGCTAATGGAATCAGAGTCCATGCAAGTTGCATAGTGAAGAGCTGGACCACTAAGAAGATCCTAGGATTAAAAAGGTCTAGGCTTTCCAAAGCTTTGGAGTCAGCCCCTGCTGACAAGTTGTGGGTAAATGTAGAAACAGGAGTTTGAGTGATCTGAGTGCAATCACTTAGAGGTTTATAGGTCTAGAGAAAAGAGTACATTAAGGGCATTTACATAAGATGCCCCTCCATGCATTCTGCCTGAAACTCAGGCCCATGGAGATGAATGGCCATTGTGTGTACACTGACAAGTGTTGAAGGACAAAAACGGACAAGTATTTTCGAGTCCTCAAAATCCACATGCTTTATGAAATTAAAAGGAAACTGAGCCCTAGATGCTGGATACCTAATTTGAAGATCACACACAAGATCCTAGGATTAAAGACCTCAAGGCTATTCAGAACTTTTTCTGGCAACCCCCTGCTGTGAATTTAGAGTGAATTGTAGAAAAAGGGGCTAGAGGGATGTGAATGTGATACCCCAGAGGCTAGTAATCCCAGAGCAAAGGGGAATTTAAGTGCATTTGCGCTGGGGGTTCCTCCATGCATTCTGCTTGAAAATGAGGCCTATGGAAATGAATGACTGAGCATGGTGTGGAATCCACAAGTTTCCAAGGACAAGTGACAAGTCTTTTAGAGTTCTCAGAATCCAAACAGCTTATGTAATGCTAATGGAATCAGAGTCCATGCAAGTTGCATAGTGAAGAGCTGGACCACTAAGAAGATCCTAGGATTAAAAAGGTCTAGGCTTTCCAAAGCCTTGGAGTCAGACCCTGCTGACAAATTGTGGGTAAATGTAGAAACAGGAGTTTGAGTGATCTGAGTGCAATCACCTAGAGGTTTATAGGTCTAGAGAAAAGAGGACCTTAAAGGCATTTACACTAGATGCCCCTCCATGCATTCTGCCTGAAACTCAGGCCCATGGAGCTGAATGACCATTGTGTGTACACTGACAAGTGTTGAAGGACAAAAACGGACAAGTATTTTCGAGTCCTCAAAATCCACATGCTTTATGAAATTAAAAGGAAACTGAGCCCTAGATGCTGGATACGTAATTTGAAGATCACACACAAGATCCTAGGATTAAAGACCTCAAGGCTATTCAGAACTTTTTCTGGCAACCCCCTGCTGTGAATTTAGAGTGAAATGTAGAAAAAGGGGCTAGAGGGATGTGAATGTGATACCCCAGAGGCTAGTAATCCCAGAGCAAAGGGGAATTTAAGTGCATTTGCGCTGGGGGTTCCTCCATGCATTCTGCTTGAAAATGAGGCCTATGGAAATGAATGACTGAGCATGGTGTGGAACCCACAAGTTTCCAGGGACAAGTTACAAGTCTTTTAGAGTTCTCAGCATCCAAACCGCTTATGGAATGCTAATGGAATCAGAGTCCATGCAAGTTGCATAGTGAAGAATTGGACCACTAAGAAGATCGTATTGCAATCACCTAGAGGTTTATAGGTCTAGAGAAAAGAGGACCTTAAGGCATTTACACTAGATGCCCCTCCATGCATTCTGCCTGAAACTCAGGCCCATGGAGCTGAAGGACCGTTGCGGGTACACTCACAAGTGTTCAAGTACAAAAACGGACAAGTATTTTCGAGTCCTCAAAATACACATACTTTATGAAATTAAAAGGAAACTGAGTCCTAGATGCTGGATAGCTAATTTGAAGATCACACACAAGATCCTAGGATTAAAGACCTCAAGGCTATTCAGAACTTTTTCTGGCAACCCCCTGCTGTGAATTTAGAGTGAAATGTAGAAAAAGGGGCTAGAGGGATGTGAATGTGATACCCCAGAGGCTAGTAATCCCAGAGCAACGGGGAATGTAAGTTCATTTGCGCTGGGGGTTCCTCCATGCATTCTGCCTGAAAATGAGGCCTATGGAAATAAATGACTGAGCATGGTGTGGAACCCACAAGTTTCCAAGGACAAGTGACAAGTCTTTTAGAGTTCTCAGCATCCAAACCGCTTATGTAATGCTAATGGAATCCGAGTCCATGCAAGTTGCATAGTGAAGAGTTGGACCACTAAGAAGATCGTAGGATTAAAAAGGTCTAGGCTTTCCAAAGCCTTGGAGTCAGACCCTGCTGACAAGTTGTGGGTAAATGTAAAAACAGGAGTTTGAGTGTGAGTGCAATCACCTAGAGGTTTATAGGTCTAGAGAAAAGAGGACCTTAAAGGCATTTACACTAGATGCCCCTCCATGCATTCTGCCTGAAACTCAGGCCCATGGAGCTGAATGACCATTGCGGGTACACTCACAAGTGTTCAAGTACAAAAACGGACAAGTATTTTCGAGTCCTCAAAATACACATGCTTTATGAAATTAAAAGGAAACTGAGTCCTAGATGCTGGATAGCTAATTTGAAGATCACACACAAAATCCTAGGATTAAAGACCTCAAGGCTATTGAGAACTTTTTCTGGCAACCCCCTGCTGTGAACTTGGAGAGAAATGTAGAAAAAGGGGCTAGAGAGATGTGAATGTGATACCCCAGAAGCTAGTAATCCCAGAGCAAAGAGGAATTTAAGTGTATTTGCGCTGGGGGTTCCTCCATGCATTCTGCTTGAAAATGAGGCCTATGGAAATGAATGACTGAGCATGGTGTGGAACCCACAAGTTTCCAAGGACAAGTGACAAGTCTTTTAGAGTTCTCAGCATCCAAACCTGTGGCGTAACGCTAATGAAATCAGGGTCCAAGCATGTTCAATAGAGTAGTGTCAGATTGCTAATAAGATCCTAGGATTTAAAAGGTCTAGGCTTTCCAAAGCCTTGGAGTCAGCCCCTGCTGGCAAATTGAGGGGAAATTGTAGAAACAGGAGTTTGAGTGATCTGAGTGCAATCGCCTAGAGGTTTTTAGGTCTAGAGAAAAGAGTACATTAAGGGCATTTACATAAGATGCCCCTCCAAGCATTCTGCCTGAAACTCAGGCCCATGGAGCTGAATGGCCATTGTGTGTACACTGACAAGTGTTGAAGGACAAAAACGGACAAGTATTTTCGAGTCCTTAAAATCCACATGCTTTATGAAATTAAAAGGAAACTGAGCCCTAGATGCTGGATACTTAATTTGAAGATCACACACAAGATCCTAGGATTAAAGACCTCAAGGCTATTCAGAACTTTCTCTGCCAAGCCCCTGCTGTGAATTTAGAGTGAAATGTAGAAAAAGGGGCTAGAGGGATGTGAATGTGATACCCCAGAGGCTAGTAATCCCAGAGCAAAGGGGAATTTCAGTGCATTTGCGCTGGGGGTTCCTCCATGCATTCTGCTTGAAAATGACGCCTATGGAAATGAATGACTGAGCATGGTGTGGAACCTACAAGTTTCCAAGGACAAGTTACAAGTCTTTTAGAGTTCTCAGCATCCAAACCGCTTATGTAATGCTAATGGAATCAGAGTCCATGCAAGTTGCATAGTGAAGAGTTGGACCACTAAGAAGATCGTAGGATTAAAAAGGTCTAGGCTTTCCAAAGCCTTGGAGTCAGACCGTGCTGACAAGTTGTGGGTAAATGTAGAAACAGGAGTTTGAGTGATCTGAGTGCAATCACCTAGAGGTTTATAGGTCTAGAGAAAAGAGGACCTTAAAGGCATTTACACTAGATGCCCCTCCATGCATTCTGCCTGAAACTCAGGCCCATGGAGCTGAATGACCATTGCGGGTACACTCACAAGTGTTCAAGTACAAAAACGGACAAGTATTTTCGAGTCCTCAAAATACACATGCTTAATGAAATTAAAAGGAAACTGAGTCCTAGATGCTGGATAGCTAATTTGAAGATCACACACAAGATCCTAGGATTAAAGACCTCAAGGCTATTCAGAACTTTTTCTGGCAACCCCCTGCTGTGAATTTGGAGGGAAATGTAGAAAAAGGGGCTAGAGAGATGTGAATGTGATACCCAAGAAGCTAGTAATCCCAGAGCAAAGAGGAATTTAAGTGTATTTGCGCTGGGGGTTCCTCCATGCATTCTGCTTGAAAATGAGGCCTATGGAAATGAATGACTGAGCATGGTGTGGAACCCAGAAGTTTCCAGGGACAAGTGACAAGTCTTAGAGTTCTCAGCATCCAAACCTGTGGCGTAAAGCTAATGAAATCAGAGTCCAAGGATGTTCAATAGAGTAGTGTCAGATCGCTAATAAGATCCTGGATTTAAAAGGTCTAGGCTTTCCAAAGCCTTGGAGTCAGCCCCTGCTGACAAATTGAGGGGAAATTGTAGAAACAGGAGTTTGAGTGATCTGAGTGCAATCGCCTAGAGGTTTATAGGTCTAGAGAAAAGAGTACATTAAGGGCATTTACATAAGATGCCCCTCCATGCATTCTGCCTGAAACTCAGGCCCATGGAGCTGAATGGCCATTGCGGGTACACTCACAAGTGTTCAAGTACAAAAACGGACAAGTATTTTCGAGTCCTCAAAATCCACATGCTTTATGAAATTAAAAGGAAACTGAGCCCTAGATGCTAGATAGCTAATTTGAAGATCACATACAACATCCTAGGATTAAAGGCCTCAAGGCTATTCAGAGCATTTTGGGGCCACCCCCTGTAGTGAATTTGGAGGGAAATGTAGAAAAAGGGGCTAGAGGGATGTGAATGTGATACCCCAGAAGCTAGTAATCCCAGAGCAAAGTTCTGAATAGCCTTGAGGTCTTTAATCCTAGGATCTTGTGTGTGATCTTCAAATTAGCTATCCAGCATCTAGGACTCAGTTTCCTTTTAATTTCATAAAGCATGTGGATTTTTGAGGACTCCAAAATACTTGTCCGTTTTTGTCTTGAACACTTGTCAGTGTACCCAATGGCATTCAGCTCCATGGGCCTGAGTTTCAGGCAGAATGCATGGAGGGGCATCTTATGTAAATGCCCTTAATGTACTCTTTTCTCTAGACTCAGATCACTCAAACTCCTGTTTCTACAATTTCCCCTCAATTTGTCAGCAGGGGCTGACTCCAAGGCTTTGGAAAGCCTAGACCTTTTAAATCCTAGGATCTTATTAGCATCTGACACTACCTATTGAACATGCTTGGACTCTGATTCCATTAGCGTTACGCAACAGGTTTGGATGCTGAGAACTCTAAAAGACTTGTAACTTGTGCCTGGAAACTTGTGGGTTCCACACCATGCTCAGTCATTCATTTCCATAGGCCTCATTTTCAAGCAGAATGCATGGAGGAACCCCCAGCGCAAATCACTTAAATTCCCTTTGCTCTGGGATTACTAGCTTCTGGGGTATCACATTCACATCCTCTAGCCCCTTTTTCTACATTTCCTCCAATTCACAGCAGGGGGTTGCCCCAGAAAAAGGCTCTGAATAGCCTTGAGGTCTTTAATCCTAGGATCTTGTGTGTGATCTTCGAATTAGGTATCCAGCATCTAGGACTCAGTTTCCTTTTAATTTCATAACTTGAACACTTGTGAGTGTACCCGCAATGGTCATTCAGCTCCATGGGCCTGAGTTTCAGGCAGAATGCATGGAGGGGCATCTAGTGTAAATGCCTTTAAGGTCCTCTTTTCTCTAGACCTATAAACCTCTAGGTGATTGCACTCAGATCACTCAAACTCCTGTATCTTCTGACTCAAGCTTTAAGCCAGTTAATCCAAGTTCTTCACTATGCAACTTGCATGGACTCTGATTCCATTAGCATTACATAAGCGTTTGGATTCTGAGAACTCTAAAAGACTTGTACTTGTCCCTGGAAACTTGTGGGTTCCACACCATGCTCAGTCATTCATTTCCATAGGCCTCATTTTCAAGCAGAATGCATGGAGGAACCCCCAGCGCAAATGCACTTAAATTCCCCTTTGCTCTGGGATTACTAGCCTCTGGGGTATCACATTCACATCCCTCTAGCCCCTTTTTCTACATTTCACTCTAAATTCACAGCAGGGGGGTTGCCAGAAAAAGTTCTGAATAGCCTTGAGGTCTTTAATCCTAGGATCTTGTGTGTGATCTTCGAATTAGTATCCAGCATCTAGGGCTCAGTTTCCTTTTAATTTCATAAAGCATGTGGATTTTGAGGACTCAAAATACTTGTCCGTTTTTGTCTTAACACTTGTCAGTGTACCCAATGGCATTCAGCTCCATGGGCCTGAGTTTCAGGCAGAATGCATGGAGGGGCATCTTATGTAAATGCCCTTAATGTACTCTTTTCTCTAGACCTATAAACCTCTAAGTGATTGCACTCAGATCACTCAAACTCCTGTTTCTACATTTACCCACAACTTGTCAGCAGGGGCTGACTCCAAAGCTTTGGAAAGCCTAGACCTTTTTAATCCTAGGATCTTCTTAGTGGTCCAACTCTTCACTATGCAACTTGCATGGACTCTGATTCCATTAGCATTACATAAGCGGTTTGGATGCTGAGAACTCTAAAAGACTTGTAACTTGTCCCTGGAAACTTGTGGGTTCCACACATGCTCAGTCATTCATTTCCATAGGCCTCATTTTCAAGCAGAATGCATGGAGGAACCCCCAGCGCAAATCACTTAAATTCCCTTTGCTCTGGGATTACTAGCTTCTGGGGTATCACATTCACATCCCTCTGGCCCCTTTTTCTACATTTCCCTCAAATTCACAGCAGGGGGTGCCCCAAAATGCTCTGAATAGCCTTGAGGCTTTAATCCTAGGATTTGTTGTGATCTTCAAATTAGCTATCAGCATCTAGGGCTCAGTTTCCTTTTAATTTCATAAAGCATGTGGATTTTGAGGACTCAAAATACTTGTCCGTTTTTGTACTTGAACACTTGTAGTGTACCCGCAATGGCATTCAGCTCCATGGGCCTGAGTTTCAGGCAGAATGCATGGAGGGGCATCTTATGTAAATGCCCTTAATGTACTCTTTTCTCTAGACTCAGATCACTCAAACTCCTGTTTCTACAATTTCCCCTCAATTTGTCAGCAGGGGCTGACTCCAAGGCTTTGGAAAGCCTAGACCTTTTAAATCCTAGGATCTTATTAGCGATCTGACACTACGCTATTGAACATGCTTGGACTCTGATTCCATTAGCGTTACGCCACAGGTTTGGATGCTGAGAACTCTAAAAGACTTGTACTTGTCCCTGGAAACTTTGGGTTCCACACCATGCTCAGTCATTCATTTCCATAGGCCTCATTTTCAAGCAGAATGCATGGAGGAACCCCCAGCGCAAATCACTTAAATTCCTCTTTGCTCTGGGATTACTAGCTTCTGGGGTATCACATTCACATCCCTCTAGCCCCTTTATCTACATTTCCCTCCAAATTCACAGCAGGGGGTTGCCAGAAAAAGTTCTGAATAGCCTTGAGGTCTTTAATCCTAGGATCTTGTGTGTGATCTTCAAATTAGCTATCCAGCATCTAGGACTCAGTTTCCTTTTAATTTCATTAAGCATGTGATTTTGAGGGCTCAAAATACTTGTCCGTTTTTGTACTTGAACACTTGTGAGTGTACCCGCAATGGTCATTCAGCTCCATGGGCCTGAGTTTCAGGCAGAATGCATGGAGGGGCATCTAGTGTAAATGCCTTTAAGGTCCTCTTTTCTCTAGACCTATAAACCTCTAGGTGATTGCACTCAGATCACTCAAACTCCTGTTTCTACATTTACCCACAACTTGTCAGCTGGAGGCTGACTCCAAGGCTTTGGAAAGCCTAGACCTTTTTAATCCTAAGATCTTCTTAGTGGTCCAACTCTTCACTATGCAACTTGCATGGACTCTGATTCCATTAGCATTCCATAAGCGGTTTGGATGCTGAGAACTCTAAAAGACTTGTAACTTGTCGCTGGAAACTTGTGGGTTCCACACCATGCTCAGTCATTCATTTCCATAGGCCTCATTTTCAAGCAGAATGCATGGAGGAACCCCCAGCGCAAATGCACTTAAATTCCCCTTTGCTCTGGGATTACTAGCCTCTGGGGTATCACATTCACATCCCTCTTGCCCCTTTTTCTACATTTCACTCTAAATTCACAGCAGGGGGGTTGCCAGAAAAAGTTCTGAATAGCCTTGAGGTCTTTAATCCTAGGATCTTGTGTGTGATCTTCGAATTAGGTATCCAGCATCTAGGACTCAGTTTCCTTTTAATTTCATAAAGCATGTGGATTTTAGGACTCAAAATACTTGTCCGTTTTTGTCTTCAACACTTGTCAGTGTACACACAATGGCATTCAGCTCCATGGGCCTGAGTTTCAGGCAGAATGCTGGAGGGGCATCTTATGTAAATGCCCTTAATGTACTCTTTTCTCTAGACTCAGATCACTCAAACTCCTGTTTCTACAATTTCCCCTCAATTTGTCAGCAGGGGCTGACTCCAAGGCTTTGGAAAGCCTAGACCTTTTAAATCCTAGGATCTTATTAGCATCTGACACTACCTATTGAACATGCTTGGACCCTGATTTCATTAGCGTTACGCCACAGGTTTGGATGCTGAGAACTCTAAAAGACTTGTACTTGTCCTGGAAACTTGTGGGTTCCACACCATGCTCAGTCATTCATTTCCATAGGCCTCATTTTCAAGCAGAATGCATGGAGGAACCCCCAGCGCAAATCACTTAAATTCCTCTTTGCTCTGGGATTACTAGCTTCTGGGGTATCACATTCACATCCTCTAGCCCCTTTTTCTACATTTCTCTCCAATTCACAGCAGGGGGTTGCCAGAAAAAGTTCTAATAGCCTTGAGGCTTTAATCCTAGGATTTTGTGTGTGATCTTCAAATTAGCTATCCAGCATCTAGGACTCAGTTTCCTTTTAATTTCATAAAGCATGTGATTTTGAGGGCTCAAAATACTTGTCCGTTTTTGTACTTGAACACTTGTGAGTGTACCCGCAATGGTCATTCAGCTCCATGGGCCTGAGTTTCAGGCAGAATGCATGGAGGGGCATCTAGTGTCAATGCCTTTAAGGTCCTCTTTTCTCTAGACCTATAAACCTCTAGGTGATTGCACTCAGATCACTCAAACTCCTGTTTCTACATTTACCCACAACTTGTCAGCAGGGGTGACTCCAAGGCTTTGGAAAGCCTAGACCTTTTTAATCCTAGGATCTTCTTAGTGGTCCAACTCTTCACTATGCAACTTGCATGGACTCTGATTCCATTAGCATTACATAAGCGGTTTGGATGCTGAGAACTCTAAAAGACTTGTAACTTGTCCCTGGAAACTTGTGGGTTCCACACCATGCTCAGTCATTTATTTCCATAGGCCTCATTTTCAGCAGAATGCATGGAGGAACCCCCAGCGCAAATGCACTTAATTCCCCTTTGCTCTGGGATTACTAGCCTCTGGGGTATCACATTCACATCCCTCTAGCCCCTTTTTCTACATTTCCCTCAAATTCACAGCAGGGGGTGGCCCCAAAATGCTCTGAATAGCCTTGAGGCTTTAATCCTAGGATTTGTTGTGATCTTCAAATTAGCTATCAGCATCTAGGGCTCAGTTTCCTTTTAATTTCATAAAGCATGTGGATTTTGAGGACTCAAAATACTTGTCCGTTTTTGTACTTGAACACTTGTAGTGTACCCGCAATGGCATTCAGCTCCATGGGCCTGAGTTTCAGGCAGAATGCATGGAGGGGCATCTTATGTAAATGCCCTTAATGTACTCTTTTCTCTAGACTCAGATCACTCAAACTCCTGTTTCTACAATTTCCCCTCAATTTGTCAGCAGGGGCTGACTCCAAGGCTTTGGAAAGCCTAGACCTTTTAAATCCTAGGATCTTATTAGCGATCTGACACTACGCTATTGAACATGCTTGGACTCTGATTCCATTAGCGTTACGCCACAGGTTTGGATGCTGAGAACTCTAAAAGACTTGTACTTGTCCCTGGAAACTTTGGGTTCCACACCATGCTCAGTCATTCATTTCCATAGGCCTCATTTTCAAGCAGAATGCATGGAGGAACCCCCAGCGCAAATCACTTAAATTCCTCTTTGCTCTGGGATTACTAGCTTCTGGGGTATCACATTCACATCCCTCTAGCCCCTTTATCTACATTTCCCTCCAAATTCACAGCAGGGGGTTGCCAGAAAAAGTTCTGAATAGCCTTGAGGTCTTTAATCCTAGGATCTTGTGTGTGATCTTCAAATTAGCTATCCAGCATCTAGGACTCAGTTTCCTTTTAATTTCATAAAGCATGTGATTTTGAGGACTCAAAATACTTGTCCGTTTTTGTACTTGAACACTTGTGAGTGTACCCGCAAGGTCCTTCAGCTCCATGGGCCTGAGTTTCAGGCAGAATGCATGGAGGGGCATCTAGTGTAAATGCCTTTAAGGTCCTCTTTTCTCTAGACCTATAAACCTCTAGGTGATTGTCGACACTAATCCTGATCTTCTTAGTGGTCCAACTTCTTCACTATGCAACTTGCATGGACTCTGATTCCATTAGCATTACATAAGCGTTTGGATTCTGAGAACTCTAAAAGACTTGTACTTGTCCCTGGAAACTTGTGGGTTCCACACCATGCTCAGTCATTCATTTCCATAGGCCTCATTTTCAAGCAGAATGCATGGAGGAACCCCCAGCGCAAATGCACTTAAATTCCCCTTTGCTCTGGGATTACTAGCCTCTGGGGTATCACATTCACATCCCTCTAGCCCCTTTTTCTACATTTCACTCTAAATTCACAGCAGGGGGGTTGCCAGAAAAAGTTCTGAATAGCCTTGAGGTCTTTAATCCTAGGATCTTGTGTGTGATCTTCGAATTAGTATCCAGCATCTAGGGCTCAGTTTCCTTTTAATTTCATAAAGCATGTGGATTTTGAGGACTCAAAATACTTGTCCGTTTTTGTCTTGAAAACTTGTCAGTGTACACACAATGGTCATTCAGCTCCATGGGCCTGAGTTTCAGGCAGAATGCATGGAGGGGCATCTTATGTAAATGCCCTTAATGTACTCTTTTCTCTAGACCTATAAACCTCTAGGTGATTGCACTCAGATCACTCAAACTCCTGTTTCTACATTTACCCACAACTTGTCAGCAGGGGCTGACTCCAAAGCTTTGGAAAGCCTAGACCTTTTTAATCCTAGGATCTTCTTAGTGGTCCAACTCTTCACTATGCAACTTGCATGGACTCTGATTCCATTAGCATTACATAAGCGGTTTGGATGCTGAGAACTCTAAAAGACTTGTAACTTGTCCCTGGAAACTTGTGGGTTCCACACATGCTCAGTCATTCATTTCCATAGGCCTCATTTTCAAGCAGAATGCATGGAGGAACCCCCAGCGCAAATCACTTAAATT